>VZSE01003787.1:882260-1036435 GCA_013398275.1 Promerops cafer | reverse complement strand
GGGGGGGGGGGGGGGGGGGGGGGGGGGGAGTTCTCTATCGGAGACACCATTTTACGCCAGCACAGCGGCAGGGGAGTATTTTTAGCGGTCTCCCCTCCCGGGCGGCTGCGGGGCCGCGCCGGGCACTGCACCGCGCCGCGGGGCCGGCGGGATGGATGCGCGCCGCGCTGCTTAAAGGATGCGGGCTCAGGCGGGGTAAGTCAGCAATCTGCTACGGATGCTGTTCTGCTGCAGTAATGTGGTCTCTAGGGGAACTAGGGCTTGATGCATGCTACGCTGCCTAGGCTTCCTCCAGCCCGTCGCCTCTCTGCTGCTCTTAAATGGAGGTTACAGCTGATCCATCAGCCACAGAGCTGCACGCATGCCCACCTTCTCAGCCTTCAGTGGTGGAAACTTATTAATTTCTGCCTTCGACTTCAGGCCCGTTGGTTTCCTGTCTGAAAGCATTATTACTTTTGTCCATGTGGCAAAATAATTAGCATACAGATGAGAAGGGATCCTGCCTCTGAGCCTCAGTCGCAGGAGAAGATGTGCAGTGGAAAGTTGATTGGATGAATGGAGAACAAATGGTGGGCGTTCAAAAGCATTAGGAGAGTTTTGTTGTCGTGGAGCGGGTTTGTCAGTTTTCTGGGTGAATCTCGTAAGATGGAAGGCAGGGTGGCTGGTGCCGAGACGACTGCTTGACAGACTGTGGCCTACTTGAAGGTGCACGTTTGGACTGCATGCATAGATAATTCCTTTGGACTACTCTGTTTGCAATTCTGCGGCTTTCCCTTTCCTGTTCCTTCAAGGTAAATATGTCCTTTTATCACCGTTGTTGTTTGCAGGGCACTTTGCTGTTGTTGACAAAGTGATGGAAAGTTCAACTCTTTGGGCAGTTAACAAAGGAATAGCTTGTACTTCTCCCACCCCAGCTCCACAACACATACTCCTGGGCATAGAGCTGGAGGAGGCTGAGCAGCTCGGGGCCCGATCCTGCTCCCCCTGAAGTCAGCGGGGAGTTTGACATTGCTTCCAGTGAGAACAGGATCGAGCTCTCAGTGATTGTTGTTTTAATAACGACTGCTGGAAATGTCAGATTTCTGCTTCCTATTTTCTAGAACAATGTGGGCAGACCTGTAAAATTAGCAACTACTGTTTCAATGAAAGCCCTGCTGTGATTAGTTTTGATTGGTGTGGTATGCATTTTCTTGGTTGAAAGGAAAAAAAATGCTTATTTAACACAAACTCGACAGTAATGCTAAAGCCCAAGTTGCAGACTGACAAATTTCTAGTGATTCTCTCAGCTCTATGTATCTCTGCTACATATGTGTCCTTATAAAGGCTTCTTTTTTGAGAGAAGAAAACAGAAGAAAAAAAATAAACAAGCTATCTGTGAATTAGATATTTTTTTGTCAGATAATAACACTGAGTCAGACTGGAATCCCACTTCTCGAACAGAGCATCCATTGATAGGCATTTCTTATATAATTCTGATGCTGTGTATAAAATATGGGGTATGTGAACATGTAGTTACGTTTGCCTTTTTTTGTGTAGTCATTTAGGAATTTTTAAATTCAATTCTAATGATTCCTAATCTCTTTAAAAATGGTGATTTTCATTTTAACTGACCTAATTTTGAAACTGCATTTAAGGTTGTGGTTAAGTGGAAATTTTTATCTGGTAATTGTCTTTACATAGTTCTTGTGACTACTGTAGAACAGTTTAATAGATTATTTGCTTTAATTTGAGTAGTGTGGGGGTTTTGTTACTTTTAATTATATTGTTGGGGAGAACAACAGCTACAGTTCCAAATGATGTTTAGTTTTTACCTTTCTCTCCCTTTTTTTTTCAAAAATTGCCATTTCAGTTCTGTGTGATAGTTTATTTTCAAAAATTGCCAAACAAATAAAAGTCTTTGTCATGTCACTCTGCAAACAAAAAAGCCCCCCAAATACTGGAACAAACTGTTAACCCTTGCTGGGCAGTTTGCAGGTACCCCATGTAATTTATTAAGGTTGATCAAGTTTGGAATGATAAGGTTAAACTTGGTTGCTGTAGTGTCGTCTGATGACTATATATTTATATTTGTTTGCAATATGACACATTTAAAAACAATTAAGATGGCAACATAACACTTGGAACATTAGAAATACAGAGTGATGCAAGACTATGTAAAAACCCAGGGTCTTTCTAAGTAACTATCTTTTTCTAAAAACTACATTGATTTATCAAGTGAAACAAAGAGAAGAGTAAATGATTACAATGACTAAATGTAGAATTGGGTATATTTTAATCTGATCTTAATAGTAGATTCAATTTTGTATGTATTTTACAGCTTGAACTTTCTGGAGAGTGAATGTTCTTCCTCCCCCTTCTCCCCCATTTTCACCCCCCCATTTTCACCAACAAGGGCAATAGTTAAATGCTAAACATTTGCAGCGCTTTCTTTGTTTTAGATTCAAATACCCAGTTATATGCCCACATTTTCAAAAAGGGCATCAGTTTTATTGTAGTAGTTCTTGCTTCATAGTATGACTTTGTTGTTTTACTCTACAGTCTTGGATGTTACATATTATAAAATTGAGCAACTGTGTGTTTGGAGACAAAGACAATTAAGAAAGAAGAGGAGCTACTTCAGTATAATCAGAGATTTATGATTTCTCCATATTTGTTAAGGACTATTTTTGAGGGTTTCTGTTTTTCCTGTTCTATTCTATTTTGTTTAATTTTTGTGTTGAGGAGATGAGTAAGATATGCAAAGGAATATTTTGATTTTATACACATACATGCTACACATATGCGGCAGACTATTAGCAAGGCATAGAAACTTTGCTATATGAATGGCAGAAAATAAACTGTTTTGAAAACTGTTCTGTGCTGGTCAGGCTTTTATATGGACTCTAAAAGAATGAAAATATAATTCCCATTCATTAGCATTTCCATGGGAAATGAGCACGGGTATTTCTTTCTAAGTGCACAAGCACATTTATAAAACAAAGTTGTCCGTGTTAGAATAATTTCTTGATCAACTTTGAGAACAGTCATTGTTTTGTTGAGGGAGTCAGTGGTGGAAAAGTACTTTCATATTAAATAGGTATACAGCACTGGAAATGGAAATACTGAGTTTAATATCACTTTGTCTGAGCTTGATATATGTTTGCATCATGTTGATCAACTTTCAGTAAAGATGTGAAGTTCCTGATAGTCTAGTACCGGAAAACTTTATGGCTGTGGATTACTTACTGACCTTTCTTTCTCATAATAGGAGTGATGAGAAATGCTAATAAGATTATCAATGGTGTTTTAAACAGAAGTGCAGCCAGATTTCTATGGAGTAAAAATGGGTGCAGACCAAATAGCATCATTTTCTCCACATACCCTAGATTAAAAAGTCACAAGGAGAACAAATCAAAGCTTTTGTAGCTTGTTGACAAAGATTATCTCTTTAGAATCCTTCACAGTATTTTGCTTTGATTAGAATCACTCTGCCTATTTTAGCCATGGAGGAAAAAAGCAGCAAAATGTAATGAAACTGAAATGAAGGGGAAACATCTTGTGTGGGGAGGGGGAACTGAATGTGGAGACAGACCAGAATTACAATAGGATTTTTGATCCCTTAAAAGGGATCATACTTCTAGTCATGAAAACAGTAAACATTATTATTAGATCGGACTTAAAATCTGATCTCAGATTAGATTTTCAGTGTGTGTATAGTAGTTCAGCATGTTTGCACTGAAGCTGCAGATGTGGAACACAGTCACCAAGTAAGG
Source organism: Promerops cafer (assembly GCA_013398275.1). Lineage (NCBI taxonomy): Eukaryota > Metazoa > Chordata > Aves > Passeriformes > Nectariniidae > Promerops > Promerops cafer. The sequence continues at coordinate 1,032,683 of VZSE01003787.1, read as the reverse complement.
AAGCTGGCCAGCTTGGTTATGGAGATAACCAGGGCTGCAGGGTGTCCCAGAGAGAACCATCAAATTAGGTCAGTATAGAACTGTCTGGTAGGTTGTAAACAGTAAGAAATCAATGTTGTGTCTGCCAGTAGACCCTTTGGTTTGCTGAAACTCCCACCTGCCTAATGCATCTGGGCAGTTCGTTTCAGAAACCAGTTTCCTTCAGGATAAATTTTATGTTTCTTGAAGGTCTATCATAACCAAACTGATTATAGTTCTGCATCAGGCAAACACATAAACATTTGTAAGGTCACAGATTCCCAACCAAATCAGCATTGGGGTCTATTATTTTGTGAAGTATTAAAGGTGTGCATTTCTCATACCTTACGTCTTCATGGCATTTTTTTATCAGGAAGTTGGTTAAAAAGGTCATGGTATACAACAAATATATGTTCACTTGGTATGGCTTCAGCTGGTTCAGTCTGAATCTGGCAAGTGCTGTCCCTTGCTTGGTGCAGTAGTGAAGAGAATTAGGGCAGAGCAGCAATTTAAGAAAAATTATTTTTATGAGGGATTTTAAAAAGGCTGCTGTTTTGCTCCTACTTTGCATGATCCTACTTCTGACCTCAAAGAAAAGAGAGCAGTGAGCTTTGGAACAGACTTGTAATTTCATTTTATAGAATGACAGGCCAAGCATATTTCTCATGCAACTCCAGTAAAATCAAAAGGAAACATCTCCTCACTCTCTCAAGATTTTTCTATTAATAAGATTGTTTATAGGCAGAATGTAATGGAGAGTATAGTTACCATTCAAAAAAGACTTTAGACTGCTTACTGAATGGCTGTTTTTTCCAGGCTTTCTGGTGATGTCGTCTCCCTCACATCCTGTTGCCCCCAATAGAAATAGTGATACTATTGCAGATGTAATACTGCAATATTTATATTTCATATCAACAGCTTGCTTTATTTTTCCAAGGGAAATCCCCTTTTTTCCTCCTGTGTCTAGCCAATACTGGAGGATATTACCAAGGGAATAAAATTTTATGCCTAATTTTAGTGTTCCTCTGCCTAATGTAGTGTGAATAAGTACCATGTTACAGCATTTAACCTAGTCCTTCTTTGTCACTTTCTGAACAGTTCCTCAGTTCAAATAAAATAGTCAAAATGCAGAAAGACAAGATCTCCAAAGATCTCCAAGGTTTGTTTTGAGGATAAACTGTAGGGAGTAGATGTTCTGGCATTCCTTCAGTGCTGCAGCAGGGCATTCTCTCACATAAGGAATACTGTTGAAAGGGGTTTCCCAGGCCTCTTGTGATACTGTAAATCAGTGGCTCATCCTTTTATTTCACATCTCCTATGCCAGGATTGTTGAATCCAATGTATTAGTTTTCAGCACTAGTGATTTGTTTTAGTAATATTTTTGGAGATACTAGCAATTCCTCTGTTGTCTGAAGAGGAAAAGGCCATGTTTAAATATGAAACTGTGTTTATAACAACTTTGCATGCATCGTGGCTGTCATGTCCTATGCATAAATACTCAGGATTTTTTGGGGGGTATGCTGGGGTGACTTCATGATGCTTCTATCCCCAATTGTCTGTTCTGTTTATGCTGGATATTAAGTTCTGCACCTTTAAGACTGGTTCTGAGAGAGAAGAGGGGGAGAGAAGAATGTGCATATTTAGGAAGAAATAATACTGTTATGTCATAGAAAATGATAAGGTTGACTATAGGACTTTTTACTTTCTTTATATCTTTATGATACTCTTGGTATGTCTAACACAAATTTTTATGAATTCAGAATTATATTTCTGCAGTGTCTTGGTTATGCTGCATAGTTGGAATTAAAAATCCAGAAAAACAGATTCCTTGGGCTGGGAGTTGACACTAAAAAGTAATGCTTGTGTTTTTTCAGCACGTGCAAGCACAAAGTCCATTCCGGGTCTTGGTAGGAAACACCCAGAGTTTACACAGGTCGAGTTAAAGTACCCTCACACATAGAAAAAGATGTCTGTTCCAGCAGTGGTAAGATGCCTGCACAGTCGATATGTTACGTATTTACTAAGAGAAACAGATTTACTGTTCAAGAATTTTACAATCTGCTGATTCTTTGGCTGTGATCAACCTGCACCCAGTCTCAAACTCCAGTTTTCATCAAACTCCAGATCTCATCACTTCCAGTGATGAATAAATGTTTTTCTCAACCTTTTAAAATACTCTGCATGTTTGGATCTACTTGAGCTTAAGGGCTTTACTGTGTGTGGAGTTACTGGACCTCCATATTCCAGGAAAATAGCATACTTCAGTCCTCAGGGATAGTGGGTGCAGGCCAGGCTGCATCATTCTCACAAGAACTAAGGTGGTTTTTGGACATTCCATGTGTAAGATGGAGAGGTTTTGATGAGAGGAATGAGTAACAATGCCGCATCAGGGAAAAAGAATCAAACATTCAGTTAAAAGGAAACTGCTGGTGGAAAAACTGAGGTTCTGTTAGCCAACATACAGAGTTTGGATGCTAAGAAAAATTAGAATTCCATGACCATTGGACATATGACTTCAAAAAAGTGAAGGGAAAGAACCTGAGAAGTGGATATGGACAACAAGCTTGTTAAGAAGGATTACACAGAGGAGTCAGGATATGTACGTGGATGGAAGTCAGGAGTACTTCACGAACCTGAAGACCAGCTGTAAAAGCAAAAAAGCTCAGGTAAGTTTATTTTTATACGCTACTTCCTCTAGTTTGTTCTGTTTGTTTTTTTCCCCAGCTCTAAGAACTTATTATTTCTCTTCAGTTCTTTCATTGCTCTCTTAGAGTAGTGTCTGATTACAAGGGGATAGGAAACAAAGAAAATGCCTTTCAGATAGCCAGTTTATTTTAGCACTCGTATATGCACGTATAAGAAAAAAAACCCAAAACATAAAATACACCACACCCAGTATTCATAAATGTGTGCTAAATATAGATAAATATATGTGGGTATGTAGAATTTCTGTGACTAAATATCAGTTCTTTGCATGCAGGGGCAAAAACAATGGCAATGAAACTGACACTTTAGTATGCCATTTAAACAGATGGGAAACAAGACTTAAAAGTAGTCTTGTAATTTTTTGCTTAGACTGTGTTTTCTGTGAATAAAATGTATACAAGTAGTAGTACCTTCATACATGCAGTCCCTGTCTTTCTGAGAGTAAGCCAAATTCAAAACATCTTTTTTTTTTNTTTTTTTTTTTTTTTTTTTTTTTTTTTTTTTCAGGGAACCAGAACCATTTTGGTGTTGGTTCAGAGAAGCTGCTCACTGAATTAAACAATAGCAGCTATCCATTTCCATTCATGGATTTTCAGGTTGAACCTTGCATGAGCATCCCCTTTTATCTTCAAGACACTGTCAGCATTTTTCAGCAAGTATTCTTCAAATGTTGAGAGTGAGGAAGGCCTCTTTAACTTCTCCTCTTACAGTGTGCTACTGGCTCACCTTTATCAGCTCTGGAGAAGTGCTCATAGTGGAAATGCTGGTAACGTGTCTGGGTGAACTCCAGCTGCTCTGAAGAACCTTCTCAGGGGTCACTGCTCTTTCTGAACAGATCGCTGTCTGTTCAGTCACTTACTGCCATGTTTCTGCAATTGGTATCTGTGGTGGTCCACCCTCTGTATGCAAGGTTTTCAAAAGATGCTACATTTAAAGTAGCCATTATTGACAGTCTTTCTGAGCTGCCCACTAAGAGGCTGATCCATTTCATTTCTTACGAGAAATAAAAAAAGCAGGAAAAGGATGGAGATTTTTATCTATGACCTGGCCAATCTAACACTGCCTTCTTTGTTTTGTTGTTGCTTATCAGTGACCTTGCCTGAGAAGAAGCAGATGATGTTTAGAAGAAAGAAAAGAAAAAGAAGGGTAGATATTTTCCATAGGTCTGTTTGGCCTTTGTGACACAACATGCTGGAGAAAAGGCACACTTGAATACTTTACCTTGAAGACTGAGCATCCTGATTTAGCAAAAGCAGGCACTGCAAAGCAGCATGGGATAAAACACCCAGTCATTTCACTGCAGCAGTCACTGTGTTTCATAGACAACTCTGCAGAGCAGGTCTCATCCCATATACCTTCTTCCTTTACCTCCTACCTGCCCAAGAGCCAGCACAGATTGCCACAGTGTTAATTCCAGCCAACTCCAGTGGAAAATAAGGGCATATGACAAGATTACACATATGTTAATGACTCATGCACCCTGCACTTTTTATTTGTCATTTTATATGTTGTTTGATATAGTTAATAAATTTTTATCTTGCAAAAACTGTGATGGATGTGTTCTGTTTGAAAAACCGATATGGAACATCCTTTTCCTATGCCCATGCTTCTTGCCAAATTCAGTAAAATGTGGTTAACTTGAAATTCAGGGTTTTTTTTAGCAGTCGTAAGTGCAGCTTACTCAAAGAGCAGAACAATCAGATTCAAAGCAGTACTGCCAATAACACATATCAGAGTATGCTTCTGAGGCTTCCAGGAATTGTATTCAGATTGACTCCTATAATTGGTCTTCTGTATTCAGAATTATAAGTATTTCTACTCTTAGTGAAAGCATCTTCATTTTTGGTTTTAGAGGTGTTTTTAATTTACCAAATATACATCAGAAGCCACTGAGCAATACATGTATCTTTGTTTCCAGATGCCAGGTGAATCACTTCATGAACTAGGAAAGAAAAGATAGTGCAGCTTTTTGAGAATTACAGCTAGTGATGTAGCTATTCTTATAAATATTGTGGTCTAGAAAACTTTGTGTTGCAGTACTGCAAAAGGATTCCTAAAAATATGAGCTCTACATAGATTTCATAATTTAATAGAAGTTAGTGAGCCACATCTTGTAACTATTCAAAAGTCTCACTTGTGTTTGTGTACTCAGAGGTTAAGAGACGTGTGAATGGGATACCTTGCTAACTAATTTGCTTGCCTTTGTATACTTCACAAGTGTCACAATTACACCTTTATAGTAATATATATATAGTATATTTATATATATATAGTAATATATATATAAATCTACACCTTTTTGTAAGATGTAAGATTTGTCAACACCAAGTTGCCAACCACTACTAGACAGTCAGAGCCACCATGCCACTAATTTCTTAGTGTATAAATACTTTTGATTTTGCGTCATTTCCATTGAAAGGTGGATATAAGCTTGGCACACAATGTAGAACTAAAATTGCAATGTCCTGTATTTAAAAGCTTTGCTTCTGTTATTATGATGCTAGATTTGCACCATGGTTGTACCAAGGGCTAAATATCATGAGTCTTGGTGTGTTTAAATCAGTTGTGGAGTGCTCCTACTTCATAGCAAGTTTTATTTTCTGCCTCCATCTTCTACTTTTCCTCAGTTTTATGTATTTCTTTAAAATCTGATAAAATGGAAACTCTGAACATGCAGGGAAAACAGATACTAAAATATGAAAAGACTAAGAACTCCACTACTTTGTTCTGTATGTTTGTAATGGTGCTATAGACTTGAATATGAAAACATGGAAGCATTAATATGGGAAAATGAAGGAAGAACCAGGGGCTCTCAAAAAAATTCACAAAGAAAACAGGAACTGGGGGAAGCTGAGTTTAAACTCCTTGAAATTCCTTAAGCAGAGTTCTGGGGTCCCACAATGCTAAGCATTTCCTTCCAGATTGTGTGCAAATTGCATAAACTATCCTGAATTCCAAAATTCTCCTGTCTAATGGTGTCTTTTATTTGTATGGAGCTTCATGACTGCCTGTATGGAGTTCAAGGAACATCTGGATGACACTCAGGCTTATGATTTACTCTTGCGTAGTCCTGTGAAGAGTAGGGATTTCTACTCCGTCCTTAAGAGTTCCTTCCAACTTGAGATAATCTGTGGCTTTGTGATTCAGATAACTTGAGTTCTAGACAACCTGTATTCTCTAGAGCTGTTCAGTGGCTCATCTGTTTATTGGGAAATATTTCTACTGTGAACTGGAGCTTAAAAGTATTTGCTGTAGGAGAAATGAGGTTTTCTTACTCATCTGTAATATTTTGATGTAAGGATGAAAGTTGGGAGATTCCACCTGTTGCTCATTCTAGTAGCCAGTGGATGAATAAGAAACAATAATTTAGGGCTAGAAACTGAGAAAGCAAAATCAGTAGCTTTCTTGATTTTTTTTTTTTTTTTGTTAATACACATTCTCAGTTTTCATATATGAGAATTACAGATTTCAGATCACAGTTTAATGTTTTTAAAGAAGAAATTTTGACCTCACTGTTAATTGTAACCCTTAAATGTCTAAAAAATGTCTCAGTGTTCAGTCATACCCTTAAATGTTATTTTTCTGCTGAAACATCAGAATATTAGAACCATGGTAACAGCAAAAAGAATTTGCCACACATCTATATTAGTGCAAAGAGACAATACATTTGCATGGCTACATTTACAGAGCCAGTAGCCTAATCCTGTTCCACTGAAGTAATTGAGAATTTCTTGAAGGGAGGAAGGCATTCTGTGTTAATTTCTAGGATTTTCAGCTGTTAACTTACTTTTCCAGTATGGCTTTCAAAGAAATTCCATTTGAGATAGAATTATTAACCCATGCTTTATAAATTGAATTCTTGATTGCTTTATTGTTTTGCCCAAAGTTCTGAATACTAAATTTGATTTTGGTGTTCATTGCTCTAAGTCATCCCTTCATCAGCCAGTACCTTGGTTGTGGTAAGCTTAAAAACAACATTTCCCAAGAGGTATCACATCCATGACATAAGCCAAGAAGTATTTTTCTGTCCTCTCTGGAGGCATGTTGCTGCCCCTGTTTACAGGTAGCCTGAAACACTAATGATCAAAACAGTATCAAATTGAAAGGCATAGGATATCAGTGTTAATCAACCTTTCTCTTTACTAAGAAATATGTAATTGATACATTCATAGTAATTTGTGATAAGATCCTGACTACAAAATAGTCTTTTGAATACAAATGAAACTGTTTGCCTTGAACTATGCACAGAGATTTTACTCACAGAATTAAAAAAAAGAAATTAATTCAAATGATAAACATACAATTTACTGTAAATACATAAACATTTATATTCATCATACAAGAAAGTAGATGAGTTGGAATGCATTGCTGCAAATCTTGAGAACCAGCTACTTTATATATTAATAATGCTGGAAACATTGGGAGGAATCTCATGCTTTGGAAAACAAGATGTCTGTTTATTGACAGAACATAGCACAATAAAATCCTCATTCTTTTATGATATCCTGGCCTGGGTGTTCATGTTTCTTAGGGTCTGATAGTCAGCTGCTCATAGCTTAAATGTTTACAGAATTAGGGCTTAAGCATGTGAAGTTTTGAGACAAAATAAACTGCGTATTCACTAAAACCAGCAAACGTTTTGAGTTCTTGTGAAAAACTGTAAGTAGGGCAATAATGGAAAAAAATCACAATATTTCTCCTTTCAAATGAAATAGTTTTGATTTTCTGTTAGAAATTAGTCTTCTAGTACTTCCTTAATTTATGTTACAAAACAAACCATGATTAAGTTCAAAATTCTTTTCTTTAAATCAGAGGATCTGGTTTGACTCATATGACTTTACCACTGTTTGGTAAAGATCTCATTTTAAATTGGTGAGAATTAATAGGTTAGCCTCATATGACAAAAAAATTCTGGAGCTGAAATTGGAAGGATTTATGTGGTACTGTCTCATACAAGCTTGTTTAGTCCAGTGGTACTGAGATCTGTGCATTCCTAAATTTTGTGTAAGGGGCTTGTTTTTCCAAGCGCTCAGCAGGTACTGCTTGAAAATCTTATGTCTCTGGTTAGAAGACACAAGAGGAAGGGGATTCTTTGAACATCAGACATCTGCATTTAGGTCTGTGTGGTTAAAAAACTGTTTTTGACAAAAGAGCTGCAGTCACTTAAGGATCATTTATGGTTGTAGTGGTTCCTACTTTGTCACTGTATGGCAGAGATACAGAAAATAGATTTGGATACACCTCATTGCTTGTGTAACATTGTGCAACTTCTTCTATCTTGTGATATACTTATCTGAATTACAATTAGCTTTGCATATAAATTAGCTGTAAACTGCTTTGCAGTACACCATTATCCTGATCCTTTTTCCTTTCTGCACTTTTTTAGATCTTAAGAGAATCGTGGAATGGCTTGGGTTGGAAGGGACCTTACAGACCATCTAGCTCCAACCCCTCTGCCATGGGCAGGGACACTTTCCCCTAGAACAGGTTGCTCAAAACGCCGTCCAGCCTGGCCTTGAATGCTTCCAGGGATTTAGAATCTACAGCTTCTCTCCACAACCTGTTACAGTGCCTCACCACCCTCACAGTGAAGAATTTCTTCATCATATCTAATCTAAACCTACTCTCTTTCAGTTTGAAGCCATTCCCCCTTTTCCTGTTCCTTGTAAAAAGTCCCTTTCCAGCTCTCTTATAGGGTCTCTTCAGGTACTAGAGGGGGCTTTAAGGCAGAACAACGCCAACTCTCCCAGCCTGTCTTCATAGGAGAAGTCCTCCAGCCCTGCAGTTGTCTACATGGCCCTCCTCTGGACTCATGCCAATCACTCCATGTCCTTCTTATGTTGGGGACCCCAGAGCTGAATTCAGTGCTTCAGATGGGGGGTCTCCCAAGAGTGATGTAGAGGGGCAGAATCATCTCCCTTGATCTGCTGGTCACACTGCTTTTGATGCAGCCCAGGATATGGTTGGCTTTTAGGCTGGAAGCACACAATGCTGGCTCATGTCCAGCTTTCCATCCACCAGCAACCCCAAGTTTTACACCTCAGAGCTGCTCTCAATTCCTTCTCTTCCCAGTCTGTATTTGTGCTTGGGATTGCCCCAACCCACGTGCAGGACCTTGCACTTGGTCTTGTTGAACTTCATGGGCCCACCTCAAGCCTGTCCAGGTCCCTCTGGCTGGCATTCCTTCCCTCCAGCATGTTGACTGTTCCACACAGCTTGGTGTTGTTGGCAGACTTGCTGAGGGTGCACTCAATCCCACCGTCTGTGTCACCAACAAAGATGTTTGTCAATGCCAGTACCAGCTCCTGAGGAACATTACTTGTCATTGGTCTCCACTTGGATATTGAGCTGTTGACTGCAACTTTTTAAGTTGACCATTCAGCTAATTCCTTATCACTGAGTGGTCCATCCATCAAGTCCATGTCTTTCCAGTTTAGAGATAGGGATGTTCTGTAGAACACTGTCACAGGCTTTGTACAAGTCCAGCTAGATGACATCAGTCATTCTTCCTTCAACCACCTACACTGTAACCCCATCATAGAAGGCCACCAGATTTGTCAGGCATGATTTGCCTTCGATTAAGTGGTCTGTTGGCTGTCTCCAGTCACCTCCTTATATTCCATGTGCCTTGGCATAGTTTCCAGGAGGATGTTAGTATTAGTCATTGCATCTCTTTTAATACAAAAGATACTTTGCAAATTGACAGAGTGGCTTGAGAGCATATCTGCAAGTGTTAACACTAGCATTTTTAAGCCAGACAGTATACTCACTAATTTTAGCAACTTTTTTTTTTTTTTTAAACCCATTTCTTTGGGCCAACACAGAAAAGAAAGAGAGGAAGGAAAATAAAATAGGGTCTCCTTGATGGTGGTAAATAGTATAGTGTTATTTTTCAAATCTATGACAGGTGCTACTGCTTGAAGGGATTTCAGTTTGATGGTACTACCTGAGAAGTAATTTGAAAAATAGCAAATAGGAGGAAAGGTGTTAGATGAGTCTTTACTAGCCTTTGCCTGGTGAGATGGGTGGAGGGGTGTTCCTTTCTCATTCCATTTGGTGAATTTCCTTTCTGTCTTCTCCTTATTTGCCAATAAGCTGGTAAAAGTATGTCTCCATCAAAATGGTCAATATGGGTGCACGGTGTGCAAATATACCTGAGCTGGTCTTAATCGCTGACTTTGGGCTGGAATAGCTGTAGAAGGTGCAAGGTGGTTGAGATGATCCTCAGTTGGTTGTGTTTTGGGGTTTTTTTGGAAAAAAACTGCTGAGTCAGTAACGTCAAATTTTATGAGGCTGATAGACTTATCAAGATAAGCAATCCAGTTGGTTAAATAAGCATAATTAATATTTCTCTCCTGTTGTGTGTTTTGCAAATAGGCTTTTTTGAGAGCAGATTGATTCTGAAGTGCCTGAGATAGCATGTTATGATCGAGTGACATGAAACATTTGTACCTGATACGCCTAAATGAAATGTTAAAGCTGTGTATGCTGATCTAAGAATAAAAGAAGTGTGGAGGTAACAGTGCTTTATTTGATGACAAAAATAAAATTATATTTGTGCTAGTTCTTGTAGCTAATGCTCATCCAAGAGCTCATTTTGCACTAGGGACTGTGTTGTGTATAATTTATAGGTTTGTAGACAAATGGTATTGAAAAGGATATCTGAAGGTCCAGTACAATCTTCTCCTTGAAGGCACTGAAATCAGGATACAGCCATAATAATGTCTGAAGTTCAGTCTATACAATGGCACGCAAATATTGTGGAGGCACGTGAGAGACTGTGAGAAAAAGGTGTATTTAAAGTCAGGTTGTCTAACTCTGTTTAAATGTGATGATAGAGTATGCTGCTGTATACACACACACACAAACACACACACACACACACACACACATATATATTATTTTTTTTCTTTTTTAATGAGTTCACCTGATATTGCCATGTACAGGTAATTCTATTCCTAGCAACTCCACATGTCTGTGGGAATAGAAACATCCCTAGAGCCAAGAGCTGACTCTTCTGTTGGATCAGGTGGCGAAAGGGAATCCACAACATCTGTGCAGGTCAGAAGGGTGGGAGGAAAATGCAAGCTGAAGGCCACTGTATCTGAAAAATATCTTTAAAAAATCCTCTACCTTTCTCTGTTATGAAAAACCATTTAGGAAAGGAAATTCTGTTTTTAATCATAGAAACACATTTCTGTTGCAACTTAGAAAAGATGCAGTAGGAATCAGTTCAACACCAATGGGGAGATACCATGGTTAGCCAAATAGGTCCTCCCATTTTAAGTTCACATAAATTAAAGTCGAAAGTTTGAAAAAAATACTTAATATCAAGAGAAGCTGGACAAAACAGGTAGTCATGCACTTTATTAAACATAGCTTAGAAACAAGATGGAAGTGGGACAATTCAGATTGTTTGGTTACTTAATAAATCTCTGTTTTGTATTAAGGAATACATTGGCTTTAACATGAATATTGGCACTGTGGAATAGTTAAAGCTAGTAATTTTTGTGTTTCCACAACTCAGCATCATGCTGCTATGTTTCCTGCCTGTTTTTGTGCTACTCAGTGTTGACCCTAAGAATTCTTGGATTTGTGGGTCAGAGATGACACTGAGATACCTTGTTACAAAAATAAAATGGAAAAAACCCCAAGATTCCATTTCTTTTTCTGTGCATAGGGCAGAGGTGAGTTCATTTTGTTTTAGAAAGGCAGCCTTGGACACAGTTAGGACACTGAGGATCAAACTTTTCTCTTTGCAGTACCAGTGTAAATATAGTGTATCCAGTGATTTTACTGGCTGTTTTGAAAGTATCCAACCACTGCTGCAAGAATAACTTGAATAACCTGGAAGGGACTGCAGGCCTAGTAGAATGTCAGGTGTGAACACAAACTAGAGCTACAAATTTCAATTAAATATAAACCCCTTATAATATATAGTTTAAATTAAAAATCAAAATTTGGGAGGTCCTTTTAAAGAGAGAGCTTCTTTCACTAAAAGCTCTACTTTTTAAGCAGGCCTTCAGGCACATTTCTAACCTCAAAATACTCTGAGGTTTGACATGATTTATCAATTTATGGAATCATCATTCACCTTTAAGGTTTAGATATTTTTTCACATGCCGCACATGCTGTGACATCTGTTTTGCAGAAAACAAGATTGTTCTCAACAATGTCAAGTGGGGATAAAGACGGAATCATAGGGGATAGTGAGATGTAGAATAACTTGAAGCTGTGTTTTAAGGCTTTATGACTGACAAAGCAGATGTGCTTTTTATGCAGGGACCATCTTTTTCTTCTGTGTCTTTACAGCACTTAGCACAAGGTGTTCAGTTGCACAATTTGGACTGATAGCAAGAATAACATATGCGTGTTAGAAATCCTGTAGAGACAAGACTGCTGTTTCACTGTGAGTCAAGGTCAGCTGTGGGTGAAGAACATGGTGTCAACTTACTTGGCTAACTTGTGGGAAATGCAATTTAAACTGTGTCTCTCACCATGGATTTGAGAATGAAACAATTATGGGGCAGTGTTTTAAAGGAAACAACATACTTACTCTTTGTGTTGTCCATATCAGTAACTACATAGCCAAAACCACTGGAGATTGGTTTGTATATACGTACAGATATTTAGTTTTCTTGTATACTGATGCCATCCAGTTGAACTTTCCATCATCAGTTGTGCTTTACAACAGTGTGTTCAAGAGAAGGTCCAGCCTCTTACCAGCTGTTGGTAAGGTAAAACACACTATTATAATTGTGAGTGAGGTGAGGCACAATTCTCATTTGCCTCAAATGCAGGTATGTCAGTGGTCCTGTGCAGGGGATTGCTGAAGATAAGCTATTCCAGGACATCTTTTGGATGTACAGTGTTCCATGTAGTGAAGACTTGGTGTACTTTTATCCTTCCAGACAATTTCAGCCATAATCATCTCTGATTTTTGTAATGTATGGGTGTGGATCTCTGTGGCAAGCTGAAAATTCAACAGAAGTGTTAGTTAATTATAAAATTCCTGAATATACGATTTTTCTAAAAATATTTTTGAAATTAAAGTGTGGCAATATGCCAGTCTCTGTAGTTGCAAGCTACAACTTGTTGCAGGATGTTATTCATTCTTGGAATGAGTGACACTGTTTGTTTCTTATACCCTAGGAAAGACTATGTGGTTACTCAACTTTGTAGATAAGTGGCAGGAAAAGAAGGATTTATTTATAAAGCAGAAAAAAGCCTTCTAGTAATGAGGTAATACAATCTCATATATTGGATCTTGTTTTGGGACAGAGAAGTCAGCTAGGTGACCTTTTTCCATTGGCCCTGTTTCCTGTGACTGCATAGTTGCAAAAGAAAATGTGAGAAATTAAAAGAAAGAAAGAAAAAGCAATGCAAAGAAGTGAAACTGAAGGATTTGGGTTCTTGAATGAGGCTGATTCTGCCTTTCTGTGAACATGGAGCAGGTGGAGACTAGCTAGCTGCTGCAGATACTGATAATGATCTAGTCACAGCCCTGTGGAACTTTGTGGCAAGGAATTTATTAAGGTGCAAAGTTAAAAAAGTCTTATCTCTGATTAACTTAAGCTTTGACTTGGGTCAGTCTCTTAGGAAAGCAAACACTTGAAAACTAAGGAAGTTTTGTAGGAGAAAACTGCAAGTCACATTCTAATAAAAATATATGCAAATTTTTACACATCTGGCAGAATTAGGTGCATAACAGTAGCTGTGATAATCTAGGACTATCATAATAGACAGTTTTAGAGAGAAGGATAACCATCTTCCATTACCTGATTACTCTAGCTAATATATTTGGTAAACAGACAAATCCTTAAGAAACAAAGCTCTTCTTTGATTCTTCAATTGCCCCATGGTATTAGCGTTACTTACAGTCGTTGGGATCTATTGGTGGTTTAATATTTGTATTTTGGTAGTGCTTAGGGCATCAGTCAATTTTGGACTTATGAGGAGGTTCCTCAAATATGGTAAGTAAAAGCCTCTTTCCTAGTTCGCACTCAAGGCATGTAGGCTGAAACTGTGAGTCTTTGGGGATTCATCTTTAGGCAGGCCAGTTCTTTTAATTGCAGCAACAGATGAGAATTTTTTTTTTATATCCAATATTTGGAATGGGTATTTACAGATTCAAAAGTGAAAGGTTTCTCAGCACCTATATATGCTTGCATGAGTGGCATAGCTTGTTTTCTGCTGGCCTGTTTTGATTATTAGTTGAGCCTCTCCTGTGCATGTCCAAAGAGACTGGCAAACTGTTAAAGACTGATCCTTTATTCTTTATACCAGTAGAGAAGGCAAGTAGTTCGAGGTGATGAGGAGAAACAGAAGATAGGATGGTAGTTGACCCTTTTGAATATGTGCAAGAAAGAAGGATTTCTGCAACAGGTAGAAAGAGTTCAGACCAAGTGAAGAAATTGTTACCTAAGATAATGGATCCTGTGGCCAAACTCTGAATAGCAGATCAGTGTGCCTGTTTACATTGGTGATTTAGCATAGCAGCCTGTTGGTGACTAGAACTTTCCTGCACAGGGTTGTTAAGCTCACTATAAGCAATTCTGTGTAAAAAATTGGGCCAAAACAGTTGCCTCAGACAATCAAATTGCTGTCATCTGCATATGTAAACGCTGCATAAGTTCTTGCCCCAGTTGTGCAATTTTTTGCATTTTGAGGGTTTCAGGAGGGTTGGTTGTGATTTTAAGACTGCAGCTGTTTCTGGGTAGCAGTGCAGGAAAAGGAAATCCGTGCATTTTTATCCCAGAGTAACAGGTATTTGCATGTTCCTATATAAATACTTCAGACAATTTCTTTAGAAATAGAGAAATGTATGTATCTTACTGGTTGGTAGAAATGCTCTCCAGTGACTGGTTCTCTTACTCAGACATGCAAACTGTGCCACCCCGAAAGCTTACGTCTGCTTCTGGTGCTCTTCAACTGCTTCTGACTTCAGAAATGTGTCAGGTATGACCTGGACAGATATTCTAGGTAAAACTCTGAAAGTCACGGGCAGTTTTGCTATTGACTTTAATTCTACCAGGATTTCATCACCAGAGTCCAGCATCTTTCAAACATTTTACTGATGATGAGTACTTTGAAAATAACATGCTCACCAGTTCACATTAGGAACACTGGGCGAGTTCAGCTTCTGCAGCATTGATATCAGATCCAAAGAGTGTTGAACACAGTGGGAGGATTCTCATTGTCATCTATAAATTTTGGTAAGTAAAATACAGAGGGCTTCCAAAATTTGTAGGAGTTAGAATGATGTTTATTTAATGGACCTAGAATGCTTGCAGAACTAAATTAATTTTTCAATGCTTTTATTAATGCTCTGAGATACAGAAGAAAATATTTAATACGCAGGACAAATGTGCAGACTTTGTTAGACATTTTTCCTTGCATATGCTCTATTTCTTTCTCATACTTCCTTTCATATCCTCCCTTGCCAATATTCTCCTCTTCCTTTCTTTTTCTGATGGTGTTAAATTTTTCCATTTTACAGGGTGGGCCTAAAGATGCCTATAATTCCTTTTTTGGTTCTTTGTGCCTCATCCTGTGGCCACTGGCTATTGGGAAGACTTCTGAGACCTATAGATCAGATCTTTCTCATAGATCTGTTGGAAATACATTATTATTTTCCATGTATCTATTTTCTTTTCTCAGAACTACCATTTGCAAACATCAGTTGTGTTTCTGTTATGCAATGATGCCTGTTGAAAAACAGAGAAGATCTGAAGAAAAGACCACATGAATCTATTAAAAAATAGGTCTTTTTGCCCTGTAGAATGCAATAGCTGTTACTGGATAACGATTGGGGGGCAAAATCTGGCCCTTCGAACTTGTGTGATTGACTTCCCATCAGCACTTTCTGCCGTGTGGGAGACAAACCAATCATCAGAATCAGCAGTGCATTGTCCTGGGACCTCCTGGGGTTGGAGAATATTCCAGAACAGCAGTCAGGTTGTACCACAGCTGAGAGTGATGATCACTGTCCCAGCCCACGCAAGGAGCATTTTGGCATCTGCTTCTGATGAAATCATTCACCTTCTCCCCTGCTATGAGCAGAGGTGTTGCTGTGACAGATGCCTGAGGTCAAGGGGCATGGAAAACGTGAGAGGAAGGGCTCCAGAATAGAAACCAGCTTTAAGCAGTGAATTACTTCTTTGGCTTCCATTTAAAAAAAAAAAAAAAAAAAGAAAAAGAAAAAAAAAGAAAGAAGGCTATACCAGCAAGCCCAATGTTTTAGTACAACAGTAAGGATAACTGTAATTGGAACAAATGTCTGCACTTTCGTAATTAATTAATCATTAATTGCAGTGAACATTTTATAGGTCACAAATTGTTTAAAGGTAAATGCTCCCATTATGTGAAACAGGTATATCCAAGTCATATGTCCTATCAGTTTGCTGTATTGATTTTCATCATTAGTCAGTATTTTGAGAGGAAATGCATGTTAGTAGGTATGTCTTGGAAATGATTAGTGTTGGCTAGAACTAAGTATAGTGCAGGTGGGAGTGTTCTATCTCTCAACCAGTACTGCTCATGCACTGTAGTGCTGGCAAGGCAGTTCCCCTAATATGCCACTGTTGAATAGCAGCTATAATTTTGCTGCAGGCTGAGTAGGGCTTCTGTGACAGAGATAAAGCCAAGGACTATAAGTAATCTTTTTACATTCAGCTATGTCTTTTATCCTAAACTGGGCAGGGACCAAATTCTTAGAGGTGAAGTACCAATCCATTAAAACAGTGCACCACGTAGAATTCAGAGCCTGCAAGAACATGCTCTTGCACCTCAGTATAAAGTCTGCTGTCCTCAGACATGCTGAACTAAAGCTTGATTTTAAAAAAAATGCTAAGAGGGAGGTAACAGTCAGCTCTGGTAGCAAAGGGCAGCTCTGAATGCAAAGCAATTTTGTATCTGAAAGCAGTGCTAGTGATAGGACTACTTTGGGAAGTCCGTACTCCAAAACTTTGCACAGATCTTTATTCTCAGTGAAATCTTCCCTTGAGTCTCAGGTTGAGTGGCAAGGACATAGTCCACAACAGCCTTCTTTGAATCAAGCTTTCTAGTGTGTGTCTGGGGATTCCGGTTCTTGTGCGTTTTGCACCAAGAGCCCAGTAAAGGTTATTAGACTTGGAAGGAGGCCACAATAGTCTCAATTAATATTTTACTCAGTGTAATCCTGCATTGGGTAGAATTTGGAAGTCCTGTAGTGAGAGGCTGCTGGCCTCAGTTGTCTTGCAAATTCTCTTCTTGTCTCATTGGTTCGCTTCTTTCAATGTGTATAAAAGCTGTGTTTTGGTATTGTCTGATGGTGATAGAATCCCTTTAATTACCTCCAAGACTGTCACTCAGCCGAAGGGATTAATTCTTCATTCTTGTGGGATGGTAAAATCTATGCCTTGTTCATTGTTCTCCCCCAGAAATACTCATCTGATAACAGTAACTTGGAAAACAAGTTTCCCCATTTTCAAGGGGAAGAGGAAAGGTTGTGGCAGATTAACCACAGGATATTCCATCTCTGAACTTTGTTTCTGGGAGTGCTCAATTCAAAGTGCAGATCTTCACCTGCATTCTTTACACATGAAATAGAAATTACCCACAAGTCTTCAACCATTTCCTGTAGTTAAGAGATCTTAAATCAAGAAGAGGATTGTGATGTCCTAGGTCTGGTCTCCTCTGTAGTACACAGTGTAGATCCTCAATATTTTATGCTTTGAGCCTAGCAAGTTCCAGCTGAGTACTTTCAGCTGGCTCTTCTGAGTTCTCATGTTCTACCAAAGATAGATGCATGCTATGAAGTGGATATTTGATGGATATCTAATGGCTATCCACTGGATAAACAGTTGTATTGAATTTAATAACTGAGAATTCACAAAATCAGAGAATCAGTTAGATTGGAAAAGACCTTGGAGATCATTGAGTCCAGCCCGTGACTTAGCCCTACCTACCATCTCAACTAGACCCTAGCACAAAGTGCCATATCAAGTCTTTCCTTAAACAAGTCCAGGTGCAGTGACTCCACCACATCCCTGGGCAGCCCATTCTGATGTCTAATCACCCTTTCACCCCTGAAGAATTTCTCCCTATTGTCCAACCTAAATGTACCCTGTCATAGCTTGAGGCCATTCCCTCTTGTGCTGTTGCATGATACTGGGTTACAATCTCCTTTCAGGCAGTTGAAGAGAGCCATAAGGTCACCCTTGAGCCTCCTCTTCTCCAGGCTGAGTAACCCCAGCTCCCTTAGCCACTCATAGGACTTGTGCTCCAGACCCTCCACCAGCTCCATTGCCCTTTTCTGGACTTGCTCCAGCACCTCTGTATTCTTCTGAGTTGTGGGGCCCAGAACTGGACACAGGACTTGAGGTGTGGCCTCACCAGTGCCGTGTATGGGGAGACAATCACTGCCCTGCTCCTGCTGGCCACACTATTGCTGATTCAGGCCAGGATGCCATTGGCCTTCTTGGCCACCTGGGCACACACTGGCTCATGTTCAGCTGTGGTCAACGAGCACCTCCAGGTCCTTTTGTGCTGGGCCACCTTCAATTTTTGTTGTGCTTGTTCTTTCACATGACCTGTTTATACTTCATGGAGCAATATAAGTATACATCTACATTTGTAGTGCATTTGTTGCTTTGAATGCTGTAGCGAGTTTTGCTAGTTTCTGTGGCCTCTTGTCAACTGTGTGGTGATGTTCTGCAGACTGATTTGGGGCCATTTATTTTTCTCAGCTACCCATCTGAATGCATCAAACTTTGTCTTCCTTGGAAGAATTGAAGATTTGTTAGTAGTAAGAGATGCCAACTAGTGTACTACTCAAATATAAAGGTCTTTCAAGGTTTTTTCTTTTTTCCATTCTTTTAAAGTGATAAATGTGAGTATGAATGCTGATGCAATGCTAATGTATGTGAGCAAGTGAGTGATGTAACCATTTAGCTTCCAGTGCAGTTCATGAGCAGCAGCACATGCAGAACTCCAGAAAACAGTGATTGGGAAACTACGGGCCACTTATTTTTCCTGTTTCTTTCTTCTCCATTGGGTAATCTGAACCTGGTCCTCATAATTCTAACATCAAAATAACTTTGCATTGGAGAAAAAATGCTGTTTCTTCTCTTCCATATTACTCAGTGTTTTCAGAGAAGTATCCCAACAGGTCAACTGCCAATGAAGGATTCTTTTTATGAAAAGCACACATCATTCATATATGTTTTCTTAATTTCTTGAGCAACTGTGAGGTTAATCTGGGTACCTAAGCTACTTCACTGAGGACTCATCATTTTCAATAAGGAAAAAATTGTCTTAATTTTTAATTGTCATAAAATAAAATGTCACATTCGTGCAATTAAAGTGGGTCAAGTTAACTTCTTATTCCAAAGCATCTTGTTCATGTATGTGACTATGTAGATTTTAAACCTGTAATTTTTCAAGATGTTGCAGTAGGTAATAATGAAAGACTTTTTCAAGCATCTTCTGTGATCTTTGAAGTTGGAGGATTTCAGATATAGTAGTGATAAAATTATCAATCAATATGTCTATAGACTAAAGAAAAAAACACGTTTTCATGGTGATTTAATTTGGACAACAATTTCTGGCCATGACAAAATTCTCAAGAGTACTTTTAACATATTAGCAGATACTTTATATTAGATATCCTGTAGCCAAAATGGTGCACCTCACTCTTGGATCTCCTTTAAGATACACTGATACGAAATTAGTAAGTTTCTAAGTATTTCTGGTCAGGATCTGGTTACGCTTCTTTTATTGCATACTAAATACAACACCAATACCTAAACTATCAAAAGGAAGAGGAGGCAAGGGTTACATGCTTAATCTGGTATAATTTAGTGTTTATGCCAGCTTCTTACATGGCTATAAAAAACCGTGGTTATAGGTAGCCCATTTTCATGATAAAACATTCAAAGCAGTGTAGTAATTAATGCTGAGGATGTGTTACTGCTGTGGAAAAACCATGATCACCTGGTCATGTAATGACAAGAGAGCAAAATGCACTTGAAATTAGTCAAATGCATTTATATGAACAGCTGAAGGAAGTCTTTAGGTAATCATTCCAGAATATGTTCTCTGGCTTGTGTATATACACACATATATACTATGACTTATGTGAAAGAGAATAATGGACTAGTGTGTAGAATAGGGAACCTGAATGGTTTTGTTCATGTTCTTGGATTAGACCTGGATATCAGCATTACCTCCCACATACTCAGTTACTGGAACTCTGCAAGATCATGCCTCAGGACTTGGTGCAATTAGCCAGCCCTTTGTATGGATGTCTCTTTCAGGCATATGGAGTGATTCTTGGGGTTTTCCAGTGCAGGACCAGAACTCAGACTTTGATAATCCTTGTTGGACACCCTTCCAACTCAGGATATTCTATGATTTTGATCTGTGTTTTTTTGTAATTCATTAATACAAATGTTTTCTGAAATATACCTCAGATGTACATGGTTGGGCACAGTTAAACACAAGATGCTGAACAAGACAGAGCATTGTTTTATAGCAAAACATAACTTTTTCTTTCTGAGAGGCCAGGCCATTGTGTCTTGCTCACAGTCTCAAGATCAAACTCATTGCCAAGTAACTGATCAGTGAGGAATTTTCCCAATGTCATTAAGAGAGTCTTCTGTGGCAGAGGCTTGGAGGATTTCTCTGGAGTATGAGGATTGTTGCACTTGCTGAATCATCTTGGTGTGTTCTAGCTGATCAGTTTCTTGCCATTTCTGAAGGCATTTCTTACTTGTGGCAAAGTTATAACCCTTGTGTTTTCCTTTGACACAAAGCAGATCGAAAGGTGATAATACCATTTCTATGTGATACTACTGAGGCCACAGTGATAAGCCTGAGCTTAGACTACATGATACAATAGTTGTTTAGTGTTATAATGTTATTGAAACCTTTTGGCACTCTGGATGCTAATAGTGAAAATTCTCTTGCTTGACCCAGTATTTTTGTTTTGGTTCATTGAGAGCACTGGAAAGACCAGTAATTAGCTTTATTTCATGAAAACATTGAACTTCACATTCATGCATACACATGCATCAATAAAGGCAGAAATGCCCCTGTAAATAGTGAAGAAGTTGCCTCTGATGAACAGAAAATTTGTTATATTTCACAGTATTGTTATAAACAGGATTGTAATAAAAAGAAGAGTTTGTGTTGAGCTTACCAAAGATTATCAGTATTGATAGAAGACAAGAATTGGCTGAGTGTGAACGTTTACATACATTTTGGAGTCTGGCAGCAGGCCCCTGGGGCTATCACCTCATGCTAGGAGTCCCCAACGATGAGCCAAGTTCTAAGGGAACTGGGAGGGAGGAATATTCCTGGTGTGTTTATTGAGTCTACCGAGGGAAAAGTATTTGACCTTTTGGTGTGGATGATAGGGCAGACAGTGGCCTCTAGAGGAAGATTTTGGGTACAGACATTCATTCTCACTGGTCCTGAGAGGCCAAAGACTCCTGTGCTATTTCATACCTTCTTACAAGTGATCTGGTAAGATTTGTCAAAGCAGCTGAGGATGATGAGAATGTTTAGAGACTGGCAGACAGAGAGGAGAGGACATGACTACACGGGAGCAGTGATTGTTTGGGAACAGCAGCCAACCTGTACTACTTGGTAGCCTGCAAAGAGAACAGTAACTAATCATGACTTAGGGGTTGGGGTGGTCCAAAGCAGCAATGAACTAACCCACACTATATCAAATAACAAATATGCCATTAAACTAAGTTAATTTTCAAAACATGCACTCAAAGTTTAACCTGATAGCTCATGTCTTCACAAGCATCCACATGTGTAGCATATCTGCTGTGTATGGAAATTGGATTTGTCAAGTAAGTAAAAGAAGAAAAAAATATTTACATATTGTTTGAAAGGTAAATTCACTTGCATTTAATGTGGTTTTCTTTGTTAATTTGGGATTCAGTCTTTAAAATGTGTTTATTACTGCTTTTCTGTTTACCTTTATTTGACATTTGAAACATGTCAAACATGGAGGTACCAAGGAAAAAAAGTCTAATGTCATGGTATAGCATTTTATTATGTCCTTAATCTGAAAAATATTAATAGTCCCATTGAACAGAGAGAGGATGTTAATGATCTTCAAGCTGAGTATTTTGGTCTTTGAAAGATTTAAGACTCACTGTCCTTACCTTAATAGTCTTAGACTGGTTGTCCAATAAATTTCATCATGTGCTTCAAGTAAGAAATCGGAAAAAAAGTGAAAGAACTATTTTGTTAGGATTTTTTTTTATAGTCACAGTAATTTTATGGGTTACTTGTAATACAGTGATTACAAAATTTTCAAGCAGAAGTGTAATTTTCAAGCTGTTGGTACCCATTTAATGCACAAAATGTTTATCCCTCTCTTAAGAAACTGAGTACCTAAGATTAGGTAGGTGATTTCTTTTGTCCTCCAGCTCTGTGCTGTTAATCCAGGGCAATGCTAGTTGCTTCTGTTTCTCCAAGAGCTGTTTGATGCATTCTGAGGTGGTAGAGAGGGCTTGTTTACAAGTTACACAAGCACTTTGCTCTACATGTTTGTGCCCCAACATTACTTTAACAATAAACCTGACTGGCTGCGGAAAAAAAAAAAAAAGAGCAAGATTGGAAATGATGCACCTAAATTTCATGCAAATATCACTTCAAATTGAAAATATTTACTATTTGTATGATGAAAATTAGTGAAGCCCTGTATTCTGGCTCTAGTGTTTGCAGCAATTCCAGTCCCAGCGGGGTGAGCAGTCTGCATGATCCGTCTCTGCTGACTTCTGTCCCCTGCTGCTTTCCTTGTTTGAACAATGTCTCACCTCCCTGCACTATTGTCATTTCCTCCTTTTCAAAACGTAAGTGTACCAGAACCTCATCAATAGTAGGAAGAAGTAGAGAGAAGGCTGTGTGGTTATATCTAACATGGATGCTGCAATGAATCCTTATGAAGTTTAAACAGTACAGTATTGCTTACTCCATGGGACAGGTGTCTCTAAATGGGATTAATGTCCTAATTTTGCAACATAACTAGACTTCTCTTACCAAAATCTAAAGAGTTCCAGAATGTCAATTTCCTATGTGTTCCCCCTCTCACCTTTAATTTACCCTGTAAGTGTGCACATCCCTGCACATATGCCTTCTCACATGTGATCTATTTGTATTCAGTGTAATCCCATTACTATGGTTCCCATGCATCTGGCAGTCTTTAATGTATTTATCTTCATGACAGTCTTTCCAGACAGACGTGTATTTTTATCCTGTATTGCAGAGAGGAACCTATGTGCCTTTTTCCAAAGTTGTACAGGAAGACTGTGACGAAGTTGGCATAGGTATTGGACATGGCACTTGCTTATCCTTCTTCCTTTTAGCAGCAATATTGTAATCTGGCAGAAGATTTGAGTACCTTTAGTTGCTGTGTTAGGAATTCTGAATCCCTGTATCTGTTTGCAGCAGCCATTTTACTGGCACTTATGACAATGTCACACACTCAATGAGAAAATTTCAATGAGCTTTTGTGAAATGTTTAACAGTTTTGTGATTTCATTCCAAATGATCTGAAAGAAAAAAAGTACAACTAAAATAAGTGTCAGTGAAAAAATGAGTTTTTCAGGTAGAGATAAGACTGTGCCTTTGAGAAAGCATGTAATGATAAAAGATTTGATGACATTGGGTAAACCAGGCAAGAGGGTAGGAGTGTAAGGGAGATTTAAACAAGATAAGTAAGATAATGAGGACAGCTGGGGATATCTATGCATAGCAAACAATTTGCTTGGCAAATTTGTTCTTATTCCTTCTTCGTGAATTGTGTATGAACAGATTTTTCTCGGTTTTTTAGTTCTTCAAAACTGTTTGACAAATGTATCGTTTGAACAGATTTAACATACGCATTGCTGGTGGACTTTCTTTGTACCATGTTCTCATTACTCTTGTCAGATGGCTGGTGGCCATAGCCACATAGTGTTGGTTCTGTTCCTTCACTAGTCACAGTACTGAGCTGCTGCTGTGCGACCTGGGTGACCTCTCTCAGCTGCTTATTCCTTGCAGTGTACATTTCAAGAACAATACATGGATAAAATAATTTTTAAGAATCTCTCTGATAAGATTTAGGAATACTGAACACTGTCAATAAGGTCAAGGTCAGTTTACATGGCAGAAAAAAAAGGGCTGTTTTTCCACACAGGGTATATTTACAGAAAATAACTTAGCTAACTGTAGACACTGTAAATCCACTTTGGCAGATGGTTAAGTCTATGTTGTGACCCTCTTTTCTGCCCCAGGGATTGTTTCCTGAGTATGGCCTCATCTGGGTTGGCATTTTAATCTGAAAATATTTTTTAGGATGTTACAAAGCTGTCTAGATGAAGTTAAAAAATTTCAGTGAATAAGAAATTTAATTATTACTGGCAAATTAACATACACCTCACTTGTTTTAATTTTTCATATGTCTCCCAACCTGCTTAACAGTGAGTATTATAGTAGTCAGCACTATTTATGTAGAGAACCCTATAGGTTTTATGGGGAACTTATTAGTTTTATGTGATTATCCATCTGTCACAGCAAAAAATTGTTTTTATTATTTAAGAAATGCAAATAATGTGGTAGAAGCTCTACTGAAGTACTGCAAGCTTTGGTGATTCTGGCGTGTCTTTTTTTTTGCTAACAGAATGCATTTTGTAAAGAAGGCCAGCATACAATGTTTAATCTTTTTTGCCCTTAGCTCACAGATGCTACTGTAGGAGTATTGCAGAGGCTGACGTAGTTTTTAGCAGTTATGTTGGTGTAACTTTGTCTCTGTATAAAAGACACAGTGAGGAAGATCTGTTAGGCAACAAATAAGGAGAAAAATCAAATACTGTGTAGACTTCAACAGCTTTCATGTTATTGAGGTCTTTGGTATCAAGAAAGGAACAATTCGTTTAAGTAAAGACCATAATGTTACTCAGCTGGCTTTTATTGTGGTGGTGGTAGAGACTCACCAACTGAAGTCTCACCAGCTGTGTCAAGTGGTGCAGTCTCTAGTGGGAGACAGGTCTTCCCTTCCAAAGTGAAGGCAAGGCTGCATAATGCAGTCAGTATCAAGTATCTCTTTCTTTAGCCTGTAAGGGACAATCAACATCTTTAGCAATGTTTATTGTATGTAGGTTGGCAAGGTGTTGGTGGGGGGCTGCAGGGGTGGCTCCTGTGGGAGATGTTCAGGGTCTGCTGTGCCAGTTTCAGGTGGGTCCATGATGTACCCACTGCAGGACACAGCCGAGCCCGTCAGCCAAGATCTGTGATAACATAAGAAAGGGCAAAAGCACTGCATAGGCAGAGTGAGGGGGGAAAAAAGTGTGAGAAACCTTGCAAATACCAAGGGCAGAGAAAGGGGAGGAGGGAGAGGAAGCACTTAAAAGCACCAGGCCAGATACTCCTCTGCAGCCCGTGGAGGAGATGATGGTGGAGCAGGTATTTTCCTGCAGCCAGTGGAGAGGACCATGTTGGAGCAGCTATCCATACTGCAGCCTGTGGAGGGTCCCATGCCAGAGCTGGTGGATACTTCCAGAAAGGTCTGTGGAGAGCACACAGAGGAGAAGGTTTATCATGGAGGCCTGCAGTCTATGGAAGGACCCACACTAGAAGAGGGGAGAGGGGGAGGAAGAGTGGCAGAGAGGAGCTGTTATGGACTGACCCCACTCCTGCTTCCTTGATTCCCTTTAGCAGCTTGGGACAGGGAAGACAAGGAGGTACAGTAGGAAATGAAGAAGTGAAGTTGAGCCTGGAAGGAATGTGGAGGTGAAGGGAAGGTATTTTAGTTTTTGTCTTTGTTTCTCACTATTCAACTTTATCTTGAATTCCCAATAAATTTAATTAATTTTCCCCATATTAAGTCTCTTTTGCCCTTAATAGCAATTGTTAAGTGATCTCAGTGTTCTTGTCTCGACCCATGAGCCTTTTCATCTTGTTTCCCCATTGTTTTGATGAGGGGAGTGCAAGGTGGTTGTCATCAACCTACAATCATACTACCAAAGGTTGCAGTTTTGCATTTCTGAAAGTAACATATCAGAAAGAGTGGATCAATTATTTGTGCTGAAGAGCAGTATTACCAGTATATAAACATTAACAAACTAAAAGAACTGGCATTGTGGGGTGGTTATAATGTTGCTGCAGGCATTTGGAAATACAGGTTGAGTTTTCAGAGTTTGCATTCTGAAATGTCCCAGGATAAGTTCAATGCTTTAACTTACATGATAATGCTGCCCTTTGGGTTGAAAGAATGAAACGGATAAACAGGCTTTACTAGAGAAACTTTGTAACAGCAAAAGAGAAGGAAATATAGCACAGAAAACATGATTAAACTTGCAAATTAGTTGTGTGTGTGGTTTAGTTTTGTCCCCGTTCAATTTGACATTATTGAAGTGTAGTTCTTAGAGGTTCAATGAGGTTAAGAACTAACCAGTTTGGATAACAGAAGTTAATTGGAGATGCAACCTGCTTTATCATGTAGATCTGTTTACAGATCAACTGTTGAAATAAACATTCACAAACATCTTAGACTTTTCTGAGGTTGGTTTGATAGATAGACAGACAGATAGGCATTGCCTGGAGAAGTTGTGGAGCTTGTGGATGCCCCATTCCTGGAAGTGTTCAAGGCCAGGTTGGATGGAGCCCTGAGCAACCTGATCTAGTGAGTGGCATCCTTGCCCATGGCAGGGGGGTTGGAACTAGATGATCTTTAATGATCTCCCAATTGTTCTGTGACAGTCACACAGGCACATATGTATATAAAAACATTTTGAAAAGTTTTATTTCTCTGTATTTTGAAAAAGAAACATGAAATCTGAACACATGCGTATATGCACAGACTGCTTTCTCTTTGGTTCATCTTTTCTGGCTACCTGAGAGAAAAGTTTGCCTTGTGCAGTTTCTTGCATAATTTTGCTGACAAAGAGGCTGAACTATTTTACTCACATGGAAAACTTCTATTTGATTCCATGATAATAAGAGTTAATTACCTGTATCATGCTACAGGTACTGCTTAAAGAATATATGTGATTGGCACAGGTTTATATGTTTCCTGTAGCTTTTTATGACCATGGGGGTTTTTAAGTGCATTTTACAAAGCTATGCATTTTGTAGACAACTCTTTTAAATCTCCCATTTTCCTTTTAAATAAAGACAGATATCTTGGTTAAAAAAATCACATTTCATAAGCTGAAGCCAAACTTTTTCTGCATGAGGATAACACTAGGAGTTATCATTTGACAGTTATTTCATGTATTCTGTGAAAAGCGTGGATGATGTTAGTGCAGTGTCTAGTGAAGGGTTCGAAATGACAAATTCACTACCTCGATTAGTGCTAATTGGCATCCTTGTTGGAAGTACCAGTAGAAAGGCCAAGGACTGAATAAGCATGAAGAACAAATTTGCTTCTTGCTCCTGGGGCAGTATCCTCCAGAGCACACGTGAGGCACCCATGCTCAGTAGAATGTGGACGAAATGTTGTGTTGAAAGTGCTGCCAATCTTTTACTATTTGGTGGAAGTGCAGTTGTTAATGAAAAAAATTATTAGGTTATAAAAGGTAGCTGAAAACCTACTGTGATTATTAGATTAACAAAATAATATTTTAATCCTTAAAAAATATGTTAGAAAATAGCCTGAGGGTCTAGTAGCCAAGAAAGATCAGAAGAATGAAATAAAACTGTAGGATTAATCTGAGGGAGCAAAACATGTAACAGAAATAGCCACGTGGATGAAGGACTTGTTTTCAAAAAGAAGAGGATTTACGTACATGCTGACCGCCTATGCAGTTGTACACACATACCAAAAAAAAAAGTGAAAACAAGTCAAAGTGTATTTTCTACATCTAAACTTTTTTTCCTTATTAGTTTTGCCTTTCTTTCTGTAAAAGGAATATATATATTTCTATATATCAGGTTGTATTGTGGCACCAATGTATGATAAAATACAGCAGTGGATACACCCAGTATGATAAAAACTGAGAAGATAACATAAATCAACCAGCAATATATGCAGGAATGTCACTGATGTGATTCTTCATACTGCACCTATCCTCTAAGATGTCTGTGAGACCTTCCTGTGTTTATTATGTTCCAGTGTTTTTGAGCTCTAAACTGTCAGCAATTTGGACTTGGTCTTTCAAATGTTCTGTTCAATGGCCGTATTTACTGGCTTTGTGTGGTCTTCACTGCTGTTTTAGAAGATCCTTGTAAAATCAGCTAACTGCACACATTGCAAAGTGGGAGAAAATACATTTGTTCTAACAACAGCTGCCTTTAAAGCATTGCCAATTGAATATTTGTGGGGTGCAGCTTTGTGGGCACCTTTCCTGTGCGTTTGATGAACTGCATAACAACACCCCTCATAAGCTCTGTGCTGGCTTCCATTCCTGTAGTTCATTTAGTCTCATTAGAAATGTTTATTTCTTGTGTTTGATTAATAAATCTCCTTCCAGAGCACTGACTGCCTGAGTGGTAGCAGTAAAATGCTCTTACAAATCAGAGGGAAAGTCTGCCTAGATCCTTGAAACTTAGATCTGTCTCTCAGTTTCCCATTCACTTTACCCAGGAGAAAGTCAGGAGGGATAAAAGGGTTTTGGGGTGTGACTTAGAAGTTAATGAACTAAACTAGCAAAGCCATTCTGAATTAACAGCACCGTCTCATTCAAAGTGCCCTGCCTTTTGGTATCTCACATTGTATATCAGAGAAACTACTAACTTGAGTGCATCAGTTCTCAGAGAACAGATCAGCTGTCACACATTGTCTCAGAGCACTTGGTTTCTCACGTTTGAAACTGTGTACCATAGGCCCCCTTACTGACATGCTGAACTGGAAGAAGAAAAAATGGTTGTCCTGGTTGTGACATCCCTCACTGGAGCCCGCAAAGACCCGTGCTGGGGCAGCAGCTGGTACTTGTCAGGGCATTTGCTTTGGTGAATACGCTGCAATATAGATAGACACATGCAGCAGGGAGAAGAGCTCTTTAAGCTAAAGGCTAGTGCTAGCCCAAGAGTTAATTGGAGTGGAAAGAGGATTTCGGACTAGGAGATCTGTAGGTCTCTGCCATTCATTCCCAGAAGTAGTTTAGTAGTTTTATGGGATACTTATGGGTTAATTTGTATCTATAACCTGTCTTCACAATAGGAAGGGCCTCTGATCCATATCTATCCTTAAAGGTAGACAAAAAATAGGGATGCTGTCTCCCTTGGCCAGGTTTCTGCATTGAGCAATAAGACAATATATATCTTTCGGTTACTTCTATCTGATTAAAAGCTTCATTATTAATTCAGCTGCCTACTTGAGCACTGTCTAGGTTTTCAGACTGCTGTGGCAAGACTATTGTCTTGTTCCAGGAGACAAGACTGTATCACTGCATCCTGTGTCACCTTCATTGGCTAATTCACCTGATCTCTCCCAAATCCGGCTCTGCCTCTGTTCCTTCCCAGACTGTCTCCACTTGTGTTTTCTGTTCTTCGCTGACCTTCTCCCTCCATCTTTTTTCCTGACAAGTTACTCAAGTTGTTTTTACTCTGGGGTATTGTCCCTCTCCTCTTCTAGTGACAAATAGGGACAGGTCACAGGTGCTGTCCTTTTTACACCTAAATATTTCCCCAGCTCCAGTTACACATCTAATCTCTGCGCTAAACCTTCCCATTTATCACTTTAGCATATGATGAACTTTAAAAGTTGTTCATTTAACTTCATCACTGGAGCCATCTGATCTCTCAAGTGAGTGCTCTGTTGCTTTTCTTTTCAGTTTTTTTTTTCTCCTCAGTCTTGCTACTATATTTTCAAAAATCTCTTACAGTTTTTTAGCCTTAGAGCATTATTAAATGTGTTTGTCTCTAAAGGATTTGCCTTTTTTTACCTTGTTGGAAGGAGCCTGCATAAGGTGCATGTGCACAAGAATTATGTTCAATAAGAGTTGTGTTAGAGGGCTATTATGTTTTATGCTTTATCATTCTTCTGTGTGTGGAGATGAGAGAAAAGAAGTTGGTATGTGCAGACATATATTCTACATTTGATTAAATTAATTTTGAGGAAGAGTAAGAATCTCATTCGTATTTGGACCCACATAAATACTGATCACAGTTAAAGAAAAAAGTCTAAAAATGGGAATTGCATAAGCAGCCTAATTTTCATTCTTCAAATGAGGAAGTACTCTGATTAGGGACTTGGTTATAGGAAGAAATAAAAGGTGTTTCTTGTCTATATCAGGGGATTTGGAAATGGTGCAAAGATTATGTAGTAGTTAAGCAGTAAGGAAGATGCAGTTTGGGGGTTTTGAAGAAGTAAACAAATGCAGTTGCTGTCAGCATCTCTTCATAAGTCCTGATGGAGTGCTTTACTTGGCACTTACATTGAGTCAGTTCCTGAGTGAGCAGCCTTAGGCCCATTACAGAGTTGTGCACTGTGTAACCACTCTGGCTTCACTTTAGTTGTTCTTGATTTCTGCTATTGATTAGAACAAACAAGAAACATCTTGTCACACAGATGTGCACAGAGAAATGGCAAGGAATATATTTGAAATGTGTATATAAAAAGATTTTTTACCTGTCTACTTAAATGTGTGTTTGATATCTGAGTGATACCACTATGGGTTGTTTCCTCACTCAGTGTCCTTATGAACTGCAGTTCAAACAGGTGCTATCCTGAAAGGCAAACCCGAAAGTCTGCACACTCTCAGGCCAGTATGCAGAGATTTCTGTTAGCCATTTCCTATTTTGCCTACCAGAAGACAATTGCTCCCTGAAGGACAGTAGAGCAACATCTGGCCTCTTTAGTTTAATGGGTTTTATTCACATCTGCAATGGTCTGTTCTGAAGTGACTATAAATATAGTAATGAGGAAGAAAGGCCTGTGGCATAGACAGCATTCAGGTGGCTGTGTTCTGTTATCCCACTGCCTACATTCAGATTATATAACATTGTTTTAAAAACACTATTGGAGTTCTTAATATACCATGCACAGTTATTTTTTGTGGGTTATTTATTATGTAATGTATATAACTCTTCATGAAAGCCAAATGTCATTCATGTAAAATGGTCATCAGTCACCTTTCAATGTTGCTTGGATCAGCAATCCTGCTGACTTCTGAACTGAAAAAGAAATGTGATAAAGACAGAATGGTAGAATGCTGGTCCTCAGATAAAAAACAGAGTAATCGATTAATACCTAAATAAGAAATAGAGATAGGATGATAAAAAACAAGTTTAGGAAAGTGATTATTTACCAGAGAGTAATTAAAACAGGAAAAAAAATGAGCTGGTGTGTTGCAGTAATTAACACCTTTTACTACCCATTGTTTCTTCTAACAAATTCCTTCTGCCTCTCCTATTAGGCCTTTATTTTCTATAACACCTGCCTTCTTGCCACCTGCATTGGAAAGAAAATAAGTAATAGTTTTCCATTTAATGCAATATAGAAAAAAAGACTTTCTGAACTTACAAGCTCATGTGTTTTCTTGGGCACTGTTATGTCTGCTGATGCATACCACTGAAGTCAACTTGGAGAATAAGAAATTTGTTACATTCCCTACTTCTTTCATTCAAATGAAAGAGAAGCTAACTTGGCTAGAAGTGATATAAGATGCATTCCAGTTAGGGGATTGAAAGCAATAACAATTTTTTTCTTGGAAATTAATTTCCTAAACAGACCTGTAAAATTACATAAACAAGTCTTTACTAAAATACATTCAGAAAGATTCCTTCTTCACGCTGCAATATATTTAACCCACCTAATATACAGGGAGGATACCATGTGCACTAAACAAAAATAAAATACACAAAGAAATGCAAAATGTTGGTTTGAAAGATTTGTTGTGGTATTTAAAGGTTTTGAAATTAATTAGAATCAGAATGTTGCTTATATGTAGAAAAGCATTTGATAACTGAATTCAGCTCAGTCTTTGTCTTTAATCTTCCAGGATTTAGGTTCATAACTCCTTTGTACAGCTTTAAAAAGATGCCCTGTGTGCCACTCTGCAATTTTAGTTTGGAGAGCTGCTCCCTTTGCTTCAGTGTAATCTCTCTGAAGAACAGCACCTTTTATCTGGAGCAAGAGTCTGCAAACTGGCTGCGAGACAGAGGCTGGGAATCACACCATAGCGTGAGCAGGGTTCATGTGTTAATATGCTGATCCACTGTGGCAGACACCAGCTTAGAACTGAATCTTGCCAAAAAGCACAGGTGAAATATGCTTGATGAGCTGAGTGCTGCCCTGGGTGAATAGAAATTCAGAGCTCAAAAACAGTTAATGCCAGCTGGGAGGAATAAGCAGGAGGAAATTTAGGCTGTAGGGAGGAAACACAGGAGCAAAAAATCATTACTTTTGCTTATAAAGAGTGCTGTGAGAACGTCACGTAGGCAAGGAATTACGTAAGAGAGTTTGCTTTTATCTACCCACACAAAATTTTGCCTGTGGGTGCACATGAGGATTTAAATCTCTGTGCAGTGTTCAGAACTCTTTACCTTTCCAAATTCAATGCAATGCAAGTTTTGAGCCAGGTCTTTTTACTGCCATAGCTTCCTGATCTGAGAAACAGGACAGAATCTTAAGTCAGAAACTTGTCTTTTTACTCTTTAGTACCTAGTTTCATTTAAAACCAATACTTAAATGTGCTTGTGAAAGATGTAGTAGAGGGACGAAGGGGTTGGAGTGCCTATCTGGATCCTTTGGAAGTTCAGATAATTCAGACACATAATGAGTAATTTGTTAGTCACTAACTAGATTTCATCTGTATTTTGATTGTGTTGAGGCTACTTTACGCATTCAGTTCCATGCACCTTACATCAGCAGGAGGCTGATCTGTATAAGGTCCAGCTGTCTTTATATATACATATATACTACCATTTCCTTGTGCAGCCTGTTCCAATGCTTGATAGTCCTTTCAAGGGAATAAAATTTTCCTGATATCCAATCTAAACCCCCTCTGGCACAACTTGAGGCCATTTCCTCTTGTCCTGTTGCATGTTACCTGGGAGAAGAGGCTGCCCCCACCTGACTACATTTCAAGTAGTTGTAGAGAGCAATAAAGTCCCCCTTATGCCTCCTTTTCTCCAGACTAAACAACCCCAGCTCCCTCAGCCACTCCTCATAGAACTTCCAGGTGCTTCACCAGCACCTTTGTCCTTGTCCAGACCTGCTCCTCAATGTCTTTCTTGTAGCGAGGGGCCCAAGCTATGCATACCTTATGGTGTCCCGCTAAGAAAACCAGGCATATGTGTTAACACATCATAGCAATGATAATAATAAGACTCAGATTTTTCACCTTCTACCCCAGCTGCCCAAACCTGCTCTTTGGGGCTACATCCTTGGCCGTATCATCTCCTGCAAGCCCAGCAAGCTAGAGGAATAAAAATACATGACCCACTTGATCCTGGAAAAGAGGCGCTTCCTTGGACTTCTAGATGTTGCCCTGACAGGTGCAAAGCCACAGAAAAAACCTCTGCGTGTTCTGGGGTCAGACAGTGCCTGAGAAGAGTGAAGAGAACAACCTTCTGCTGCAGGGCCTGCATTTGTACAATTTCCTGTCGCTGCCATTTGATTGCCAAGCCTGTCTCCAAGATCTTTATTCTGGAGTAAGGATCTACTCCAGATCGCTACACCACTCTGTACAATTTGGTACTAAACATGTATGGTGTTATCTAGGCACTTCTGTGGGTGACATTGGGTGGAGAGACCTGCCTTACTATCTCTTTCCCTTCTCTTCTGAAGCCAGGGCTTCAAAAGGGTTCCTTCCATTGCATATCTGGAATAGCACTGAGCCTGGGGGCTTTTGTTCACCTTTTCATTATACAGGGTGAGAAAACTATGTGTTTTTATAAATGTGTATGTAAATATATTTTCTTCAGAATGCTGTACCTTTTTTAGGTCTGACAAGCCCACACAAGAAGCAGATTTTACAGGTAACTTTGCCACTTGTTTTCCTTCCCTGAAAGGCACTCCAGCCCTGATTTTGAAAGTTGATGCATGCAGGGAGACAAAATCTATGAGTAGATTAGGAATACCTGAGGGTCACATAACTGGAAAGATTCCCAAAGACTTAGATCCCATACTAGAATGAGTTCAGTATATACATATTGAATATTCAGACTGATGAACGAATTTAAAGCTTTTTTTTTTACTGCCTAGGAACATGCCACTTTTTTCCTGTGGTCATTTCTCAGTTGTTAACTATATTGCATGGTACCTTGATTGAATTATAAAATGGTAATATGAGTTTTGCAGTTTCATGCCATAAATTTATATTTTTGAATATTCATTTACTGAAAATTTACTACTTATCTTGCAGTAGGGTTGCTTAACTTTAAACAATTCTGAAACCTCTAATGAGGTTAAATTTAAAGAACTTAGAATTCTGGTAAGGGTAACCTTTCAGGAAGTTTGACACTGAGGTGAAACTACTGGGATGGAGTATAAACCTGGTGAAGTTGTTTTAAGGGAGGTGCTGGAATAATAATATTCCTGATGAGTTTTTGATGGCAGTCTGGTGGTAGCTTTATAATAGATATTTTAAAGTAATATGCGATTTTAATAGTGTATTTTTATGTCTGTAGCTATTAGTATATTTTAACTACTATATCACAGCCACAATGTACATGCCAGGAAGAATCCCATTTTTTTAAAGTAGTGTAAAGTATTGCAGAACCAAGCAACAAGGTCACGTCACCCAGACCTGTGTTTACTATTCAGAAGCATATAATGGTGTATGGAATGCCTGTCCTAGAAGAGCTTATTAGTGTGTGTGTGCACAGTGTACACATCTCTCAACTCGGAAGAATTAAGACATGCACACTAGTAATCCAAACACTTTTTTAAAACAACTGGACCTGTTCGTAAGTCACAGATTGCAACTGTTTCATGCACTTGTGGAATAAACAATGTGCCAGACAATAGAGAGCTTCTGCCAACTCATGATTTTACATAGGTTTAAGCTAACTCAGAGGACTGAATATAAAATGTAGTATTTGGGGATTCTATATGTTTGTGACAATGGAGAAATTGTTAAAAGTGGATTGATTATAGGCTCTTTTATCTGTTTGGTTTTTTTTCAAATTGCTGTGCAGTATTGGAATAAACCGGATTGGGATGATTTAGAGTGGGTTAGCAATATAAATTGCAATTTTTAGTAACTTCATATAACTATGGAATATAGAATATGCTTTTAGAGATCAATATTGAACAACTTATTTGTGCTAGAGAATAACTTACATTAAATACTTTATTCAGTGAATTATTTCTTACTACATTGGCCAGCTGATTGTTTGCCTTCAAAAATTTTGTTGTTTGATGCTGGCAAACATTTCTCGGCCAGTAGCACTTATGCAAGTAAGGTATACCATTTATTCATTGGAATATCTGACTGCCTTTTTCAGTGTTAGCTACTCTGAGCTGTTTATAAAATCAGGCAAAGAAAAATGAAATACATCCTGTATTAGGGGAATCCCTTGTACATGCATAATTTGCATGGCATGTATCTCTTAACAGATGCAGCAGAGAATAGGTGTCCTAATTGCAATCACTCAAATTTATTAATTCAAAATATGTTTTGCAGATTGACTTGTATTCGTGGTAAGAAATGTGTGCTAGTACACTCCATTACAAGTTGTGGTAGACATGCCTGAAAGGAGAATAAATACATAAGCAGAAAACAGGTTTTGAAATAGCAATGAAAAAGAATATTCTTTTACTATTTGATCAGTATTATTGCTTAATAAAATGTGTGGGAGGAGTGAAATGTTACAATATTGAAAAAGTCCTTGCAAGGTGAACAGTCACGTCAGCTTCTGATTTGTCTGCTGAAGCATAGTGCTGCCAAAATAATCCATTTTCCCAGACTCAAGTATAAGTTTAATTTCACTCAGAATCAAGGCACACCATACAAAATGTGCTAAACCAGGATGCAAAGTTAAAACAACATTGTGTTGCTCATCTGTGACTGGTTTATGATGATCAGAGTTCAAAAATGCATGACAAGAAATTATTTCAGTTTGAGGAGACTTTTGTGAAAGAATGTGGAACCTGCAGTGTCAGTCAGTGGTTTCTTTGTCAAGCAACAATAATCTTTGTCATGCCAGGGGAAAAGAAGAGGATGTCTATCATATCCAGGCAAAATGTGGAATGCAGGTCAGATGGCTGAGTTTTTCAGTGCTTTTGTAAGACTTATGAAATGCCTGAGTTCACAAGAAAACACTATTACAGTCATTTATTGTGTCTGTATGGGATACCACAGTGATTTTGTGTGATTCAGACTGATGAAGGATGTTCCTGCATATAACTCCATGGACTACAGGCAGAGGAAGCCAAATGAAATCAGTACCATGACCCAGAATTGTGCAAACTGCCAGGTACTACTGCTCTTACCTTCTGTGCTGAAGAATCCAGCTGCCACGTTCAGTGCTCCATTTTGATGAATTGGTAGAAGTGCCTCTAAAGGCCTATTTTCCCTGTATTGAGGCAAATATATAATTTACTGAGAACACAAGGTGAACAATATCCTCTCATTCCCAGAAAATTCAAAAGCTTTCATGGGCTGGACCTACTAGAATGTGTGCTTGCTTTTTCATTATACCCAGTCATGACTGATAATGAATTGAAGTGCTTCTTAGATTGTATCAGGAAGGATTCGATCACAAGAACATAAACTGAGATTATGTGCCTCAGGAGTGGGTTAAATATTACATTATGTAGAGTTAGAGATGCCAAAACATACAACTGTTTGTGAAGAGTGGTATATAATCAGAAAAGCAAACCTGTTCCATCAGCTAAGTTTTCATGTTAAGATATTTAGTAAAAGCATAAGAACTGGGATTAACTGTTCATCTCAATTAATAGACTATTAGCCTTTTAACCATATGTATGCGTGTGTATTTTTGTGTGTAAATGGCATTTTTTCTTTCTCCCGTGCCCTCTGATTTTCTGTCTTCCCACCATTTTCCTGTCTGGCTTACTTTTGAATTCAAAGCCTTTTGCTACTGTCTACTTTAATGACCCT
This sequence comes from Promerops cafer, assembly GCA_013398275.1. Classification (NCBI taxonomy): domain Eukaryota; kingdom Metazoa; phylum Chordata; class Aves; order Passeriformes; family Nectariniidae; genus Promerops; species Promerops cafer. The sequence continues at coordinate 995,964 of VZSE01003787.1, read as the reverse complement.
TTCTCCCTCTTCTTTCCCAAGAAGATGTATAATTTAGAAGTTGCTCCTTCTCTGCACCTGATCTCATAGGACACACAGTAACACCAGAAAAAAAGGGGATGATGGAAGCAGTTTTGGCATTGTATTCTAGTAAATGTATTGTGCCAAGGAGGGAGGAGAAAATCCATTCCAGCATGCCTCCTTGGAGGTGAGAAGTGGGAGGATGCTGGAAAAGAGGGAGTTTTTTGTGCTCTGGCTTAAGAAGATTGTTGTCAACACACTTCAGGGACAAAAAAAAAAAAGGGAAGGAAAAACATCTGTAATCCTAGCTTTTGCTCTTTTAAGCCTTACGAAATTGCAGATGAAATGTGGATCCTTTTTCATATTCCAGGAGGAACTCTGGTACTATGATCCTTTTCCTTAACTCACCTTATTTGGAGCAGGGGTGTCAAGCTTGCTCTTCTGGAAGAGCTGATGGTTCCACCCATGTGCCTTCGCTACTTGCCTTACGTGTCTTTAGGCGTTATGCAGTACAAAAAGTAGGAAAAAAGGTAGAGTCTGGGAAAAAATATTGCATATTATAGCTTCATCACAGTACTGTTGCAATGTTACATTTAAATTTGAAGTAAACATACAGGTAATTGACTTTGTGGCTTGACACTGTGGTGTTGTATAAAGACTGTGTTTAATGCTGTAGGTAACAAAATGTTGATTACAGTTTCAGCTTTCTGACATCCTTGGGGTCAAATTCTGCCCTAATTTAACCATCGCTTAACCCTTTTAATTCTCCTGGTATTGCCCAGATTGAAAATGAGAGCAGAGTGTCTGTTCTAGTTTCCTGCCCTACTTACCAAATATCAACCACGTATATAGCGATATTGTCTGTCTTACACACATACACATATCAACAATTTCAGTAAATGCTGACATTCTAACAGGAATGACATAAACCATTTGGTTAACATGTACATAAACACATCTGCTTTGTTTATATCTTTTTCACTGTATTGGCTGAACGAGTAGGGAAATTGTTAAGGAAAAGTCAGACAGGGAGACCCAAGCTGAACCTAAAAGAATCCAGTTGGATAGACTGAGCTTTTGTTGGCTATTTATGTATTTATTTATTTATTTATTATTAAAGAAAGTTAGGTTTGTCTATATTTCTTATATGGCTTGTAGGCAACTGAATTCAGTTCTAACTACAGACTTTTCAGGAACATTGGTGATCCAGTAATAAAGACTGAATTGCCTAAATCCCCTATGCCTGCCACTCAGGCTGATTCTCTGTAGCACAAAAATAATTCTGAAGATCAAATGTGATATCTACATGGAATAAAAAAATCAATGTCCTTTTCCCTCTTTTTTTAAACATATCTTCAGTTTTCACAAGTTTTATTTGTAAATGTCTTGCAAGTTTGGGAATTCAAAACTTCAGGAATCAAATGAAGTCTTAGGTCTAAAAACTCTGAATTATTTGTTAGAAAACATGAATCATGCAATATTGACTAAAATTAACAAGGAGATAGGGATCTGTATCTGTCAGGCGCTGAAACTGAGCATTTGCCTCCTTGCCTGTTCTGTAGAATTGTTTCACCTTGTTTATAAATATAGCTTGAACGTTTAGGAGCTATGATCTCTTGAAAGCATGATATTTCAGTAAGAATGAGATAAATTCTTTACTTCATCTACTTGAAAGGCATCACTTTAGCAACAAATGTAAAATCATACGTTATTAATTTTACACATTGTTTACTTAAGTAAGTCTTACCAATGTTTTCAGCATTTGAGAAGTAGTAGGTATAATAGAAGCATTATGTATATCCTTTTGTTGCTGAAAAAACTTGTTGCTTTGCAATTCCTGTGGGAATTTCATTGCAGAATCACAGAATCAATTAGGTTGGAAAAGACTTTTGAGATCATTGAGTCTAACCTTTGACCTAACACCACCTTGTCATCCAGACCATGGTACTGAGTGCCACATCCAGTCTTAAACACCTCTGGGGATTGTGACTCCACCACCTCCCTGAGCAGCCCATTCCAATGCCCAGTCACTCCTTTTGTGAAGAAATTCCTAATGTCCAACCTAAACCTCCCCTGGTTTAGCTGGTGCAGCTTAAGACTGTGTCCTCTTTTCCTGTCACTGTTTGCCTGGGAGAAGAGACCAACCCTCACCTGGCTACAACCTCCTTTCAGGCAGTTGTAGAGTGATAAGGTCTNTTGTGACTCCACCACCTCCCTGAGCAGCCCATTCCAATGCCCAGTCACTCCTTTTGTGAAGAAATTCCTAATGTCCAACCTAAACCTCCCCTGGTTTAGCTGGTGCAGCTTAAGACTGTGTCCTCTTTTCCTGTCACTGTTTGCCTGGGAGAAGAGACCAACCCTCACCTGGCTACAACCTCCTTTCAGGCAGTTGTAGAGTGATAAGGTCTCCCTGAGCCTCCTCCAGGCTAAATAACACCATCTCCTTTAACCACTCCTCTTAAATCTTGTGCTCCACACCATTCACCAGCCTTGTTGCCCTTCTCCGGACATGCTCCAGCATCTCAACATCCTTACTAAATTTGGAGGCCCAGAACTGGATGCGGCACTCAAGGTACAGCTTCACCAGGGCCGAGTACAGGGGAAGAATGACTTCCCTGGTCCTGCTGGCCACACTGTTCCTGATACAGGCCAGGATGCCGTTGGCCTTCTTGGCCACCAGGGCACACTGCTGGCTCATGTTCAGCTGCTGTCGGTTAGTACCCCTAGGTCCCTTTCTGCCTGGGCACTGTCCAGCCACTCTGTCCCCAACCTGTAACGCTGCAGAGGGTTGTTGTGACCAAAGTGCAGGAGCTGGCACTTGGACTTGTTAAACCTCATGTTGTTGAATTCAGCCCTTTGATCCAGCCTGTCCAGCTCCCTCCTACCCTTCAGCAGATTGACACTTGCACCCAACTTGGTGTCATCTGCAAATTTACTAATGGAAGACTTGATCCCCTCATCCAGATAGACAGTAAAGGTATTAAACAGGACAGGGCCCAACACTGGTCGCTGGAGGACCTCACCAGTGACTGGCCACCACTTGAATGTGGCACCGTTCACCCCACTCTCAGGGCCCAGCCATCCAGCCAGTTCCTAACCCAGCAAAGAGTGCTCCTGTCCAAGCCATGGGCTGCAGCTTTTCCAGGAGTGTGCTGTGGGATGCAGTGTCAAAGGCTTTGCTGAAGTCCAGGCAGATGCAGCCTTCCCCACATCCACTAGGCAGGTCACCTGGTCATAAAAGGAGATCAGGTTTGTCAGACGAGACCTGCCCCTCCTAAATCCATGCTGGCTGGGTCTGGTACCCTGGCCATCCTGTAGATTCTGTGTGATGACACTCAAGATGATCTGTTCCATAACCTTGTCAGGATACAGGTTTCCTGGATCCTCCTTCCAGCTCTTCTTGTGGATGAGCATCACATTGTCCAGGTTCCAGTCACCTGGGACCTTCCTGGTTAGCTAGGACTCCTGATAAATGGTGGAGAGTGGCTTGGTGAGCTCTTCCACCAGCTCCCTCATCACCCTAGGATGGATCCTATCTGTTTACGTAGACTTGTGAGCATCTAAGTGTCTCAGCAGTTGACTAACTGCTTCTTCCTGGATTACAGGGGGGCTGTTCTACTCTCCATCCCTGTCTGCCAGCTCAGAAGGCCAGTTGTTCTGAGGACTACCTGTCTTATTGAAAACTGAGGCAAAGAAGGTGTTAAGTACCTCAGCCTTTTCCTCATCTTTGGTGACTATATTCCCTCCTGCATCCAATAAAGAGTGGAGATTTTCCTTTCCCCTTGTTTTGCTATTAATGTCTATATAAAAACATTTTTTATTATCCTTTACAGAAGTGGCCAGATTAAGTGGTAATTGAGCTTTTGCCTTTCTAATTTTCTTTCTTAATGACCTAACAACATCCTTAAACACTTCCTGAGTGGCTTGCCCCTTTTTCCAAAGGTGATATACCCTCTTTTTTTACCCTGAGTTCCTGAAAAAGGCAGTTCTTGCTCTGCACTTGGCATATATGAATTACTTGTGAACTGGGTTTCTCCAAGAATTTTTTGATACTAACCTGGCATGGCATGTATCGCTGGCTGCAGAATGAAATAATATTCTGTGGGAGTTAATCTAACAGTTAATTGCGTTTGCTTCCTTCAAAATAGAAGGGTAAAAAGTGTGAAATAAGGTAAATTCTGTTTGTGCATTTATTTCCTGGCTTTAAATATTATCCAAAACAATATTTATTGTGTTTGGACCAGCATTTTCTCCTCAGTTCTGCAACATACTTTGTGAAAGTGAAACTTATTCAAGCTGCCTAATTATAATACCATACCAAATATGATTACTTTCCATAATCGTAACAGTGTTTAGTAATGAATTAAGGCCTTAGTTCAGGAAAAAAATCTATAGCTGACTAGCTTTCTGAAGTGCTTAGCAGGAGAAAGTATGTCCAGATGGGTAGAAAAAAATGCAGTTCAATACAGAGAAGTATTGAAACACCAATGTTCATTCATATAGAATGATAAATAAGCCTTTTAGTATGTAGATTGCTAAAAAATGGTGGAGTGGAGCAATAGGAATAGTAACTACTTTAAAAAAACCAGCCAAACAAACAACCCAACCTCTTTCCAGATTTAAGTGTCAAAGGAAAGAAAATGCTGGAGAAGAGGAAAAGTTTGTGGACACACACACACACACATACACACACATACACATACACACACACACACACATACACACACACACACACACACACACACACACACACACACACACACACACACACACACACACACACACACACACACACACACACACACACACACACACACACACACACACACACACACACACACACACACACACACACACACACACACACACACACACACACACACACACACACACACACACACACACACACACACACACACACACACACACACACACACACACACACACACACACACACACACACACACACACACACACACACACACACACACACACACACACACACACACACACACACACACACACACACACACACACACACACACACACACACACACACACACACACACACACACACACACACACACACACACACACACACACACACACACACACACACACACACACACACACACACACACACACACACACACACACACACACACACACACACACACACACACACACACACACACACACACACACACACACACACACACACACACACACACACACACACACACACACACACACACACACACACACACACACACACACACACACACACACACACACACACACACACACACACACACACACACACACACACACACACACACACACACACACACACACACACACACACACACACACACACACACACACACACACACACACACACACACACTTGAATTCTATAGAGAGAAAAGGAATTGTGTCTTTTTTACAGGATAGAGTCTATTCCTGTGATCTTTTCTAAACTCAAGTAGTCTTTTATTAGTTTGGTCAATATCACACTTTCCAATCCGTGTAAAAAGAAGCCTTCAGTACACAAATGGCAGAGTGCACAATTTATCTTTCATCTCACCTGTCAAATGCCAGCCACCATATACTAATTGAATTAAATGTCCTCAGAGGAGATCAACCAAAATGTTGGCAACCTTATAGCTAGACTGGGAGCTCCAGACAGAGGCACAAGCAGGGTAGATCTGGATAGCAATCACAATACAAATCATGATGAGACACTGTAGTGAAACGTAGAGATGCTTTATCTTTAAGCTATAGCTAGGCTAGTTCACATACTGATAGAAAGGAGCAGGGTGTGGGCTGCATGCCATGTTCCTCTTCAGTGTTGTGACATACTTTGGATGACAGGCAAGATCACAGCCTCTAAATTTTTATTTATTTATTTATTACTGCTTCCTTAGGAAAAAACTTCGTGCAAGAAATCACAAGAAATTGTCAGTACAATACAGTAAATGAGAAAGAAGTCAGGTCCTGAGAATCACATGGCAATCACCAACAGATATTAAAAAGGGGGGGGTTGGTGTGCATACAAATTCATCACATTTTCCCTTTTTAGCTAAGCTGCATTGTCATTCCATAAGGAAATACAGAGGATATATTAAATATCTTAGATAAATTATGCAATTAAAGGCAAAAAGTGAAGCATTCAATGATGTTCATCCTTTTGCATGTGCACGTATGCATCCCACAGATGTTTAGAGAAGAGCTTGGCTTTTGTTTCCCTAGCAGCATTAGCTCAAATGTATGAGTATCAGTTAAAACTAATCTATTATGTTAAATCTTAGAGTCTCTGTGCTCCTCTAAGGAAATTGAACCCTTGGGTTATGATAGTTCTTCCCCAAGCAGGATCCTAAAGTCCTTAGAGTTATCTGTGCTGCAGATGTGTCTTCTCTTTGGTACTTGTGTTAACGAGCCTGTCTGGACTTCCTTTCCCCATTATTCAATCCCGGCTTTGAAGTGGGGGTCTGCCAGAACAGCAGCTTACCCAGGCTGTTTGCTAAGTCTTCCTTCATTTGACTTCTGCTTCTTTCACCTCCATCAGAATGGATGCACCCTATGGAATCCTCTTTCATGGTCTTTCTTTCTCAGATTTGAATTTTAAAGTGTCTCTTTTTTTACTGTGTTATACTGCTTCTTCCTTGTACTTAATGCAATATTCTCCTCTAAGAAATGGGAATAAGAGGGTTCAGTTGAACATCAAAACTTTCTATGACCACTGCAGCTTCAGTTAATAGTCACCTGCCTCTTTGCTTTTGTCCCTAGCCTTTTCTGCCTCACATTAGTATGCATCACTCTGCTTTGAAAGTCTTTCATAAAATACACTCTTCTTCTCTGTCATCTCAGGTTTATTGGTGAGCTGATCCTTTCCTCCAAACTCACTGTAAGTTTTGCCTATATGGAAGCATATAGGCACTTTCTTCTGTGCTTTTCCTTCATTTTGAAAGCCCTATCCTAATATTATCTCAGTTTTCTCTATTATTCCCTTAAAATCCCTCTTTACAACATCTCTTTTGTTGTGGTGACTGCGGAATCTTCTCCCATTTCAGCCTTCTGAGCTAGACAGATGCTGTTCATTTTCTGTTTTCTTTGCTAGAGTGCTTCAAAATCAATCCTAAGGTATTTCTGGAGAGCTTCTGATTCTTGTTTGAAAACTTGACATGTTTTATAATTAAGTGTTTTATGCACTGAGGTGAAAATCAGCTCCACACAGAGAGCAGGCTAAATGTGCATCATTTAGATCCCAGAAATGCATTAGACTGAATAACCAAGGCTACAACAAATGTTAAATTCTCACATTTTAAATGCATGTAGGTCTAACAGGCTGCTTTGGCTACTGACCCAAGAGATTTTGACTGTGGACAGCTCATTTCAGTACTGTAGATGGATTTTAGGAAATTCTCAGGTTTAGTTACTTTAAAAGTATCAGCTTCTTTAAGTACAGAGGTAGTAATACTTGGAAGATTCACTTTTTTTTTTTTAAATCTCCCCAAATAATGGATTTGCATCTGATTAACGTGCAGAGACCAAAGTTTCATTCCACACTGGAGTAGTAGAAACCTTGCTGGATGCAGTGAACAATACCTGGATCTCATTCCTGGAGTTTCATACACCACTACTGTTTTAAGTCATAGAATCATAGAGTGGTTAGGGTTGAAGGGAGCCCTAAAGATCATCTAGTTCCGCCCCCCTTTATCATGAGCAGAGGCACCTTCCACTAGACCAGGTTGCTCAGTGCCCCATCCAGCCTGGCCTTGAACACTTCAGGGATGGGGCATCCACACCTTCTCTGGGCAACCTGTTCCAATGTCTCAACACCCTCTAAGAAGATAATTTCTTCTATATATATCTATCCTAAATGTTCCCCCTTTCAGTTTGTACCCATTACTCCTTGTCCTATCACTACAGATCCTGATGAAGAATCCCTCTCTGGCTTCCCTGCAGGCCCCTTCAGATACTGGAAGGTTCCTATGGGGTGCCCACTCAACCTTCTCTTTTCCAGGCTGAACAGCCCCCCTTTCTCAGTCTGTCTTTATAGAGGAGGTACTCCAGTTCTCTTACCAATTTAGTGCCTCTTCTCTGAATTCTCTCCAACATTTCATGTCTTTCTTATTTTGGGAGCAAGAGAACTGGATGCAGCATTCCAGATGGGTTCTCACAAGAGCAGAGTAGAGCAAGAGAATCACCTCCCTTGACCTGCTGATAATGCTGCATTTGGTGTGGCCCAATAGATGAAGACAGACTAATGCAATTGTGTATTTCAAACCAAACTTCTACTTTTTTGTTTGTTTCTTTGTTTTTGAGTCCCTTAAAAAATTCTGCAAGCTGGGATAATGATTTGAATTAAATCATGCCACAGGAGGCCTGCTTGGATGTGTACTGCTGCTTTCTACTGCGTGAATATGCATGGCACTGCAGGGCAGTCTGCTTTCCCATTCACTACTGCATCCCACCAGGCTACCAGTAATACTGTGCTACTTGCCTGCTACCTCCAAATCATGATTTACAGTAGAAAGGTGAGACTTGTACAAATGATTCTCTGTCTGTAGATCCAGAGGGCTCTATTAAATGAAGCTTCATCACGGTGTATAATCTTCCCATTTATTTTGCAGAAATTACACTGTGAATTTTTTTTTCTGACTAATGATAAAAATTAGCAGAGTTAGTAATGATAGATACAGGTTACTTTAATGACAACTTTTCACGCGTGCAGAATTTGATTGTATTTTTAAAATAACCCGATAACTTCATGTAATTTTGCTGTAGATTTTGAAAACTACCATAGTCCATAGGACTGTTAGTTTTGTGGTCTTAGCCCTGGGAAATTTGGGGTTGATTTGAGTAGTGGTCATTTTATGCTATCTTGCAACTTAAAATTTCTGTTGTGTTATTTGTTTCTGTGGTTTGAAGCTGTGCTTGTTTAGTTCATGACTAAAAGTAGCAATCAAATGAAAAAAAACAGATTAATACAGTAAAATAGAGGGACCCTGCTCATCACAAGCTATGCAGAAGACAGTAAAAGAGAGGCATATTGCCACTGAGATGAGCTCAGCTGGTCAGAGCGTGGTGCTAATAACCCCAAGGTCGTGGGTTTCATCCCCTTATGGGCCACTCACTTAAGAGTTGGAATTGATGATCCCTGTGGGTCCCTTCCAGCTCAGGATATTCTGTGATTCTATTCTAAGGGAAAAGCAGTGCATGTGATAGTTTGTGCTCCCAAAGTAGTGGCAAGGGCAGCTTTGTGTTATTGCCTCACAAAGAGAACTGGAAAATCAGTAATTCTTGTTATGTACTAACAAATGTATAAGCACATGCAAAAATTGCACCAATTACACTATTAATTCAGTTTTAAAAAACATTTCCACACTCCAATGAAGTAGTAGAATAGTCTTTAACTGCAAAACTCAGGCATAAAGAAGCCTGGCAGTTGGTTTTGAACACCCTCTTAAAAATAATGGTTTTGAATGTGGAAGGAGATAAAACTTTGCTGGTATGTTAGCATACCAAGGGTGCATCTGTGAGCAAGATTTTGTATTCTGTTTACCTGTTACTTTCTTTCTTTAAGGGTTTGATGTAGGTTTTCTAGATATAAGCAGGCACAGTTTTATATGTGTCTCATTTATTCAGTCACCATGAAGACTCTAAAATGGATCCTAGCCAACTTGGCACAGTACAAAGCAGTGAGTGCCTATATTTTCAAAACTAGAACTGAGACCTAAGGTTGTAAAGAAACTGCAAACATACATCCAACTAGAAACAGAAAAAAAGAAAGACATTTTGTGTACCCTTGGCACAATTCAGATTTATGGCAGTTTGAAGGTGAAATTGAAAGCAGACACAAGAAGTGTTAATACTTTAAATTGGCCATTTAAGTTTTCAATGAATCATCAAAGTTGTAAGAGACCATCAAGATCATCCAGCCAAACTGTCAGCCCAGCAATACCACAGTCATCCATCAACCATATCCCCAAGTGCCATATCCAGACACCTCTTGAACACTTCCAGAGATGGTGACTCCACCACTTCCTTGGGCAACTTACTCCAATTCCTAACCCCACTTTCACTGATTTTTTTTGTAATGTCTAATCTGAACGTCCCCTGGCTCAGTTTAAGGTAATTTCCTCTCATCCTGTCACTTGAGACATGAAAGGAGAGACCAAGCCACACCTCAGTACAACCTCCTTTCAGGCTGTTGTAGAGACCAATGGGGTCTCCCTTGAGCCTCCTTTTCTCCAGGCTAAACAATCCCCGCTCCCTCAGACTCTTTTCAGGAGATTTTGCTCCAGACGCTTCAGTGTCTTCATTCTCTGTATGTAGATTTGTAAGCCAAGACAAAGCACTTTGCTGTTCTCTTCAAACTGCTCTGAAGAGAGGAAAAAAAAAGTACAAGGTGTTGTTCACAGACCAGTTATGAGAATTATTAAAGAAGTATTTTTAGAGGACAATTCTAAATATATACACTGGTGAAAATGTTCTGCCACCGGCTTTTATTTCCAATTAAATGTTGGCATATTCAGTGTGACTTGATTTCTGTACTGAACTAGCCATAACTTAAGTGAGTTTTTTGTGCAATGTACTGTTATCCCTTTACCTTTATTATGTGAATTGTCTCAAAGTGACTTTTTTAGAAAGAACTATATTTTGCAACTCTCACTCAAGCTTTCATTTAATGCTAATTGTCTAAAGTTTTAGACCTCTGTCTTAATAGAGCCCCGTAATTGTGAGTATCTCTCTCCAGTCTCTGTAAAGAAAGCTTTTAGATGACTCTTCCTGTGGAGTTCACCAGAGAGCCAGCTTTGTGACATGCATTGTCTGAGGACATAAATGAGCCAAGCTTAGTGTGAAGAGCTATCTTGTTTAAGGTCAGATCAGTAGAGAAATATTCAAGACCATCCTTGCTTCTGAAGTATAGATACCAATCTGTGTTATCCTTAAAGTACTTTAGTCTGAATATCTGACTTTTAGAGATCCATTGCTTTATTAGGGGACATGAATAAAGGTTGCAAAGTCTACATGAAAAATGGCAGAGAAAGGAAATATATCCTGGGAATTAAATTGTGTTAAGTGTCTCTGAAAATAGGAGAAGTCTAGATCAGATTTAATCCAAGTGTATATTAGATCAGCTTGGGATAGGGTTTAATCTCTTGTTGTAGTTGTACTGAGTAGGAAATTAAATAGCTGCCGGATGCTGCAGACAGGTGTTTGCAGAAAGTCTGCTTTTGCACATTTATCACATACCAATTAACACTCAGATGTGGTAGCACTCTCCATCCTCTCTATGCTTCCTGGTTTTTAAGTGATCCCCATATAATTCAGTTATGCAAGGAAGACATGCTCTGCTCTACCTGTTTAGAGGCATAGGTTTGAAAGAAGCTGAAGGAGCTGACTGTGTGTAAGAAGACATTGCAGAAGCTGAATTAAAATGCAAGCAGAGTGGCCCTAGATAAAGAAAAATATTTATTTGTAGAGTAGGGATTCTACTGCAATTTGAAGGACTTCTGCTACTATTTCTTTCTGTTAGATTCTCATCTAGTAAAGAAAATATGTAGGAAAACTTAGGAAGTGGTTTACCTTTGGTCAAAGGCAGAGGTACTCTTTGTGGAAGAACAAAACAGCCATTTATGCAAAGAGGTTTTTTCTGATGTAAGCCAAAACAGACTGGCTGCTCTTTTTAATTTCAGTCAAGTAAAGTGAAATTAGGCTTCCTGTTGTTTTTGTTTGTCTTCTTTGAGCAGAGTCCAGGACTGGAGATGAAATCCCTGCAACAAATATTGGCAAACTCCAGGGTCAAGCTCCTGCCTTTTTCATTTATTAAAAACGAGTGCTTGTAAGATCTTGCAATCATATTGTTTAAGGATTATATTTAATCTTTAAATTATTTTTTAATTAATTGATCCTGAATATATTTACTTGCAACCAGGTTAATTAGTAAATATAGAAGAACATAGGAATATATATCTACATCTGCCGAAGCTCAGTATTGGTATGTCCTGAATTTCTCTGGAATTCACATTTAATGCTTCTCTTTTTTTCTCATTTCCTGTGCCCTATTATCTAATTCTGTGTATGATATATTTGAAAGTCTGTGGTCTTCAGATTTCTGGCAGGTGTTTGTATGTATGCTTGTACTCCCAGTGCTTCTGTTTTAATTGCAGTCCCTTTTCCCCTGCAGCACTCTCTTGCTGACAGCAGGATCAGCTGGTGATGCTGGGCAGTGCTGTTATGGCAGGACTCCTGCACTGAGTCTCCTGTGCTGACTGCCAAACAGGCAGAATATTTAGAGCTGTGTTAATTCCTTCCCAAGTTCTACAAAGGCATTTGTAGAAGATGTGTGGGGTTGTATCTCTGGCAGAGCTCACTAGTGAAGGAGGGAACCCAGCAGTTTCATCATGCAGGTGGCCGTGCATACAGATATTGTGATAGTGTGCTACCAAACAGTGCTGTGAGTGCCAACCCTGTGTCCTGCGTGCAGAGCAGCTCATAATATTTCACAACAAGCATCAATTAAAACTGAAGATAACAAATATTTTTAAAGAATCATTTGCAGGAGTTGACTTGGGGAGATAAACGGGGGAAGAAATTACAGTTACACAGAGCAGCAGAAATAAAAGTACGACTTCTAACTGCAAGGGAAGTTTTCATCCTTAGATGGCTAGAGGACATCCCTACTCAAGAATATTATATGAATTGCTTTTAGGAAAAGGAGTTTACAGATGTCAGGGGTTCTTATACCCTGCTGCTGATGTGGCATCACATTTTCTACGAAGTATAGATACAAATAAAGGTTTCTGTTTGTGAATATAATACAGGGTCTTACATACAAAAAAACCAAGGCTATAGTCATTAGGTATCAGAAAACTTCAAAAACACTAATTTGTGCATTAATTTACTAGAAAATAAGACAGTTTCCCCCATATTACATCACCAGTACGTACATGCGTATGTTCCTTTTCTTGAGCTTCTTGACTATTGCTGGCTACAACAAAAAAAACTTCTAGTTTGGGGGCATGCCAGGTAGGATTTTCCTAGCATGTTTATAGTATCACTTTAGGATGTAAAATGTATCTTCTTCTTTTGCCTTCAGCCTTACCTATACATACAGAAAACATTTCTCGTGCATGAGGACAGAAAAGCGTTGAAAAACGAGTGTGCGCACACGTGCACGTGGTTTCATAAAGATTCCAATCAATCATTGCTGCTGCTTTTCCTGTGCTCCTCCATGGTAATAAGAGCCACCGCACAGCTTTCGTCATGCTGCTCAGTGCATTTAGGCATTCAAATGCATCATTCTTTCACAAAATCTGAGTAAGTAAAAGTGCATCTCAGGTAATGGCACTGGAAGTGCAGATAGGAATTCTTCACGTCCAGTGCAGATTTGTTACTGGATGCCAAACTGTTGCTTTGGTGACAGTGAAATTTGTTCCACCATTTCATCATGCAGTTCAGAGCCTGCTTTTTAGCTCGCTTTCTCTATGCAAGTTGGTCTCCTAATGATACAGATCACAGATAATTGTTCCCACCACCTCTGTCTGTAGCATCTTTGAAATTGTTTTGTTCTCTCTCTTTTTTGGGGGTTTTTGGGTTTTTTTTTTAAGTTAGAGACCACATGTGAAAAAAAGGCATACAGAAAATTAAAATAATTGATTTAATAAGTAAATTGGTGATGTTTTAAATAGTGTAAAAGCATAAAGGAAAGATATTATGTTTTGAAAAATCTATGTTAAAATCCATAAGAAACTCATCAGTTTCAGAAGAAATTGCACAGAACCTCCAACAAGCAGAAAAGAATGGAAATACTATGAGAATAAATACATTTGCTAACTTTCTTGAAAAGGTTGTTTCCAAGTGTCATCGCTTCTGTGAAAGTTCCTGTGTTTGCAGAGCCATAAAAGAACATTATTTTATTGTTAGTTGGACAAGTGCAACAAAAAAAATTGTGATGTGAGAGGGTGAAAGGGGAAGTTGGTGAATTTTTTTTTTCTATGTCCAATACCACCTGAGCTTACAAAGGCTGCTGCTTTCCCAGTTTCCTAAATACCAATATGTGTGTCAATGTAAATAAAAATGGAAGATGGCTTAACATAAATTTTCCTCTTGCAATGGTTAATATGGAAAAGAAGAAAACCCAGGCATAGAGATAAGTGGTCAATCCCAAAGAGAAGTGCCTCAGTTCATTCACCATCATTCTGAAAGGGATGGATCTTGCAAGAATGTGCCTGTAGCACTTTGCAGAGATTGTTCTGATATCGGCAAAATTTTCCTGTGGTTCCCTTTGAACTGCAACACCTGTATGCAATTTGCAATGAAGAGTTACATATAAAATATCAATTAATATATACAAGTTTCTAGGCTTGATAAAAGAAATGGTAGGTTCTTTAGGTACAACCATAGCTGGGAGTGGTAAAGCCTGGTTCCATGCAGAATACTAGAGGCTGTTTCAAGTATTTCCATCATAGATTTTGAATCTACTAGACCCAGTTCAACTCTGATATCAGTTTTGACTTCTGTGAAATGGTGCCCACTTCTGCCAGGTCAGAATTTGATTTTACAGAGATGAAAAAGCAGGAATTTTCTTAAGAAATTAGGCTACGGTAGTTGTTTATGGTGAATTTAGAGCTAACAGAAATGTTGCTAAGGTTTCTTTATGATGGAGGTTTTTAGCAACATTTGCAGAGACAGAAACCATCAAATTATTTCCTTTATAATAAGCCCTTGAGTATGCTGTTAGCATCAAATGCAAACAGCATTTAGTCATTAGTGACCTGCTCAGCTGCTTGGTGACTTGAAGGAGAGAGATCTATTCCCAAACCACTGAAATAACGTCTTCACTTACAGTGCATGTTCAGCTCTGATCCATTAAAAAAAATCACTGCTGTGTGACTGTCAAACTCGTATTCCTGCTTATGTAGTGGTCTGTGATGTCTATGTCTCAGCTTGCAGAATGAGGTACAGGTAAGCTGCCACCAGCTACTGAGAGCTCTTTTCCTCAGCCTGCCCTGCCTGCTTGCGCAAGGGCTCGTGCATCAGTGCCCGCCGTGAGACAGACCTGCTCAAATCTTACCAACTTTGCTATTGTCTCACCCTCTAGTGGCTTGTCTGGGAAACAAGATGCAAATCATGGTTAAATCTTAGAGCTGGTACTTAAATTCCAGGATGTTGTTCCCTGTATTTTCAGCTGACAACTCTGTGTGGATGTACTTGCAAACTACGCTGTAGTGACTAATTTCAATCTGCCTAAAATTAAGATGCCCACTATGCTAAAAATCTTGATTACGGGGTATGTCAGGTAGAACAGGGTTTTCCACTGTTTTCACCATTTATATAAGCTGGCCAGAAGTGTGTCTATGGCAGTTTGAAAGGATGGTGTTTTGATATTATTCATATCTATCATAAAGTGTCTTTTAGTATGTGTCTGAGACCTATGTTGTTGCAATGTGGCCATGGATTTCATTCTCAGAGAAGCATATGAGGTTAAATGACCCAGAATCAGTGTGAAGCAGTGCACTTAGTTTGTTACTTGCATAGCTTCTTTACTTTATTTGAGTTCTGTCTCCTCATGTTGATAGGAGGACATTCTTCTTAAAATCTTCTGAGGTCCTATTTATTTACTTGTGAGATCTGTATGGAAATCTGAATAGTGATACCTGAACAAAAGAATTAAGGAAAGCATGTGTGTAGACAGGGTATTGACTCCTCACTGCTGCATACTCTATTGGTATTCAAAATTATATGACAGAGGATTTTTTACCTACAATAGATGGAGATAAAATATTAATACCTGATGGCAGGTGAAAATCAAGGTGTTAATGGAGTGACAGAGATTTGGATGTGGTTTATACAGATCAATTTTTTGCCAGAAACATAGGTTGTGTGACAACTTTGCTGAAAATGTGTTGCTCATGGAACAAGCAAAATTGACACTTGTACAATATAGTAGTTAATTTTGATATATTGTTTTAGCTTTGTTCCACTACTGCTCTTGCATTATCTATTTAGGTAGTATTTTTTCAGGGTATGAGGAGTTGGTCAACTGAAAAACTTTCATGAGTTAAATCTCATTGTTCTGCACACAAGAAAAAATTCAAATTGTATAGATTCATACAGTAAATCCTTCACTATAAACAGAGAGCTTTCAGATTTCGGACTTGAAATTATTGCAGTACTGTTTCTCTCAAACTACTGTGACCAATGTTCTTTATGTTTCCATTGCTACTTGTGGGCAATCTAGGATTTATTTGTTATTGATTGCTCCTTACCTTCAGCAGTACCAGTATTTAGGGGGGTAAACAGATAGATCTCCCAGTCCAGAGACAAATATGGCAAGATTTTAAACCTGGGAACTCTTGCCAGAGAAAAAATTTCATCATTAGTATTTCTAGCTTCTGTAATCTTTCTTAAACTCTCCATCTCCTTGCAGATAATGCTGAGATAGTTTTTGCTTTAATCAGAATATACAAACAGGTATTCCAACTTTTTGCAGGAACTGTTTGTGTAGGTCAGGGGTTTGTTCTACTTACGCTGAGAATTACTCCAAGGAAGCAAAGAAGAAACACTCATTAAAATGAGCAACTACCTTTAGCAATGTAAAGCACAGGCAGGAGTTGCTGTGTGTTGCAGAAGGAGGGATGTTTACATTTGGCATTCAGCACTTTTGTATCTTGCTGTGTCAAAGGTCTGAGCCCAAGGAAGTCTAAGGTGGATGAATTGGCCAGTATGGGATTATTTGCTATTTTTGTTCATTCTGCAAATCCTTCATGAAAGGATTTTGGCTGGAATGAGCACAAATTAGGATAGGGTAACTGCCTCTGTCATGAGCTTAACACTATAAGTGTGTCTGTGGAGTTTTGTTTGTTTATTTCCTAATAATAAGTGTGTGGTAACCAGAGCTTCCCTGAGTGATTCAGGTGCTTTCCTAGACTCTGATAATATATGGTGATATATTTGCATCACAAATTCCAATGCAGTACAAATAGAGTAATTATTCTGTCTCTAAAGAACTTGATTAATCTTCCTGTCTGCACACAGAAGAACTGTTCCAGTTCAGCTTTACACCAGAAGTATTTATATTGTGGTTGGGCATAGGAAAGCCCCCATTCTGGAAAATGTACAAGTCACTGAAGTGGTGGGCCATAAATTTTGGATGGAAGTTTTGTTATTTACAGGTAGAATTCCTTGGAAATGATGTCTTTTTAAGGCTTTTGGATAAGGATGCATGAAAGGGTGTTGACTGACAGATCTCATTTGCTCTAGCCAGTATGACTAGATCAAACAGGTAAGAGGAAAAGGAAAAAACAACCAAAAAACAAAGGAACAAGTTGCTGGTAAAGGCAACTTGCTCTGGGAATCAAAACTGCAGTGACAGAGCTGGTCAAGAGGTGACACAAGAATTTGCTGAGAAGGAAGAACAAGAGAGCTTGGGAGGAAGGGAAAAAGCAGCTACAGAAAAGAAGGAATAAAACATTTTGTAGCTAGCTTTGGAAAAAGGTTATTGTAGGGTAAAGAGAGAGGTCAAAAGGCATTTCATTTGATGACGTAGTAGATTTGATAGATTTATTTGAGATTTTATTCAATGTTTTTTGACTCAACACCGCTGAAAAAAGCATCACATACTTGTAGAAGTTCTCAAGTATTTTCTGATGGGCTTTTTAGCAGTGATTTCAATACTGTACTTTCAAACCCTGACATGTTGTGATGAGAAGTTCTATTACATGATACAGCTATGGAATCTGTTGCATTTTGTAATTTTTTTTACTTATGTAAAATTTTATAGCTGTAACTTGCTGCTCACTAACCTTGAGGTGTAATAGTCTCATCACTGAGGTGATGCCATGTTTTCTTTCATAACAGAAAGGAAATAATAGCACAAAGATAAGGACAGATTCTCAGACTTCATGAATGTGAACTTCACATGTTTATTGATCTGCTCTTTTGAACATTTAGCAATGTATGCCAAACCTTAAGGCATTCTAATTTGGAACCTTGCTCTCCTTGATTTTCCAAGAAAGGGAAAGAAAATTTGAGGATTGCTTGAAAGATTATAACCATCCTTTAAACTTTGTTCTAATTTGGAAAGTGGGAAATGCCACATCTTTGGATAGCATCACTGTATTAGATTTTGTTACTGTTAATCTCAAGACTTTTTAAAGTAGCTACTACATTAATGAGACTGATTCAGTATACAGGAAAATGAATGGGTAGTGAAAATGCTGATATATGGTGCCAAAACTACTTTACAGTTTTTGGCTAGACTTCCAGGGGGAGCTGTAGCTCAGAGAGTTTGTGTATTTGTTTTGGGTTTTTGTGTTGGGTTTTTTTTTTTTTTTTTTTTTTTTATGACACAGGTTGGATTTTTGAAAGAGGCTCAACAGTTTCACTGTTCAGCATGTGATCTGTATTTACTTGCTTGCAAAGATGGATTGGGATACTACCGACGTAGTAGACCCAACGATTAGACCTTAATTTCAACCACATTGAAAGTTTGGTTTTGAGTACTTAATACCAAAAAATGAAGCAAACACACACATGACATGAAATCATGAGTTAGTATCACTTATTCTACTGGCCCAAGCTTGATCACGTAATTTGAATAGCTACCTTTGTCCAGAGTAAACTTCATGCTGATTCAGATTATTACCTAAATTTGATCAGGTTACTTGCCATTATTTGCAACTGTCTGAAAGTCAGAAAACCAAAAATGTCCATGAAGCCAAGATAAAGTACTACATGAGTTAATTAAACAGAAATGCAATTGCAACTTCATATCTTATCTGGAAGCATTTTATTGCCAAGAGATCCAGTATTAAGACATAAAATTCCATTTTCTGGGCTAAACAGAGGTGGATTATAAAATGAAATGTCACTTCTGAAAATTGCCCTTGATATTTAGCATGTATTAAGAGTTATAAAGTTTCAGCTATTGTATAAAAGATGTAAGAAGAGATTTTTACTCTCTTCTACTAAGGCAACATATTTTACAGTTAAAATCTGCTGTAATAAACTACGTAGAATATTAATACCATGAATGGTTGGTTTTGTTTGGGTTTTTTTAAACTATTTTTTCTAGCTTCAGTGCCATGTAGGGATAGCAGTCCTTTTGGGTATGGGACAACTGAGAAAAAAATAGTAAAGTTTAGAGATTGCTGAACTTCATATGTTTTTGAAAAACCCCAGCACTTTAAACTATGCAAAAAATTTTCAGTCCCACAAGTTTCAGCTTTAGCATATGAAAATTTTCAGTTGTACCTAAGGACATGCAGTTAGTGCAATCCTGAATTGATTTTGGCAGGCACTAAGCAATTGTTGACATAAGTATATTGGAGAAATCTAAGCAGGTGGGTCATTCCATAAAATGACTCCCAAATCTTAGTGAAATCAAAAGTCTCTGTGAAGTCTCTGAATGGCCCACATTTTTCTGAACAATTAATACTTGGTCCAAATAAGGAAGTGGGTCAGTCTGTGTTGTTCCATGTCCCACACCATATGTACAAGCAGGAATTTTTACTTTGTGCTACCTTTCAGCATCCCCATCAGGCTATGACAAAAGGCAGAGCTCCTAAGGGCCCCAGGAACAATAGGCTCCTGCTTTCCTTTGGCTTGGACTCGTGGCAGAAGAGCTAGAGTCGTGTCTGGAAATGCTGCAGTAGGTGCTGAATCAAGGTTTTGGCAGCTTGTACAAGGGGAACCCTGCAATTACCAGTTTGTATTCTGTCTTGCAATGGAAATCTGTGTATTTACATGCACAACAGGATTTATTCTGATACAGGTGTAGTGTATCATTATCTCCCTGTGGCCAAAGTTCAGTGAGCCCAACATTTGCTTTAGAGTTATTAGAAGGGAGGCACTTTGTGATTTCTGAATAGCCATCAGATTTAGTTAAACTGATTACAGTTTTGTCGGGTCTGTCCTGGGGCCGACTTCAGTGCTGCTGAGTAGGAGAATCTGGTAAAGATCTCATTTTGAACATGTTCTAGAATTTGTAATGTATCCTATAATATTTCATTTGCCTAAACAGTTTAAAAATCAAAAAAACCCTTGATTTTTAGGGCAATTAATTCCATATATAAGAAGAATTAGATTTGATTTTCTGAGTTAATGTTACATCTTTTGGCATTAAAAAATGAAAGGAAACTTCACAGTAAAAATTACTGTAGAGCTGCTATCATCTGAAACTTAGGAACAGACATATTTAAGGAAGAAAAAGAGGGTCACTGCTTCATTGTGATGAAATGCATTATAATAGAAGATCCTTAGGGACAAATAACTTTCAGGAAAGAAGTAGGGAGTCTAGAAATGACAATACACATTTTTCTTAAAGGTGCTGCCCCCTACATAGGGATGCATGGTTTTTGGAGGCTAGATGAATTCCTAAGAGCTGGGCTTGTCAAACATGCCCCTTGAACTTATTTCTCTTCTATTTTTGTTCTCTTCTATTTTTGACCCAGTCCCTGTTCCCACTGTGCTGGCTAGCTTGAAGTCTTTCCCTTCTTTGCTCTCGTCCCCTCCTTCCAACCTCCTGGAGTGCCAGCTCTCTGACTCTTTGGGTTTTGGCTGTGCTGTAGACCTCTGCTAATGACTGTGGTAATCAGAATGGAAAGGAAGAGTAAAGTCAGCCTTCTTGGGAGACTAACACGTTAATATGCAGATTGAAAGGTACCTGCAGTTCTGCCTTGTGTCATTTATAGGGCTGCTTTTAGATCTTGCGTGATTTCCCAGAGTATCACGTATGACTTTGTACCAGCGCTGGGTGTGTTATGTAAGTGCTGGGAGAGGTTATCTCGTGCCAACATCTCAAGTAATGCACATCATGACTCTCTCTTTGTGAAGTATCACCTCGTTCTTTAAGAAAGCACAAACACACAGGGCTCATGAGAGATTTATAGAGGAACTTTTTCTCAGGCACATAATGATATGCAAATATCTCAGGATCAAAGGTAAGTCAAAGAAAAATGGCACTGAGTAGAATAAGTCAACTCAGCTAGCAGCCTAACTACATGATAGACCCACGGGCAACTCCAGAGTTGTCAGCTTCGTTGCCTGTGGAGCCCACTAAGGGCCAGCTGCTGCTGCTGGATGACTGTTCTCAGCAGCTTGGCATCTGGGCTCTGTGATGGCCTGTCTATCAGGTTGGAGTGGGAACTTTAACTGTGCTGCTGGGGTTGGACACAAAGGAAAATAGATTTTCTGAGGTTATGGTAATTAAAAATAAGTTGGTTAAGTCAGATTCTACCTGCCAGTTATTAAAAAGCAAATCCACCTCAAAAAAGAAGTCTGCAATTTTGCTTAATTTAAAGGCACACATTTAAATTGCATGAACTTGCTGTTTATTTCTAGATTTTTGAGCAAAAGTAGGAAGCATGTGCATATACCTGTATTCACATATAAAAACTGGCTGACCTGAAATGGAATACGTACTTTAAAAAGAAAACAAAAAGTATTGTATTTTCTTTTGTTGGGCTTGGAGATAAAAAACAAAGGGTAGATTCCTTTTTTCAATTATTTTTTCATTTTTATTAACACAATACCTCACCGGTTGAAATCAATTAAAACCAAACCAAGCCAGTGTCTCATCGTAGGAGAGCCCTTGCCATCTGTGTTCTGGTGTAGCTTCCATATAAGTTGCTGTAGTCCACAGTCCAGGTAAAGATGGTGGGGTTTTACCCTTTATGGGTATAGCCATCTGCAGGTGCAGGTAAATTCTGCATTGGGTGGGCTCTGCTTAGGGTTGAGCACATTTCCTCGTTAGCAGTCAGTGGCACTGTTTTGACTGAAGACATGTTCCACAGCTAAGTTCAACCCCAAGCAGGGGACTAACATACAACCAGTAAAAGGCTTGGATACTGTATAACTATAAAATTTGCACATGAACACACCATTTGGACAAGAAAATGTGTAATTTGGGTAAGAGAATTTGCTACCTGCAATTGCAAATTACTATGTTGAGTTGTTTCCTCAAACATAAGGGTCTTAATTTTCAATTTGATCATATAATCTTTTTTTTTTTTTTTTTTACCAAATCTGGCTTCATCATTTTTCCCTATGAAAATGAGCAAGGACTATTTTGCTTGACTTGTGAGTGGTCAGAGAAGCACGTAACAACATTTCAAAATCCATTCAGAAGCTACCTAAGATGCAGAAAATCTGAATGCTTATAAAAGCCTTGAACAGTGGGATGGTTGTTTGCTGTAATCCTCCTCTCCAACATGATAGCCCTATGCCCCAGTGAGTTAATCTAAAACCCATTCTAGAAAGGAGATATAATGGCCAAAACAGGAGTGTAAAAGACTTCCCAGAATGTTTATGACTACTCCACAGAAGCCACTTTATATTTTCAAACGTGTTAGTTTTCATAGATTTACTAGTAACAATTGAAAACTTAAACCTACCTGAGGTTTAAAAAAAAAAAAAAAAAAAAACCAAAAAAACAAAAACAAAACCTAGCCTGGAAAACAATATTTTTGGGGAAATTCCGGCTCTGCTTTGATGGACTCCATCCAGTTTGCAGTCTGGAGTAAGATTTTTCTCTTATGCTAGTATCTGCTGTAGTTTCTGAGTCATCTTTCATGATACCTTTTCATTGATTGTAAAAGAAACTGAATCAGATGAATGAGTTGACCCTTTTATAATTTCTGAACAAGCTATTCCATTAATAAATATATATTATCATAGATCTAATCAGTTTTGATAGTGCAGGCAGTGAAGTAACATTGCACCCTGACAGGAGATATTTTGAAATTTTAATAATAATAATAATAATAATAATAATAATAATAATAATAATAATAATAATAATCATCAGGTAATTGGAGTCAGTTCAGTGTTTTTTCAGTACTACTTATGTTTTCTTTCTGTTAAATCAAGTCAGAAGTAAAAACAAAGTTTAATAAGAGTGCTATAAATTAAGTTACTTCATTCCCTTACTCTTGATTTTGTCATTTAGCTGGTTCAAGAAGTTCCAATTACTTGTGTTCCTAAAAATATTGTAGAACCGTAGAAGCATTTGAGTTGGAAAAGGCCTCTCTCAACAAAAAAAGGTAATATATTGTGGCAGTTTTGTGTCACAGCGATATTGTCTCTGTATTACTATGAAATCCTGATTTTAATGGGAAATTAATTGTTTGAATCTAGATATTAAAAAAACCCAAACATGAAGCTGTATTGATGTGTGCAAACAAAGTCTTGATCACAGGCTGATCAAGAATGTCTCAGCTTTGTGGGTACAAATGTTAGAAAAATGAACAGGGGAAACCAGCACTGGTACAGGTTGCCTTTAGAAGCTGTAGATGTTTATCCTTGAAGGTTTTCAAGACAGCTGACAAAGTCCCTGAGCAACCTGGTCTGGATTCAGTATTGACCCTGAATGGACAAGGGAGGTCTCTTTAAGCCTGAATAATTGTGTTTTTCTGATCCTGTAAAAAGTTAGCTTGTGAAAAGACAGAAATGTTAAAGGAAATGTTGGCATCAGAGAATCTCATAAAGATGTCTCTTCATTAAATTGCCTGTCTCTGCTTAGAAAAAAAAGAAAAGAAAGAGATTCCCTGTACCCTGCTGGGAGTCACAGTGGTCTTGAGATTGTTCCCAGAGGTTTCACATCTTAAAGTTCCTGCTATAGGGTGTGGTATTAGAACACTGGAGATTACTCTGACACGCCATTCCCAACAGGTAATCCCATCCTAGGCTGGTAGTGATGATGAATGATGTCATATCACAGTAGGCAAAGAAGTATTAAGTTATTACCTCTGATTTAGCCAGAGGAACTGAATTGATGAAATTGTTAAATTAGGATTTTGGAAGGACTGTGTAAACTCTTGGCATGGGCCAAAAACATTTGTTGCATCAGTAGTGTTCCTGACTAAAACATCCACTGCTGTTGTTCCAGAGGGTTCACAGCTGGTTCTGCTTTTCTTGTTTTGTGTTTCTTCTCTACTGGTATCTTCAGAAGACTTCTTGGACTGATATCCACTGTCCAAAAGGAGGCATATATCTCATTTTTGCATAGATGCCACTTAATTCCACTGAAGCAACTTACAAGAAGAACTGCTCTGGCAACTTCTAAGTTTTATGATAGAAATTACTGTTTATGTTCACCAAGTGAAAGAGAAAAGTATTTCTCAAATCAGAGTACCTTTGAATTGGTCAGAGGCTAATCTGCCTCATCTATCAAGCTATTCCATAGAAATTCATAGTTCAGCTGTTTATGTCTTTGCTCTTCATCATGTTCTAGACTCCTCTACCAGTCTTAGCAAGAACACATCGTGGTGTATAGTGGTACCTCGTATAACAAGAGCTGTCAGAGTGCCTCCATAAAACATACTGGTCAGTATATCTGATAGAGACTTTCTCATTCATTTGTCAATTCTGCTAGCAAGCATTCACCATTGGATGAAGAACAATGAAGTTGAATTTGCCATGGTAAAGGCAGAGAGAGAATTCCCCTGTGCAGACTCACAATTCCTGTGTACTGAAGATACCTGCTTCTTATCCCTAAAAACAATGTAGTTGTATTCAATTTTCACAAAATTTTGTTCTTTAAGTAATGAAAATATGTTTCTCTGCTGATTGGAAAATTTTCATCCTTCTGACACTTCTTTTGGGATAGAGATTAGACCAGTTATGTCTGTCATCCTCATAATGGATTTCCAGAATTTTCTGTCTCTGAGGATTATGCTATGTGTAATTAACAGACTGCACTGTACACGGAGAGTAGCACCTTTCTGGTGAGGCCAGCTATGAGCACCCTTCCTGTCCCATTGCCTTCTACTCTGTGAAAGCTCACTTGTGGTGCCAGTTCCTGACTTTACTGCTGATGTGCAATTTGAGCTGTATGCCGTCTCTCCTATCTCCAGTCACATGCTGCCATTGTTTTGGAACAGTGCAACTTGACAAAGCCAGGCATCAAACAGGAAAGATCAAGGAAAAAGAAGCTTTCAAAGACGAGAAGTCCAGAAATTTCTCAGTCCATTGGAATTATCCCAAGTTTGACTTTTCTAAAAATAGGTTGTGGGGTTTTTCTATTCAAGAAATAATGCTGTAATCATAATGATGTGAAAACCAATTATCTTTTTATTAATTTTTTCCATCCAGATCTTTTTGTAGAGGATGAAGAATAAAAGGTTGAACAGTGGATGGGCTCTGTTGTCAGAGGTAGCTTTACAATGAAAACGCTTTTACAATTAACAGCATGTCACTTTCTATAGAAACAGAAAAGATGCAAGTATGTGTGTTCCTGAAATAAATCTATGGCAAAAGAATTTATTTTTCCAGAAGTACAAAGGTGAAAATGCATGAGTATAGCTGGAATTAATATGAAATTATATGCTTTAGATTAGCATAACAGTGGTTCTATCTCCAATAATGTAAATTGGAAGTCTGAGAAAGACATTTTTGTAATAAACAAAGCCTGAAACTTACCCATACTTTTTTTTACCTGATAAAACAAGTGTAGAGAAACATGAACCTCTATGTTGCACTTTGCATGAACTCAGGCACTTTTTTTTTTCTGTGCAGCTCTATTTATGTAGATCTCTGAGTCAAGAGAATTAATTAATAAAGAAGAAAGATACATGCAATGTCAGTAAATGAAAGTAAGCTATGAAATAACAAATATGGAAAGCTGGGAAATTGGCCAGTATAGATTTGAGACAACATGAAGGAAAATGGTTACTTTATGTCTCTATATAGCTACGGATAAGTATTCAGTTTGCATAATCTTCCACAATTAAAAGTCACAAATAATGATCATTGAGAGTTTTTCAGCTTTGCAGATTCTCAAATTCTTGTTGTCTAGCTATAAAAGTATGAAATCAAAGATATCATGAGGTGAGAGAAAATACTGCAAGGAAAAGAAGTTATGTAGTTACAATCACATGTACCTATATTCTCTGTGACATTACTTAATCCCATTGAACCTGTCAAAGTTAATCTGGTAGCACCT
Source organism: Promerops cafer (assembly GCA_013398275.1). Lineage (NCBI taxonomy): Eukaryota > Metazoa > Chordata > Aves > Passeriformes > Nectariniidae > Promerops > Promerops cafer. The sequence continues at coordinate 970,010 of VZSE01003787.1, read as the reverse complement.
GCTCATAAGGGATGTCAGCATTGCTTATCTTGCTCTGGAGTTATTGTTTATTATTATCAGTTTTGAAATAAGTGAGTATGTTAAATTACCGTGCTCTGATATTCAAATCAGAGATACAGACCTAACATGCTCTCTTATTTTAAGGTGTACTGGGTTCTCCTGAATTTGTACCATTTAATAGTGAGAGTAGAGGAAAAGGTGTGGATGTGTTTTGCTATGTATATCAGGCTTTTTATAAAGAGAAATCCAAGTCTTGTATGTTCTGAGTTAAATGGTTAAGCTTTTATCAGCTACTGCGAAACAAGAAATTGGTCAAGAAAAGAATGGGAAAAAATAACCTTGGACAATCCAAAACTTACAGGCAAACCTCTATATGACAGACACCTTTCTGGTCCATGCAGTAATTGCACACTGAAATTCTGACCTTTGGAATTAGAACTGCTTTTGAGCTCTATCATGTAAAGATCCAATTTGGCCATAACATACTTATAAAAATTTATGAAAGAAATTTGACTGAATGAGTCTGGTGGATAATTTAGAAACTTCAGTGTCTCAGGCACTTTGCTGAATTTATACCTCAGCATTTCTCTGAAGTGGTAGCATTGTCCCATCTTTGTGATGCCATTCACTAAGTGATGGCATCAGGATCTTCTCCAGAGGGTGGAATTTTGTTGTCCCTTTGTCTAACAACGAGAGAGCATGGAATAACCAAGGCTGTCCAATGTGTTGGGTAGCCTTTGTTGTCCACCATAAGAAATCATAACAGGATCTTGTCTTTTAAATGGTAACAGTCATCTCAGGAACTCAATATCATCTGTGTGTGAATACACACAACTGAGGCACTTGGTCACAGGCTGTGTATAATCATCACAGGCTTTTAGAATTAAATCTGTGTTAAGTCCTTCAAACAATTTAAAGTAACACATTATAGATTTGTCCATTTTCTCCTTCCTTCCAGAGTCATCTTTCTGAACTCCAAGTATCTCGTAGATTCTTGAAAACTTTTAAAAAGACTGTTAATCCTTTTTTTCTTTGTTTTTTATTGTGACTTTCTGTGTAAATTTAACAACTAAGAAGTTTTTCTTTATTCGGGTAGGTTAGATGATAAAACTCAAGTTTAGAAATGTCAATAGCTCACGCAAGTTTATGCAAACGTTCACTTATAAGAAGTGTTGGCTTGCAATTCCTCAGTATTCAGTACAATTTCCTCCTGCCTGCCAAGTGGATATTGGTGCAGTCCTAACTGTAGGAATACACTGTTGCAATAAATGTAAACAACACATACAGGAAAATTATTTTTAGAACAGCAACTTTTTTTCCTGCCATAGTGGCAATTTTAATGTGGGCAAGCAGTATTATGTTGTATTTTTTGTAGGTGGTATCCTCAAATTACACAGAGAAGGTTTCCCTTTCCCTTCCTACCCCATGTGTGCCTGTTTACTTCTAAGTCTAAAAATAAGTTGGTTCATATGAAAGTTACCAAATTTTTGTTAAAAGAAGTTTGGGTTTGTTTGGTTTTTTTTGTTCACTATACTGTTTAGCTGGAGAACTACTTCTTCTTACACACTTTTAAAGGCATTTAAATAATTTTTTTACCAGGTAGTAGTTAGGTAATGCCATTTGAAAGAATGTTTTGTGTGTTGGATGTCAGAGATACCCAGTATTGTACTGGCAGAGTGACAGAAGGTAGTGGTTTGGGTCTTGCACTTGTTCTGTCACTCTATCAAGGTTCTTAGGCAGTTGCTTAACTGCAAACACATGAAGAACATCTAAATTGCGTGGACTACAAATACATTTATAAATGAACTTTAGGAAGCAGTTGTCTCATGTAATTCTTTCAACATGTGTACAGAGTAGAAGTCTGTTGCTTCTGAAGAAAAACCTGTTCTTGTTTGCTGAGGATAAAGAGAGAAAAAATAGGAGCTCTGAAATGAGGAGGTACACCTGTACAGAAAAGCAAGGCATGTGGTAGTAAAAATGTAATAATGTCAGTTATGCCATTATATTAATATTTTATCTCCCTCCTTTATTTTCTTACTGTCCTCTCTTTTTAGTCTCTTAAAACAAGAGTATTTCTGAAATCACTATAATTCAGTGTATGGATATATTCTATTGTGCTCTTTGTAAGAACTTAAGTTTATTTGAAGAAAACAAAGTAGGTTTCTGAATCAAATGTCTACATCTGAAAATTTTAGTTCACTTTCTTAGAGGGTTACTTTAGAAAAATAGTAACTTATTCCTGTAAATAATCTATGTTATTAGGAGAATTGTTTGCCTGGAAAGGACATTCAGGGATGGGTTCCACAGAATGGTCTGTCACCAGTGTCTATTTTACTTTTCATTTTATTCTTAGAACCTGTTCAGTGGTAAGATATCTGGGTGTCTGAGTATACAGAGCATATGACACAACTCTCTTATGCTGTTATGGAAGTACCTTTTCCCTGCCCTTAAAAAACCAAGTATTTGCGATATTTCAGTCTAACCACATCAAGAATATCAAACTATGCCAGTAAACTTCTGATAAGCCATTGGTGCCAGTTCCATTTTTCTTTGTCTTTAGAAGCCTCAGTGTTTTTCACATACTAACCAATGCTTCCTCTAAGAATTGCCTAAATATTTTTCACTTTTATATTTCAAATATAATGTATCAATCTTCTGATCTGGGTACCCAGGATGGGGTTCTTTAACAATATGTGTGGATGACATTTTTCAGTAATCTTTCTACTTAGGTGCATCTCATATTCCTTCAGCACATTGTCTGACATATACAGTCCTTGATACTTGGCTGTTCTCTGTGTTCAGGTTCACTCATCAGCATATAGGCCTAAAAGTTTCCTTCTTTTACTTTTTTTTGACACTGAAGAAGTATAGCATTGTTCTGCCAGCTGTTTCTAAGTAAGACAAGACTTGTATTCATATTTTTGGTACAATAATATATCTAATGATTTAGAAATTGATCTGAAGAGGCGAAGATCTCTTTCTAAATGAAGTGGATGGTGCTTGATAGAAATTAATCAGGTGGACTTTTAAAATTCTTTGGAAGGAAGAAGTTATAGAACTACAAATAATAAAACTAATGCTGAAGAGAATTGAAACTAATAAAGCTTTTATAAGAGTTTTCTATGCTATTCCTGTATCTAGAGCATTTTAATGGCAGATTGGAATTACCTATTTAGTACTTTTCTTTCAATGAAAATGGAAAAAAAATGTTAAAAAATACTTAGATCTTGAAATGTGCAGATAGATACAGATACCATAAAATTACCTAAACTCTATTGAAACTAGCTGAATGTGTTTCAAATGCATGGAATGGGAGCTTGACTACTTTTTACCTTCTTAAAACCAAAAATCATCATCAATTTTTAATCTGGTGGGGTTTTTTTTTTTTTTTGGTTTTTTCTTTTTTTTTGTTTTTTTTTTTTTTTAAATATATTTCCAAATATATCAGTTTTTCAGCGGGTAAATCGTTCTGTTGTTTCCTAACTTTTGAGTATTTAATTTTGTATATATTGTGTATAATATCTATATATCTAATGGAAACAAATTCAGCTTATAACCAATGAAAGTGAATGACAAAAGAAATGTGTCTGCAGCTGTCATATCCCTTCATCTTTTTTTGTGTTAATGTTTATTTTCTCGTGTCATTGATTTCAAATTCTTTAATATCTTGCTGAAGCATGAGCTATTGAAATTTTCAGGAGATAGTTTGTTGCAAGAGGAAAAATGTATGTTATATATCTACTGGATTGGGCAATGGGTGAAGAAAGAGCTATGGATGGTCACTGTTTGAAGTAAAATGCTTAAAATTGATGGTAAAATGTTCACTGACCTAAGTGGTTTTCTATCTGCTATAAATGTGCATATTCATTTTAGATATCAAAAAGGCAGACCAAGAGCTATCACATATTTCTCTAGTTATATAGGACATGCAGAAGCTAAGTCAAAATATGGGTTTAAAAAATCAATAGGCAAAACAAGGTTCAACACTTATGATAACAGTAATATTGTATCAACAACCAGTTCCAAATCCAGGCCTCCTCCTAACAGTTTGGTCATTATCTGCCATGCTTAAAAGTCTTATATAGGAAATGGTAAAAGAGGGGACATTTGGCTCATAGTTACAATGTGGCACTGATAATTCAATTGAACCAACATATATAAATCCTGTTGGTAAGTAAATGATGATTTCTCATCTGCTGTTCAATATGGAGACAACTAATCTAATGTGAATAGATAATTGTTGGGCAAGGGCTTGTCAATATGTGTACAGTTCTCTTAATATCTCTATGTTCAAGGTAAAGACAAGCAATTAGATATAAGGGGACAATGGGAACACTCACAGAAAAACAGAAATGCAAATGTGTGAAGAACAGAATGCATGACCTAAAGAGACTTTTTGCAGTGTCTGTCATGGATAATACAATGATCTCAACTAAAGAAGGTGTCTTTTGAATTATTAGACCATCCAGATTTGCTGTTGAGTTAGAAAATATGTTTATAGAAAGATTTTAGGGGTACTGTTCACTAATTTTTTTACTATCTAAAAATGTATTTTTATATGTCCTTGTTTTTCCCTGCCAATCACATAATCAGTTAGTCCGTGTTTCTTTTCTTGTGGGGCTAAGCTGGCTTCCTCATTTTTGCGGCTCATCAATACAAAACTGATTTGAAGCTGAGCTGTATAATAATAAGCCTTTCAGCAGCCAGGCTTGACACTTGCCTTGTAATTAAGGCCTTGATGGTTGTGTTGATGGCAAATGAAAGAAAATGGCTTTGTTCTCAATTCCAGAGGCTTGATTGCTGGTTTTCGTTCTCACCTGAATTCGACCCATTCTGCATTGTGCACATGATTGCTAGAGTGTGAGTAATTGCAGTGCTGGCAGATGACATTTTCATGAAGCACACTCTGCGCTGCTCCAGAGGGAATTTACAGAATTTATAGCTGGAGAAGCTCATCAAACATGGATTTAGGAAATGCCTATGTGAAAAGTGAGAGCCCACAACTAAATATCAGAGCTTTTCTTTTGACATTTGCTTTTACATAAAGGACTGTCTGCAACCTGTCTTACCTTATGGTAGCAGCCTATTCATGACCAGATTTTGTGATTAAGTGAAGTTACTGAAGTTTGTTAATGCAATTTTTTGCATGTTTTCTTGTAATTTTTTTGTTTGCTTGGGAAAGTAGATAGAAAATGATTTTCTCATTTCCATTCAAATTTTACATTTCCTTAACCTTTCAACTATTTAAAAGTTTTCAGATGTCTCATGATGTTTATTGACAGCAATGTGTGTTCGGTTTTTATTTAAATCCTCTTATTTTCGCAACCTTTTTTCATTACAACATATTTTGTTTATTTTAAGCAAAAATGAATGTACATTTTAAATAGTTTTTTAAATAAAAAGGCTTCCACAGTGGAAATATACTCTGTCATTTATAAATCAGTTCTTTAGAAAGAAAACATTAATGACTTTTGTATTGATAAGTTCACGGATTTCAATAAAGGGTGTTTTGTGTGTTTTAAACAAGAATTGCATACTGAAATTTTGCATTATAGGTAACATATGCCATGATATGCATAATCTTTTCTTCCCTCTGCCTTAGTACTTTTGCAGTTTCCTCTCCATCTGACAGTTTGTGTCTGTCTCTCATTTACCATGTTCGTTTCTGAGCCCCTGGTGCTTCTCCTTTCTCTTGTAACACAATCACGCTGGGACAAATACCTGTTGGTTGTTGCTGTGCTTGTACTTTCCCCAAACCCCAACCAACACAAACATTTTTGGAATCCTGTTGACATTTTTCTGTCACAGTTGCTTGGGCTGTCACTGACTTTGCACGTGAAAACGCATGGTTGCTGTGACTCAGATTTACTGTGAAGCTGCTGTCTGCCTGGCAAGCTAAACTATCTGCGCTTAGGTTTTAATATTTCTTGAGCCTTCTTCATCATGGCAAGTCAAGAGTCTTTCCTTCATGCAATTGGTATTACTGAAAGTCCTGACCAATTGAATGATTGAAGGTTGCAGGTTTTTTTAAATTAGGTTTATTGATTAACCACTAGGAAAGGTTGGGTGAGATGTCCTTTGAGTTTTCTGCTATAAATGTTTGATCCAGAGTATTATTTAAAATACACAGAAAAAAATCTGAGATCTAAGCTGATGATGTTAAACTGCCAGTTGTTTTAGGGCCTAACTTATCCTCATTTCAGTACTAGAACTCCATATCAAAACTAATGAATGGCAATGAGGATAATCAGTCTAAACTGCTGACAGTTGCTCTAATTTATGCTGTACTCCTTGGTAGCATGGTAGCACAAGGGGAGACTTCTAAGTGTCTTATCTAAATTCATGGATGTTACGCTGCTGTCGTTTACTAAAACTAGGGGGTTTTTGTAGTCTTCAATGGGAACAAGATGAAACCTATTGAAAATACATCTTGGTTTCAGTCATATGTAAGAGATCTCCTAGTATACTTCGAGTACTGGTGTTCAGTACTGCTCCTAATCTTACGTGTTCCTTGGGGAATGACTTAAAACATTCAGGTTCAGAGCCTCAAAAGTTCTTGGACATATAAGTCTTTTGAGAATTTGGGTTTCAGAGAGTCACTTCTTGTCCTTTGAAGCCATGAAAATAACCAAAGTTTAAGGCTCAAGAATGGAGACAGAAGTCTGTAGTTCATTGTTTCATCTCATCGTTATTACTGGAAAGCTGAGCTGCAGCCAGATGCCAGAGCCCTGGCTGATATTCCTCTTGCAGGAATGTTTGGGACCCATCCGTGTCCTTTATGGCAGCCTTTTGAGTCACAGTTCTGCTCTCAGTTTGTTCCTCTTGGAACAATCCCACTCTTCTACTGTGATTTGAGAGGCAACTCAGCCCCAAGAGGGGAATCTACTGTTTCACAGTGTCTGTAACAAAACAACCCATACCTGCTTTGGACTTCTAGTAGAAGAAGGGCAGGTTTTCAACCTCTGTGTCCTTAGTCAGGACCTGGACATAGAAAATTATTTCCTTTGTGGGAATGAGATCAAAGAAGAACATGGTGAGAAAACCCTGGAGATTCCTAACTACTTTTCAAATCTGTCTCAAAACAATGAACTCTGAAGAAAGAAATGAAAACAATAGGCAGTGGACTAGAACAGTGAAATATGGCAGTGAACAGCTTTTGAACCTTGCTGAGTGAAGAGAAAAAGCTGCCTGATACCATTACCTTAATTATGGTGATGGTCTGGGATGTACTGGGGGTGGTGATCAAGTATTACATTATGCCGACTGGTTTTGGATAAAACTGGCATCTAACACAGCAACTGTAAAGTTAAGAATCACCTTAATGGTTTAATGTAGAAGTTAAAATATTGCAAGTCATGGAAAATGTTCATCTGATACTCCTATGGCCTTCTTGCCACTACCTCTGAACTTGAAAAGCTTCAGCTTGTTTTAATAAATCTTTCTCTTACCCCATTTTAATTTTCACTATTTACACATCTCATTATCTTTCTCAACAAGAATGTTAAGATCTGATTTAATTTTCTCTGACACTCATTTATAATTTTCTGCCATATTTTCCTCCAACTTCTCCCATCTGATAGGTCAGTGACCTATCCTTAAGACATCATGTTCTCTTTCTGTTCTCTCTCCTGGCTTGTCTCTGCTTTGCTCTGTGTCTTTTGCTTGGCAATGCAGATGTGGTCTTCAGCATCTCAGCACTGACTCTTAATTTCGCACATCTCTTACTTTCCCTTCTATCCTTCACACCTAGGGGGGAGAGGGTCCCCATCTCATGCTGTATTTTCAGATTCACTGTGAGATGACCTTTTGGCATGTGACAGGGAGCTGACTGTGGCTCACCCATGGCTCAGCCATGGCGTGAGACTGTTGACTATTTTAAAATATTTTTCTCTCTCACTGTCTCTTTCTATAAATCTTAAACAATTTTAATGTAAAGAGAAGAGTTTCTTACCTGATCTGCATCTTGTGTGCCCATTGCAAAAGTCATTGTTTTCAATGGCACCACACAGTATGTTACATTATCTGCTCCTGTTCTATGATTTTCCATCCAACACAATCATCAACAATTGCTTCTTTCCACTGAGAAACCTAAATTTCTTGGACAATACAATGAGTGTGAGAAGTTCTGTAATCCAGGGGAGATAATAAAAGGGCAGGAGTTTCCTCCTTCCATTTATAAATGTTAGGATTCCTGTGGTTTTTTGTTACATTTTCTTTTAAGCTAACACCTGTATTTGTTATGCCCTTAAAATATTTTTGCATCTAAATAGAATTTAAGCTTGTCTTACGTTGCAATTTCTGTTGATCCATGTTATTTATTCAACACCTGGTCTACTGGCTAGTCAGGAATTTTTGATTTCTCTTTTGACACAAATTTATCAGTATAGGGGTAAAACATTCTGTAATGTATTAGATAATGAATTCTAAACATATGTCAATAATGATATAGTGTTTGTGTCTTTGGGGACAAGTTGTACACCTGTTGGTGTATCTGCATCTGCAGATTACTCTTCCATTCATGAATGCTTTACATTCACTTTACTAATATGCTAGTACAGCTCTTCGATATGCAGTTCCCACTGTAGCTGATATATCAGCCCACCTTAGTTTTCTGCTTTTGACACTATTGGAAGTCAGTCTGTTGTAGGAACTTGCCCTGTGAATATTCCATGACTCATTTGAAGTCTTCTATACCAACATCAGAGGACACCAAGGCTTTGTCCTCTTAATGCATGCATTCATAAGCATATTTTGATTTCTTGTCTATTTGCTATTGGAGGTTCTGTTTTATGTTTATGCTTTGTAACTGTTGCCTTGTCTGTCTTCAGTGGGATAGCCCACCTTTGCATCTGAGGAACTGCTTCAATTAGTGATACCAGTTATTGTTCTCTTACCTGACAGTACTAGTGAATGTGAGGGGGAAAGAAGAGAGGGTTTCTGAGCTAAGGTCATCTGAGAGATAGTCTGAAACCATAAATTGCTTTAACATGTGAGAGTAGTATCCCTGGTTAGATTTGACTATAAATGCATTTTGGGATTAATTTAGTGCTCTAATCTGTTCACAAATAATTTGCAAAGAAATTCAATCAGTAGGAGCATACTCATTTTTCTCCAGTATTTTTCAATTATTTGTGCAGACAAATGTCAGCCTTACAGGAGAGTTATCCTTTCTCTTTACACTTAAGAACAATTATTCTTAGTCTGTGAATAGTCATGTATAGTTTTAGTCTTTGATTAGTCAGTATTTGTAACAACAAAGTAATTGAAGGGCAATGAATAACTAGCAGTAAATGCTATTTTTCCTTTTGGGATGTATCATCCTGTAAGTATAATCCTAAATATAGGCCAGTTTTTAACCATAATTTAGACTTCTATTTTTTGTCAAAGGTCACTAAAATATAAATTATTTGCATTTCAGGCAAATCTTCATAAGTACTGTACAAAGCAACAGTAAGTTTATTCACAGCAGTGCTTTCTGTGATGTAAATCATTGCAACTGAGTATACATAATGGTAATTTTCAAGTCCAGAATGGCATTTTAACACTAGCTTGTATGGTGTGCTGCAAAAATGCAGAGAAGAGTATTTCTTGCATATCTGCTACAAAAATCAATATAGCACTATAGCACAGATTTTCTTTCTCATTTAATTCAGTTACATAGTTTATCTGTTGCTTCTGAGAATCGTAATATTAAGTATCTTCATATGAATTACTATTATAAAAAGGAGTCAGTTGAGATACATCAATTTGAACTGGCCAAGGGACATAAGAACTTGCAGCTTCCACGTGACAGCTGTTGGGGTGACAGAGAATGACAGTGTAAGCATCTCCCCATGCATGTTTCTTTTCTGTCCTGACAGTGGTAAAGCAGATTTCAGCAGAGTGATGTATGAAAATACCACTGCTCGATCAAGCTTGTTTGATATGGCAAAATAGGAGTAAGGCATCTGTGTACCCTTCCTCCTTGCCCATGTGTAAGTAGATGGATGCTGGAAGATAAAGATAGGTAGCTGTATACTGATCCATCTCTCTCTAATATATTTGCATCTTTGCTTAATAGGCTTAAAAGGTGTGGCAAATTTTTTTAAACATGGCTCAGGTACAACAGAAGACCTTTTAAGTCATCATCAAACCACTGGAAATGGAAATACAGTTTTCTGGACCAGGTTCTGCCTCTTTCATTTTGGTGTACTGAAAAGGCTAATTCTGTGTTTCTTTATGTTTTAATATTGCACTTTTACTTTATTGTTCAAAAGATAATCGTGCTGCTAAGGGATTTCAGTTAAGGATTAAAAGAAAGAGAATAAAAATTTAACTTGTGTTAAGAAATGGCAGAAATAGGCCTTAGCCCACAGAAGAATCAGTAGATGCTTGGTTCTTTCACCTGTAGTCATTAGGTAGATCCTACATTGGTGCATGATAGACTGTGTAAACAGCCCTGCCCAGAATCTGCCACACAATGCTTTGCTGCATTCACTGGTAATAGAACTCTTCTCCAGTAGTTGTCAGTGTAGGAGGGTATAACTAAATCTGCCAATAACTCTTTGCTGTATATAGTTCATAGTCTGCAGTGTGTAGGTCTGTAATCTGTAGGTTAATATTATTTGTTTTACAGTTCCATTTTACTAGTTGTTTGTGGTTTTTTTCCTTAAGATGCTATCACTGCCTCCATTTTGCTTCAGAAAACAGCAGGAAAGATCTGGAAAGGCAAATCAATTCTCTGCCCTACACTTAATTTAATCATTGGCAAGTTGTTTTGATTACTTGCCCCCTGATTTTCTTCTGCTCTGGCTCTCTGGGTAACAGTTTTGAGACGGTGAAATCCGCACACCCAAACATTGACCTTGGAAATGCCTCCAAATCAACAGCTTTCAATGTAATAGCCTTTCTCCTAACGTTATTTGCTTTGTAGTATGGTTTTAAGGTGCAGTCCTGGGTGCCATCCCCCTACTTAAAGAGAATTTTCAAATTCCATATTGTCCTGGAAGTGAACAGACTGTTCACTGCAAGAGCCAGTAACACTGCAAACACTTTGTGTTTTCACCATCTTCGTTACTTTCTGCAGTCAGGAGAGCCCCCTGGTTTTTTCTCAGGTATTAGTGCACTGTTTCACTCTTTCTGCAGTGGGCCTCAGTCAGGGGATAAGTGTTTATCTACCGTGTAAGGGATGCACACAGCTTTTCCAAAAGGTCCCCTCAGTGCCAGTTGTGTATTTTCCTTGCTAATTTTAAATCCTTGTTTGGCAGCAACTTTGAACCATTAATCCTACCTAAGCTACACTTCCTATAAGAAACATGGCATCCAGTATTAACAGGGATGCTCATCGACTGTCTGCTTTCAATGATGCTATTCATGAATTTTCCAAGAGCACCAAATGTCAGCTTTGGATATCTTCTTCCTTGAAGAAGAACATTCTGTATTTTTATATAGGATCACTTTTTCTTAATCATACTTTTTTATTTATGCATAGAGTTTCATAAGTTTAGGAAACATTATTTCAAAGCAGGGCTGGCACTAAGACTCTATTGGTAGATCTACATGAAAGTTAGTGTAAAATCTCACAAGTGCTTTTTCTTTGTAGTTCAAAGTGTATTGTTGATGGAAGAAAGTAACACACCAAATGTAATGAAAGTGAAGACATTTTTTCACCTTAAGTTCTTTGTTTTCACAGATGATTTAGAACTTCATATTCTGATTGAAAAAGATACTTTATTTGCTATTCACTTAATGTTTTTTATTTAATTTTTTAAATTTCTATTTCTTGACCTTTGACTTAATGTTTGTTCTAGTGCTTGGGTTATGGTGTTATTTCCACTGAAAAGTGAGACAGATGTCTGTCTAATGTCAGCAGTAGTGGGACTAGGCCCATGTATTTTTATTTATACATTGTTCTGAATAATCAGAAGCATGAATTTAGTGCCTTTAAATTCATGTAAAACTGTTATTTGCCCAAATCTGTTGATATTCACAAATAACCTCATAAATCCTAATATGAGATAAAAATATTTAAGTAATTTGTTTAAAACCCTACCAAAGTATTTTAAGTAGTTGTAATTATTTCATCTTGCCTGAAAAAAACAACATAAAAAAGCAACACTAAAGCAAATTATTACTAGAAATACTCAAGTGACCATCAGTGTTGAAATACATTAGAGGAAGTACACAACCTTTTAAAGGCAGGCAGTATTTGCATGAGAGCTGGACGCTTTCTTGTGATTTTATTTTAGTGGTTCAGGTTGTTTCCCATACCTTCAGGGATAACAAGAACTGGGAGGCTCTTCTTGACCTTTCTGGGAATTGCTGGTTCTCAGCATCAGTCAGAATGTAACCTTTTTGTGAGAATTTTCTTGTCTGCTACTAAAATATCCACTGCTTGTAAGGATAAAGTGTCCATTCCAGGTGTTTTTGCCATTCACTTGCGAAGTGCATAGCTTAGGGCATCTCAGAGCCCATGACATTTAAGCTGTCTTTTCAATGTGCTTTCCTTGGGTGTTAAGCAGTGAGGAGAATCTGTACTTCAGCATCTTACAAGTACCCTATTTCTACTTCTGCAAGGGTAACTGAATTTTTTGGGGGTTCTTGAAACAAAGCATTAGTAGAATAGGAATGGATAACTATGGGGGCTTTATTTTTCAGTATTCTCAGTGGCAAGCAAGTCTGCCTATGGCTTTGTGTGCATTTGCCAATCATTTGGTAGTGAGGCGGGCTCTGAATAGTATTCCCCATGTGGATATTTATGTATGCAAAACGGTAATCCCCAAAAACACATGACTGCTTTTGGATATCAGACCTTTGGCTTTGAAGTGGAGGGTCAAGAGCGCATAGTAGAAGGCCGCATTGTCAGAGCCCAAGGTCTGTCTTGACATATTTCAACAACGAGTTTTCAGATCTTTTAGTTCTCATTGTTTCCAATGTTTAAAAGTCGTAGGTGGACTTCAAAATGATGGCACTGGGAGAAGACTGGGAAAAAAACCTCACCCATTATTTTGATCTTTGGACATGTCTTCAACTGAGCAGGGTGTTAGGATACGGAGAGCGCACGCGGTGAGTGTCGCTGCTGCAGCCGCGGCCGGCCGCTGTCCGTGGTGCTGCTGGAGATTCCATGAAGCCTTTCACAGTTTTGCTAGGAGCTTTCTTCTGTAGATAATGACTTCTTACATGAATTTGTGTTTATCATTGAAGTTACACAGCGTGTTGCAGCTGCATTCTCCTTAACAATAAATCCAACTATGCTTATGTAGGAGAAGTTTTGTTCTAAGATCACAGGCACAATAAGGTCACCATAAAGATGCATGCAGAACCATATGTAACATACTTATTTTTAACCAGTATGTTTTTGGAATGGATGGTTTATGTATATTTCCTAAGATTAATTTAGTCCCTCAGAATGCCACCTTAAAATTAAAACAAAACAAAAACCAACAACTAACTAGAAATCAAGAATTTTGAACTCTCATGAGAAGTTATTTGGTTTATGCATAATTTTATTTTAGCCAGTTGAGTTATGCAATTGAGAAATTAATATTGAAACTTGGTCTTTAAATTATAAAAGAATTTTATGAGAGAAATGATGATTTTTTTGTTTAAAGAGTCTGTTCCTGGGTATGATTCAGAAATTTTCATACAAATTCACACATTATTTTGAAAAGACCCTCTCTTTGTTTTTATAAAATTTTAAAAAAAGAAATAGTAATTTCATGTAAATATTTAGTGTATTTACATGCAAAGTTTGTTTTCTAGAAAATAGTACTATCTTCTGATCTCATATAATATTGCCTTGCCTGAAAAGTAGCAAATAAGGAATTGAGTACAGTATCTTTTAGAGGATTTATGGTAATGCTGCTGAATTTAGCTGAGCATAAACAGCATGGTGAGCCCCTCAGGGTCTCTTCATTTTCCTGACACACTCCACTGCTGCCCCATTAACACTACGTCTGTTATTGCCATCTACTCCGTTTAATGAGTATCTTTGAATTTGAAGTTCTTCACAAGAAACAATAGCTAAAATAACTGATGCACCTACTGTAGATTTCAGTAGTGTATCTTATTCCCTTTGTAACTTTTTAAAATAAAAAGTACATGTATATTCTTCAGCAGTATGGTTGCATCATGACATTTCCTTTAATCACAGTAGACGCTAATCACAAGCACTAAGTAATGACTACAGATATGATGCTGTATCTGCCTGCAGAAGGTAAATGCATGCTGAATAGCTGCTAAAGGAGGCTTTTCCTTTAAAATTCATCTGTTTAATACTTACTCTTCAATGTGAAGAAGGAATAATTCTGCTGGAGACTTTGTGCTATCAAAGCAAAATATTTCTTCTAAGAAATTATGAGACATAATGATTAGGTGCTGTTTTCTGGTATCTGTATTATTCCAGCTAACTGATGTAAAAGGTCAGTATATGTCTCATTAGATTGGATTCCTAAAACTGAGTTTATCACATTCCTCAGTACACATGAATGAACCATCTTAAATTATTAAACAGTAAGACATATTTTCAGCTGAGGACTCAATCTGAATTAAAGCTAGAATAATGTTGCACTGGGGTGCATCGTAAGATTTAAGAACAATTCTGATTTTGCATTGACTATTAACTGATCAGCAAAAGCGCTCTAAATCGCCTTAGAAATTCAGTAGATCTGGGAGGTCTTTGGAGGGCCAAATAAAAAAATCTGAATAATTGAATAAATTTCTGTTCTAGAAGATTGACGCAATCAGTTGGATGTTGAAACATGTTTTTGTATTAAATGCATTCATTGAAAGTATATTTTTTGAAATCTAAAATAACATGTGAGTGATTTTCTGTGTTCTGGTAAGCTTGCTGTCCTTCATTAAAGTTTTTTGTTTGTTTGTTTGTTTTTATTTTTAGAAAATGAGTCTGGAAGAAAATTGGTGAATTCAATCCAGAGGACCTACAAGCACTCTGACAGGCTCAGAGAGCAGAGTCTGTACCAAAGAGCAATTACCCCACCAAACAATTTCAGGTACAATTGACCTAAATATAGCACTCTCTTGAGATTATTGACAAGAGTTCATTTCCTGTAGTGCTTTTCCCATTTGCCACCCCTGGTAACCACTGTGATCTTATCTGCCTGGTGCTGCATGACTTCTGGGATGCAGTTAAGAATTCTGCTGTGCATTATCTTTAAACAGACAATTCATGCTAAAAGAGTCATTTGCAGTTAAATTAGATGATGCATATATTATTCTTGCTGCTGAAGTTACAAAGAACCAGAATGAGTGCCTGAATCCTTTTGGACTTGAATGCACTGGAATTCTTTTTACTGTGAAATCAAAAAGGTACTATTAATTAATTGTAAATAAATAGGAAATTTTATTTCATTAAACAGTAACAGTAGAATCAGGTGTGCAGGATGGATTGGCTGGAAAACTTGCTATTTCTTTCACTGTATATGTATTTACTCATAGAGTGTGACTTCCCCTATTGTCATCTTACTATCTCCAGGCAATCACAGTAGTTCTCATATGCTGGCATGAAAAAAAAAAAGAATGTATAAATTGAGTGTGTAAGTGTACAAAATGTGGATGAAGTTAAATCAGAGGCTCGTAATGATAAAATCCATTTTAGTTTTGAGGAATATATTTTTCTTAAGCATTGCTTGCAAACTTGTTTAAAATGCTGGATATATTTGCATTCCATGTATATGGAATATAGAGAAAATAGATGGTATTCCCTTGGTGTTCATCATAGGGTTTCTTTTTCTTGATTCATTTTTTTCTGCTGAATTTTTATTTGGAAAATCTATACATTGTCCAGAAATTCAGAAGGCTGGTATCAGATTCCATGCTGAGCAGCTGTTGGAGGGCCATTTGTCACAGACCTTTATGAGCTAATATCACAGGACACAATTGTATTTTCCTGCATATCCCCTATGTTTTCCCAAAAGAACACCAAAGTACTTTTACTTTATTAGTAGAGTATACTCTGCTAATAATCATAGGTCCCACTCTTCAAAGGAAACTCAAGAAGTTCAGCTGAAAGCTGAGTAATTTATAAGATAGAGACATATATACACTATATTGGTCTACTGACTTGGTTCCTTTGATGATGATGGACAGCAGTTATAAATGTAGTTAAACTCAGAAATTCTATACTAAAATAAGATGAAGCATGAATCAGTTAATTGCATTAGACAGTAATTAATTTATAGGGAAAATTTGGATTAGATATAGAAGAAAATTTACCTGTGATTTATGTCTTGCCAATGAACTTCAAGGAGTTGATGAGACACAGTAAGCCACAGTGGAAAGTAGTAGTAATTTGAAATGGAAGTGTAAGAAGAAAGCAGTAAAAGAATATGTAAAAGTGGGATGAGAATATGCAAGGTATGATTAAACAGATTCTCAGCTCAGGCTGAGCTCATAGAACTTCCTGTGCTGTAGTTTGGAATCATGAGGAATCTGCCTAGTGCTTTCTGGTGGACTGCTAAAGAAAATAGTTCTGAAGTTTGAGATGTGAGGGAATGTACATGTGGAATATAAATGGATTCATGAAAGGCTCTTTCTGCTGTTTAGTCTTCCACAGAACAAGACAATTAAGGAACATGGGCTTAGGGGTGAAAAAATAAATCAGTCCTGCCCCAACACAAAGAGAGAGAAAAAACTCATAAAAAGTTACCAGCAGCACCAGAGCCTAAATTGAAATATTTACCTTCTTACATTTGGTATTTTGCAAACAGAATTTCTCATATTGACTCTTGCAGTGCTGCAAGGGCTGACCTTAAAACTTGCTGCTGTGATTTTCCCCATTTTCTTTTTGCCATTTTATTTAGATAAAATGTATGTAAAGCTTGATATTTTTTTTATCTGCAGAGATTATCAGATGCACACATTTTGTTAATGATTATCTTGACATTCCAGAGCCCTGACATACAACAGTTGTACATACTATAGATTATTAAATCAGTTTGAAATTTAGCAACTAATGCTAGAAAAGCCCATGTAAACTGACTTTTCTGTGTGAATGGTCTTTATGAGGATTTCTCACTTCAGCTGATAACGGATAGAAGAAACATCATTCTGGGCCTTGTATTAAGCTTCATCTTGTCATAAATTATGGACCCAATGAAAGGTGCAGCATCTTAAGCATTTTTATTATAGTTATTTTATATCTTGGAGGGATATTCTGGTCCCTTACAGGATGCAGACCTTTAGAGGACAGTATCACAGATTAGGGATTGTATACTTGCTTCTATATTCAGTTTGCTCTGTCACAGCAGTGAAAAGACATAGTAAAGCAACCCTAATTAGGCAATGTAGGAATCTCTGGTATGCAACATTTTTCTTATGCAGCTTTATATTATTTCTACTTGTTCTGTGGTGCCTCAGGGAATGAGAAAAGTCTGGCCCATTAATTAGAGAATTAGCTTAGAATTGGGAAAGATGAGCTCAGGTGTTGCCTATGCCACAATTTTTCTACAAGACACTTAGCTAAGTATTGACCAAAATTCAGCACAACCTAAGGATCAGGGATTGTGACTGTACTTCCTTTGCTTTTGAATCAGAATCATGTGTTCTTCCTTGTTTATGGCATCTTAGTTACCCCTCTTAAATAATTGAGTAGTCAGAAATCCTCACTTCCCTCATTAACTGAAGTGAATTCTGTATACTTCTCTGTCATACTTGCCTTGTGTGAGGGTATTGATGGAATGGCAGGGATGCACAAAGCAAAGTTCAGGTAGAGTATTACAAAGATACTGTCATGGTGACAAGTTCATGTTAGCTCTTGGCAGTGTAAGATTTCCTGGTATGACCTTCTGAAAAAGCAAAGTTCATCAATCAAAGTGTCATTTGTTGCTAAATTTGCAGTTTATAAATTGTCACTATAAATGTAAGTAGTAGGAATCATCACATAAAATTGTGCCTCTTTTTCTTTATGTCTTTCTGGACTTAAATGGTTTCAAAAATGAGGCAGTAGGATCTTTGAATTGCAGTTTCCAGGCAGCATCTCTGCTCCTGTGAGCAGGCATGGCTGTTTTATTGCATGGCCCAGCCCACTGATTGGTCATGGGCTGCTGCTGATGTTAGCACCCCAAAGAGAACATGTGACATTAAAGGTAAAACTGCCAGGGCAGGGCCATATCACCAGTAAGAATTAGAAAAAAAATACTCATGTGCTTTATTGGATACATGGCTCAGCCTGACAGAACATCTAATCCCTAAATCATCCTGAAAACTGGTTAGGTTATAAAATCAAATTAAACCCACTATGCAAGATCGTGGTCTCTCTTCACTGCACTAGCAGCTATGTGTATAAACCTCAATCACAGATTAAGGGGAATACACCACATAAGTAAAAATGTTTTTAAGAGAAATCTGATTATGATAGAGCTGATGGTTTTTGTAGCAAACATTTAGAAAGTATGGGAGTAATTTGATTAGAAGAGGTAAAGAATAATTTTGCTAGATCATTAAATCTTCTTCATGTTGAATCCCTTCTTTTCTCCTACTTCAACATTTTCTGAAGAAGGGTTATCATGTAGCTTTATTTTGATTAGTTTCTAGTTACTGGTCTTTAGCTTTGTTATGTGATCTTAAATGATTCTTTTGTCCTTATCAATACTGGATACTAACTTTTGGTGGGCAAAAGAAATCTTAGCACCCTAAGAAATCTTAGACAGCTTTTGCCTTCTTCCACTGCAGATGAATGACTGTGTATTGCTCTAACTGAAGTATTCATTCTCAAGCCAAGGAAGACAGAAAACTAATTTGAAAGCCAAGTGAAGTTCAGAAAAAGACTTCATTGATCAAGTAGAGTTTGGGTCATGGTTTAGTTAGGTCAGAACTATGCTTCTTATACAGTAGAACTAAAGCTTTTATTAATGAATCTACATACAAAAAAAGACTTTCACATACTGAGACAGAAGAGATGCAGAAGTGCATTTTTACAGCACTTCATTCATCTTCAGTGCACTGAAGAATGTCAAGGAAAGGAATATGATAAAAACGATAAAGATTCTTATCCAGTAAGTAGCTAAATTCAAGAGAAGGTACATATTTCCTAGCCAATCAAAGCTAGAAAGAAACTTTTTTAAAAAGAGTTTTTAAAAGTATGGCAGGAGGACAAAGCTATGAGCAGATTCTTGTAAGTTCAGGAGCCCTTTCTGTGCAGAAATACAAATACAGTTTTGGACTCCGTATTAATTTTATTGCAAACAACATTTAAAGAAAGCAGTGCACTCTAAAAGTTTCCTCTCTTCTTCTGAATATATTTTTGGGAAGGTGTAGAGGGAGTAGATACTATGATTTCATGTTCACCTTGCACATTTCCTGAGGGAGCTGCTCCCCTGTGGTTTGGGAGAGACCAGTCTGTGCTGCTCAGCAGCTCTCAGTAGTATTGTCCCTCCATGACCTTGTGGATGGATTTCTAATTCAAAATCGTACACAGAAGTTAAATATTGCTGAAAATAGCATTCACTCCTGTTTTGCTCCTTTCATAGCTTCTGGGGTGAAATTTATCTGTCCTAATGTAATGTCTTTTCTATCAAAATTATCTTTGGCTAGGCGCCTTTATAGTCAATGGAGAGAAATAGACACTTTTAGGGCATGATTCATCTCCTTAGAAGGTAGACATCTAAGTAGGTCAGATGAATCAGACTGTACAATAGCACATTCCTTACTAGAGAGAATAAAGGAAACCTAGGGATCAGCTTAGATGTTGATGCATGTATTGCAAATATCTAAAGTTAAGTGAAATGAACTTTATGTCTATAGGAACTAAGTCAGAGTTCAGAGTCAAAGGAAAAAAAATCCTACTCGTCAGGAAGTACCCTTTTCTTCAGAGCTTGTGTTTTCACTGTGCTGGGGTGCATGTTCATAGTCGTACCCATGAGGTGATAAATTTAAAAAAAAATTACACCCCCTCCTTCTCCTAACTTAATATTTTAGAGTGTGATGATTGAGTAGACTGAATTTTGTGAATAGGCAATCTGTATACATTTATCATCAGTGATTTCACTGGTTCCACAGTGGCACAATTTTTTTACTAGTTTCTGCTAATAATCTGTATGTATGTGGTTTCACCATGCTTTTGGTTAGTTCTTGTGAACCATTTCAGCACCAGATACTTTTTTCTCAACCAGAAGCCTCTTCAAGGAGAAAGAGAAGGTATACATTTAATTTAGGGTAGTAGACTAATTTAAATTAGTCCTTCATAATAATCATTACTATTAGTGCCAGAGTTTCACTAAATGCCCCAGTAGATAAGGTGATTAGTGCAAATGTACCTGAAAGTCTCAACAATGAATATTTTCAAGTGCTAACAAATGGGTTTTGCAGAAAGGATCTTCACTTCATTTTGGTTTGTGTTTGATTGTATCAACCATAATCAATAAAAATGGAACATACAAGAATGAACATTATTTATTATATATTTAAAATACAAAATCAACAAATAAAGACTCACCTAAACACCAATGAAGCTTTTTCATATGCTGCTCTTCTCCCATTGTTTGCAAAACTCCAGACCCAAGCAAACCTGCAAGACTTTTGGCAGATGCATGCCCAGGAGTGGCACAAGCATGACAGCCTGGAGTAAGCAGATTGCTAGTGAGGCTAGCAGGTGCCAAAACATGCTGTTTCATGACCCAGTGTAAAGATGCCAAAAATAATCTCAAATGTACTTCAGTAAATAACAGCAAAAACCCCTCAGGCTTCAGAAATAAAGCACGCAGAACTGTCTGAGCTTAAGCAAGAAACTTGAAGTTAGAAGACTAGTGTTCTAATTTTTGCCTTGCAATAGATTAGCTGTGTTAAGGTAGTGAGGCACTTTGGCCAAAATCTGTGTTTTGCTACTGAAATAGATGGCATGGTTTTCAAAAGAAAGTGGGAGCAGAATTACAAAGTATTCCACAGATAAAAACATAAAATTAAGTTGACTCACATTCAAATGTTGACTAAATAGCTACATCATTTCCCATATCTTTCAGAGTATTTAGCTGTCCTCATTTATGGTAATTTCAAATGCATAAACAAAAATAAAAATTGCTTTGTAAGTTCAAATGTTCTAAAACCACTTTATCCTCAAGTGCAAGCGTTTTAAAATTACTTTATATAAACTCACTATATCACTGACCAGGTTGCTCAGAGAAGCTGTGGATACCCCATCCCTGGAGATGTTCTGCCCCAAGTTGGATGAGGCTCTGATTAACCTGGTCTAGTGGGTGGCAACCCTGCCTATGGGAGGGGTTTTGGAATGAAATGATCTTTAAGGTCCCTTCCAAGCCAAGTCTTCCTATGATTCTATGACCTTACTGCTAAAGGTAAAAGTAGACTCATAGCTGTGTATCATGTTTCTTTGATCAACCTGAAAACTATTTGCTATAGATCATGTAAGATCCAAATGTCCATGTTAAACTGTTGCATTTAACTTTAAAGACAGCAGTACTAGGACTGTGCTAGGTGAACATGAACTTGCAAAATGCACTGTGAAATTGTGAGAAACATTGAAATAGTTGGTACTCTGTGTTTGGTATGTAGAATAAGATCAATGAAATAAAATATATATCTGATATTGATATGGAGTCAGGGATGAAAATGATCTAAAAAAGCAGCTGAGAAATTTTATTTGCATTTTAAATATTGTATTTAATTTTTAAATCCTTCTGGTGTCGTAGACCTTTTCATATCTGCTGCTGATTTTATATTGTGTAAGATACCTAAAAATTTCTAAAAGTTAAGGGATAGTAATTTTCATTAAATGAGAGTATTCTGTTTTGACAATGAACCACAAGGATTATCGAAGTCCAATTCCTGGCCCTGCACAGGACCATCCCAAGAGTCACACCATGTGCTAAGAGTATTGTCCAAATTCTTGAACTGTCAGGCTTGGTGCTGTGACCACTTCTCTGGTAGCCTGTTACAATGCCTGTTCCAGTGTTCTGGAACCTCTTGTGAATATCCAGCCTGAACCTTCTCTGGCACAGCTCCAAACCATTCCCTCAAGTTTTGTCACTGGCCACCAGAGAGAAGAGATTGGTTCCGACCCCTCTTCTTCCCCTCTTGAGGGAGCAGTGAGGTGTACAGCTGAGACAGAGGAATTATGATTGATACAGTTTGACAATTATGACAGGAATGATGTAGTTTGTAGTGAAGTGCCCATGTGCTAAAATTTTCAGAGTGAAAAACTATTTTGATGGTAACAAGCACTTTATCTTAAAATTTGTTTATGAATGCAGAACAAAGGAGTCTAAAATTTAAGAGGGAAGGTATATTAGATGGTTAATGAACATGTGTGTACAGTGTATGGTCTGAAGTATCCAGTGAGCTGGCTCTGTGTTCTTTATATAAGAGATTAGAGAAACAAAATCTTCTACACGGTCTGCCTGTTCATCCGCAGGATGCATAACTTAGCCCTGGCAACTCAGGCAGTGCACACAGAAACAAAACCAGGAAGCATCTTTTAAAACTGAGATTCTACCTTAAATAAGTAGCCATATATTACAAATGTGATGGGTCCTATCTTTGAGTGCAAGAGAAAGTAAAGAATGAACTCATACTACAAAATATGATCTCTGATTAAATATGCTGGTGTAAGAGACATAGTCATTCTTAAAGGACTGAAAATTTCAAATGAGAGCCACTTAATTGATCAGATAGATATACAGATACATATATATCTCCCATATGTACATAAGGAGCCTGTGGTTTTCACAAAGAGAAAGTCTCATCCATATGAAATAACAGAGGCAAAGGTTTGATTTGGCTTACACTTGTATGTGTTTGAGCAGGACTGATAAAAAGAGCCATGTGTTGGCTCTACATCTCTTGAAGTTAATGGAATTTGAATGTACTCTTAAATTGTGAGAATCATTCATAAATTTTGTCTTGAATTCATGTACTTCAATTACTTTAAGGGACAATGGTTGGCTGCAGGAACTACTGTGCTGTAGCATATTACACAGAAGATGGTCTCTAACCTGCTTCTTTTGCCATTTATGATGCTAAAGGAAATTTTTGGCTAAAATCCGAACTTTCTGTAGAAAATAGGAATAATTGGTAATGAAATAGTCATTCCTATATTCCAGTTGTTATAACTCATTCCAGCATTGCATTTCCAAAAGTAAATTCTGTTTTGAACTGGATGAATAAAATACAGATGGCTGATATATGTCCTTTAATCAGATCTCAGCTGGATCTTCAGTTATTTCATATTGCGTGTGGAAAATCTACATTAAAGAGTCCAAACACTCGAAAGCTAACATGTGCCAGAATTAACTTTGTTAAGGCAAGTTAATTTAATCCCCCCTATGCATATGCATTGTGAAGACTTCTTTAATTACATGATCACATATTGTTTTTTCTTACAAAATCTTTTTGTTATTCAGTTCACAGAATATATGATAGTCACTTAATGAGCAACTGTTCCATATTTTGTTTTTATGACATTGTTCTGTGTGGCCCCACACCTTGTTTACGATAGAATATTTAAGCCTTGCGCTGGAGACATAGTTATTAATTATTATTAATTTCCTTTTGGGATTTTCCGAGTATCACGATAGTGCCAGAGTGATGAGCAGACATTAAATTAGCATTTCTGCAGGCCTCTGAGATTGGCAGACAGTATGATTTCCACTGTATGGCTGGGGAACCATGGCCCAGAATACTGTGTTCAAAAAACTGCCACTAATCTGTGGGATCATCCTGAGCTGCTGAGGTCCAAAAGCCTTGACTCATTACTGTCACATGAAACTTTTCCAACTCAGGTCTTCCTGTCTACAGCTATGTATGTCTCTGAACATTCATCTCTTCTGCAAATTCAAATGCCTCCTCTCAGTGAATCACATGGAAAATGAAGAATATACTTTCAGTGACCACCTGTGAAAAAGCTGGTTTGAATTACTATAATGGAAACTTTATGTCAAGGAAAGATAGAATCCTGCTTTCTAGACTGACATCCAATGACTCTAACTATTCTTGTTCTTGTTGTTATGCGGTCCCATTTTTTTTGTGCATTTCTTCAAAATTCTTTACCAAGTGACCATCTACTGTACACAGTTCTTACAGCAAGGCTGTCTTGTGCACTGTATGAGGCAGCTGTGTTCTGGTAACAATAGATACGAATCATGCCATTAGTCTCCATGCTCATTCACAAGATGAGGGAAAATTTGGTTATATAGGCAACCTGGAACTTTTGGCACCTTTGTTCTGGACTTGGTCATGTTAAAAAAGTTTTTTGAAGATGTGTCTGTGTGAGAAAGAGAGATGGAAATAGAGGGAAGGATAATGAGTACACACCTACCATTTTAAATTAGAAACTTCTGAGAATGTCTCAACCCCTGTCTGAATTGTGAGATGCTTGGAACCATAAAATCTCCCACACAGTGTTGTACCATTCTTCTATTAAACAAGTTGCATGGAATAATATTCTGCAAAAACTACTGCTGAAGGAGTAAGATGCAAAGTACCTATTTTCACCACCATTTGACTGCACGGATATTTTCCGATGGCACAGAAATCATGAGAAACTGAAATTTGGTTTCCAGAAGACCCAGAAAGGGGTTTTAGTTATTATTGATTCTCTGCTCGGTTCTCAGTGACCTTTCCTACCCCTGTTCACTATCTGTTAAAACTCTGAGTATAACTCAGTTCTGTGTCTTAAGGAGAACAGTTCTATTTCTCAGTGCCCCACTGGCTTCTTGTCCCACGTTCTTTTTTTACCATACACATAGTCTAAGTACTTGTTCTTTACCTCCTGTCTTCTGTACCTTTCTACAGTCAGGTCTTCATCCCTCATTCCTCCAGGGCTGGATCCCCGGGCTTGTGCACATCTTTCTCATTCCCACTGCCTCTGCAGCCAGAACTCCATCGTCAAGCTGTGTTTTCAGTTTCTGTGCCTCCAACCATCTATCATTTGTTTCTTTGCACTCCTGTTCCACAAACTGCTATGAAATGTTGGCTTTTCCCTTGTTTTTCCTGTCTGCTGCTTCATTTTCCTTTGGGCAGGAGGGAACTGATAGAACTCTTTTGATATTTGTAAATACTATTGTAAATTTGAGAGCAGAGCCTCTGCTCACTCTAGGACAATGTCGCATGAGCCTAATTTCTTTGCTTAAAATTTGGACTTAAATCTAAATATAGAAGATAGAAGCAATGCACCCATGACTGATACTCAAGACCTGATCTAGTCCAAGCAAACATTTCTAGTCCTACTGGGATACATATCATGTCTGCTTCTTCTTAAGCATTTCTGATTTTTTTCCTCCATTGCTGCTCATACTCTATCTGATCATCAGTCTTGAATCCAGACAGTTTCTGCTAGATGAAACCAGACTTTTGGGATGTTGTATGGGTGCAACCCCAGAATTCAGCACTGAAATTAAACCTACCAGTTATTTGAGTTACAGACGCCCCTCTCAACACATTCCAGTAACAACTGGGTAGGTTAATCTCTTCAGCAGAATGTTAGTATAATGCAGTAACTTGGACAGAGCCTATGCAGAAAAATGCTGCAATATTAATTTGTGGGAATTGTATAGTGCTGGATACTATTCAGCTTACTTACTGCACACTCATGTAAGATTTGAATGTAGAAGGGATCCCTGGTTTGTCTAGTGTCATCTTGCTTAACACAGGCTGCATACTCATTGAATCACTCTATAGCTGAAGAAGGCCTACTCATTATTTGAACTTAAATTTAAAATATCACACAATGGTGCATTTATCTCTGTCCTTCACAAGTTGTAAAGCTTTGCATAACTTCTGAGATATCTTTTGAAATTTCTAACCAGCTCCAAGAGGGACTGAGCTCATATCTTCATGTGAAAAGTGGTATCCATGTAAAAGGAAACAAGGTTGCCCTGGAAAAAACTCACTTGTCATTGTTTAATTATTTTATTTGATTTCCATGCTTTCAAAATGCACAATATTTTGGAAGCTTCACAAGACAGCCCTCTGCTTCTTCCAGTTTCTGGTTCTTTTACTCCATTGCACTTTGCTTTGTCATCTTGTTGCCTTATTCTTCCTGGCAAGAAACTTGGAAGACCACATGATCAATAAAAGATTGGGGAAAAAATAGATGCCAAAACAGCCTAAACTTCATAATGTAGTCAGTGGGATATATTTTAAATGAGGGCAAGGATATTGAATTTGGGGCAAGACTATAATGATGGTTATATTTATTAGAATAATTATGGTATATTTGTTCTCAGTTCCCTGCCTTGCTCACACTGGTCTGATCTTGTCTCTCTGTGACACAGTTCCTTATCAATAAAATGGGAATAGCATTGTCTCACAGATACTAAAATAGTTGCTTCACAGGTACCATAGAAAGAAGAAAAAAATTAATTATACTCAACCTAGTGTAGTATTATGGCTTGTATGAGTACTGTAATACTGATGGTATGTCTCATATGAGAACTGTCATTGATGGGTTGGGAAGTTTTAAACTTCAGACAACTGAGTTTTTCCAAACCTTTGTTTGTACAGTTCTCCTCATTGTTTTATCTTCCCCTCCCCTTAAGTAATGTTCATGCTTTCATGGTTTGTATTACCCTTCTCACAGCTCCTCACCACTGCTCATATTTCAGCATTGCACCTGTTACTCCAGAATTCCCTCTGTCTTGCCCTTATACTTTAAATTTGCGCATTACGCACAGTAGCTTCTCTCTTTGAACTTTCTGCCCCAAGTCAGTGTACAGGGTCTTCTGGGCTGCATGGAGGTGGCGAGGCATTGAGAGTGCATGTACCAATGACAAGGTGAATGAAGTAACAGTCAAACTGAGTGCAAATATACAACTAGTCTATGGAGAAGAAAAAATATACATCTGTTTTCACAGCAGGAGCCTCTTCGTTGTGTGAAGTAGTTCTTTGATCTGAATGGCATGTTCTTAACTCGAGAGGAATTATTTGTGGAGTTAGGAAGAGCTCAGTTGTAACAGAGAGAAACAGCTTGGCACTGACCATGCCTGTACTCATTATGCTTTACAATGTCCTGTTTGTCTTCATAGTTGAGGTAACCCAAGAAAAATGCGAGCTCTGTTGATACTACTGTGTCCTCACTGCTTTGTTGCTCAAGGTGTGTGTATTTAGGGACATATTCCATAGCTGCCTGTGCTGAGATGCTTTAAAATTATCGCCAAGTTAATTCTACCGCAAGAAGACCTGTCTGTCTTCTGGGATGACATTGTTCAAACAGTAGAATTGAACCTCTGTGGAAGTCAGTTGAGTCTCTTTCCTTGCTGCAAGATCTGCATAAAAAAGCATGGCCAGTTTCCAGCTCACACAAAGGATAATGATGTAGACTTATGTACTGTCAAAATTCACTGATTTTCCTATGAAGGGGTAAAATGAAAAATTTGTAAAGCCCAGATCAATTACAGCCTTGACAGCCACCACCACCTCACTCAGCTTTAAGCACCTTGAACAGTTCCCAATTCACACTGATCTTAAATATTGACAAACAGGGCATGTTAAATAGCTCAGCATTTTGTAGTGGTAACTCAGAACAATTTTTGTAGAGCTAAGGGCCTATCCATGCTAGGTCACACTGGACAACAAGGAAAATCAGCATTAATCCCTTCTTTCTCCAGAAAGTTGGAGTTTTGTAGGTCCCAGCTGCTAGGAGCTGGCAGTCAAGAAAATGAATCCTCAGAAAAATAGCAACCAAGACTAAACTGTTTTCTCTAAACAAAGTAGACTGGAGACAGGCAAAATCAGTTTACTTCATATATGGTGGTGGAAAATGGGACAAAGTGTCATGCTAGATGTACTTCTTGCCAAATCATGGCTTAAAGTGTAGCTGTGGACCAGGAATATGATCAATGTAGAAAAGTAATGAATTTTCTAGGAGCTAGTAAATGCTGTCCTCCTACTATCTTCTACAGATCTGAGTTTTAAAGCTAGAATTTCACACATGGCACAATATTACATAGAAATATTCTTTACATAATCTTTTTTATCCTGACAAACATGTTTGAGTTCATACTTTTACATTTTTAATAAAAAAACAGGCCAAATTTTCTGCTCATTTGGTCTGAATCTGGAAAGTGATTTTTTGAAATTAAGAATGATGAGTCTGATTCGACAACCTTAGTTATGTGGGTAGTCCCTCAGTGACTACTCTATTTATCAGTGCCAAGGATATCTAAGATCCGAAAGCTCTTTCCTTTCATCTCCTGAAAAGTAAAAGACAGAAATCTATTTCTGTCCAGTTCTCAAAGAAGCTTTAGGATGCTTGGGGTCCATCATAATTGAGTTTACACTCCATAATGATGTGCAACATTATTAAGTGTTTTGTTTCTGTGATGCATAGTAAGTACTTGAGCACAAACCAAACTAAAATTGGGGAAAGTAATATGAAACACATATTGATACAAACAGAGTATTATCCTCAGTCAGAAGGCTTGTGTTCAACTGAAAGTATTTTTCATGCATTACCTGCGTTTCTCCTTTCTCTTAGCTGGCTGCCAAAGGAAGTGGCTGAGTCACCATCCCTGGAGGTACTTAAAAGATGTGTAGATAAGGGGGATTTAGGGACATGGTTTAGTGTTGGCCTTGGCAATACTGGGCTAATGTTGGACTTGGTGATTTTAAAGGTATTTTTTAATCTAAATGATTCTATGTTCTTAGGTAAACCTTTGGAAAGCAAATATTCTTTATTTAGCATGGTTTGGCGAGAATTTCTTGTTCAGCTGGAGTCACCTGCTAATTCTTGAGTTGTAAAAGGCAAGAGATGTTAACATCAGAAAATTAGCCTTTTGTTATCTAAATAAGCAGCTTTGTGTTG
Source organism: Promerops cafer (assembly GCA_013398275.1). Taxonomy (NCBI): domain Eukaryota; kingdom Metazoa; phylum Chordata; class Aves; order Passeriformes; family Nectariniidae; genus Promerops; species Promerops cafer. The sequence goes on along the minus strand of VZSE01003787.1, from coordinate 941,260 downwards.
ATACAGAATGCGGAAGACAGCATTTTGCTACACCCATGCTTGCCAATTTGATTCAGGTCATGTGCCACTTAGTTTTCATGGTGTTGTTATTACTTAGAGACCTTTTTATTTTACTGAGAAATACTTTTACTTCATTTTAATTTTTATTTATCTGAGAAATATATATTTTTGAATATTCAGCAGTAAAACTTGCTGCAAACTTGCAGTAAAACTCTACCAGTGGTTCCTAGAGATTAGAAATGGTGGGTTTATTTATTTTTTTTAAAGTTTAATTTGAAAGAACATGAATCTTCAGTTTACCAAAAGAGCAGATTATATTCCAACCAGATATGCTTCCAATCACCATTTCTCCTACATTTAATAATTGGTAGGGAATATACTCATTGTATGACCAAGGAACAATAATCTGTGACAGCTGTGAGCTTATGGAAAAGTTTAGAGCAGCCCCTAAATTGCTCTTAACTGTTAGTGAATACTGATGTAGAAGATTTTACTGTGAAGTTGTGATCCTTACTCTCTTCTTCTGCATACTCAGGAATCTGGTCTCCGGTTTATACTTTCAGCTATTTGACACTGAAACTTCAGAACATGTATTTTGGTTGGCAGCACACATATGTAAGGTATAATTTACAGCAAAAGTGTCTTTAGAAATGCAGGTCTCCTCCTGCACCTGTTCTTTCCTTGAAAAAAGTGCAGTGTTACATAACTTGGAAAATTGAACATTCTGTTACAGCACACTCCTGGCACTCCTGTCATGCTTCCTTTCTCATAAACTTCCAAAATCCTCATGGAGTCCAGGATTTTGATCTACTCACATGGCACATTGTGCATGTCTCTTATGTCAAAGAGTAAATCTAATCTTGATGAAAGATTCATCTAGAGCCCATATTGTTCGCCTATTTAGTCTTTTCCAGAGAGGCAAAAGACACTGAAATGTGGGTGTGGTCAATAAGAATGTTTCATATTAATAAAAAAATTCTATTCTACTTGAAAGAGCTGAGATTTCTGTAAATATATTGCTTTCAACTATGATTAAAGGATTCCAACCTATTTATACTTCTCTTACTAATTATCGACCATTGAAGCATAAATAAGGAGAATTTTTTAGGAAATATATCTATTAAATTGTTATTTACGTCTAGTTTTTCCATCAGTTTACTTGAGTTTCCAGTTTGGATCCACATACCTTGATATCTTGAAGTCAGATTTCAAAGGTGGTTGACATTCATTAGGAGTTATACAGTACTGACCAGGATTTTATAAAGGGCCAGACTGCTAAGCTGCTTGTACAGACAATGTCACCTCCATTGCTGAGGCTTATATATAAACACTGCTGGAAATAACACTGATACTTACTGCACTTTTGGGTGTAAAAGTACCTTCTAAGGGCCCATACTGTATATCAAGCTATGTTAAAAACCTGATGATTTCTTCACACAAAAAGTGGGAAGTAATTATTCCATCTCTTCAGTCTATCTACGCCTTTTCTGTCCTTCTTACACAGAATCACTCAGGTTGGAACAGATCTGTGAAGGTCATCTAATCCACCCTCTTTCTCAGAGCAGAGCCAGCTTCAAAGGTAGATCAGATTGCTTGGAGCTTCGTAGTGCTGTCAGCGTCTCCAAGGATGGACGTTCCAGATTCCACAGACTCCATCTTTATATGTACCCTGTTCCACCCTTATTGTGGTTTTTTTAAATATTGTTTTTGTACAGCTAGCTAGATGTGAAACTGTTCTACTGGTATTTTCATGAAGATGTAAATATCTCTCATCTAGTCTTTTCTAACTCTTCTTTTTTTCCACAGTCATCCCGTTTTACCCTATTTCGTTACCTCTCTTACACTTGCTGTCATTTTCTCCTGGTTTTCTCTTGAACATGTCTCTCTAGCTCCTTCCATTCATAATTTAAGAGGATATTAGTCTTTATTAACGCCCCAAATACTTAGAAAGCCATCCTGACTCTACGTCTCTGTCACTTCCTGTTGCTCCATGATCACTTTTGCTTTGTGCATTCACATTGTTGTGTTCAAAGCAGGTGATTCCTAGTGCTATTGTAAACTCCTTCAAACTGGCTTCTGACCTTCTTGTTAGCTGAAACCACTCTCACAAAACTACCTAATGATTCTCTCAGCCAATTCTTCCTTCTCCTCTCACACTGTTAGTTTTGATCTTTTTAAATCTCATCATGGTTTGTATCTTTGCCTCCATTCTTGTCTTGTTTTCTCCCTAATCCTTTCATTCATCCTTTGAAGTTCCTGATCTGACTTCTGCCAAAATCCTAAGGATTTTTAGTTTTGATCCATCTCTTCTCTCCTTTTACACATCACCTCTACAGTCTTATCCACAAATAAATGTGGTTGACATGTCTGTGCTGCTAACCCAGATTTATATCTGTACTCCAAATATTGTAATAATAGCTCAAGACAGGTGTTACAAAAAAAGGGCTTCCCTCTTAGTCCCTCATTACTGCTTGTTTTCTTAATCCCCATCTTTTCTGCCAGGCCACTAATACAGATGGTACTTTTTGTTCAGGCCTCTTCAAATTCTTCTATCAAGGTGGTGTATAAATGTCTGATTTCCTTCATTGTAACACATCTAAGCTGTGGTTCTTAATCTCAGACCAGTAATCTGTTGAAGTTCTGTTAGGGAATACCTACACCATATATTACAAAATACTTTCTAAGGACCTGGCGCAATGTCCCATGCAGTTTTCAGGTAGAAATCTTTGGCAATATAATGATAAAAATAATTTATATAGGCAAATAATACATACAAGTGGGTAAATTGTGCATTGTGTGCATGTGTTTGAATATGGGACAGTTTCTATAAGAGATTGGGGTAACAGCTGGAAAAGTTGTGGTAGGGAAACTCATCTCAGGAAGTCCACTTTATGAGTCTTAAATTTTACCATAGGATTTTATTTTCTAACTTCATCCTTGTCTTTCTGCTGCACTCAGCCTGCACAAATGTGTGTTACTGCTATATTATTTATCCATCATTTCTGTTATCTCTGAATTTAGCTTGGTGTTACTGTACATAGTTGCACAACAGGGGGAAAGTAAGGATGGATCCCTTGCTTTGGGTTTTTTTATTTTGAAAGATATTAAACAATGCTTTAAATTTGGATTCATATTGCCATATTAAATTTGTTCTCCCACCCCAAAAATTTGTTCTCCCTGTGAGGCAAAAAAGATCCTGAAAATTTTTCTACTTGTCACCTGGTGTGCTTGCTCTTAATCATGAGATTAAATATGCTTCTGAGGCTTACCAAAATGAACATTTATGCCAGTAATGTAGTAGAAAATGTGAAATGTTTTCAACCTAAGAAGTCCATGTAGGTGCTGAAACATACAAATTTAATTGTTTCATGGTCTAAGCATATGTGTTGATCCCTGGGACAGACAGTTGGCTGTCAGAAAGACAAGACGGAGGAGGGGTAAAGAGCAGGGCCATGAATTCAGTCTCTAAACTGTTTTTATTTTGAAAAGCTTTTAATTTCAAAAAGCTTCTGAGAACGGAGATGACAACACAATGAGACTAAAGAGTTAAATTCCCCTACCATAATTTTGAAGTATTTAATTTTTTTTTTTCTTAAAAATACCCCAAATCATATGGGTAATGAGAAGGGCAGTATGAATCGAGTGATAAAACTTCTACAAAGCAAACAAAGAATGTTAAATAAATGGACATTTATTTTGCTTTAAGTTTTAAAAGCCCACAATTTGCTTTCTTCTTTTTCATCAGAGATGTTTTGTGGGACTGTCTCTTTTAGCTGTACTGCATGTGACCTTTAGTAGCCTTTTTTCTTTAAAAATATTCTCTATGTCTTCCTCTGATTTGAGTGTTGTTCCCTCATCCGGCATTGAGGTTTTTGTCTGGTTTTGAGTAAAGGTGATCAGGTGTGGTTATGCTGATCTGCAGATTGTCTGGTGTGGTACTGCAAAGCAGCAGAGCCAAAATTCTGTTGCAGTCAGAGACAGAAGTTAAGCTTTCTGTTAGTAAGGACTACTTTCAAGGCTTTAAATAGTCTCAAGAAAATATTTCAAAGCTGTAGTAGAATTTTTATATATCTATCGGGTTGTAAGCAAATGCCCCATCTGTATGAATATGCTTTCAAAATCACTTGCTGATAAGTTTATTCTGAGCGTGGTCTATTGAAACTGTACAGCTTGGAAGAGTGGCGTGCTGAAAGCCTTCCTTCCATGTAGCATGGCTGGGGCAGAGAACTGCAATTAGGAATAAATGCAATCCATAGAGTTGATTTGTTCTTCTGTCCTTTCGTAAGTATAATACCTGTCCTTTTGAAGAGGGAGTCATATCTTTTCCTGTGCTCATAGCTCATACTGATAGCAGTCAAGGTCCACTGGTGCTACTGCACTATAAATCGCTGTTCTGTAATAAATGTAAATGCCCTTAAGCTTATGGTATTTACTGCTTGCAGAGAAGGTAGATGCCATTCCTAGGGCTTTTTTTTCCTCTCTTTGTTGAAGTCTAAGGAGTCACCCTGAAAAATAGGCAGAGGAAGAGTTGTGATTTGACTGCTAGTCCACAGGGTGCTGGTCCAAATCATTGCATTCATTTCACATGGGCCACTGAACAGCTCTCAGACCTCACCAACTTCTGTTATTTTAACTGGGCTGGATTTGAACTAGTAACGTAAAGGTGGACAGCCCAGTGGACCATTATCAATCCCATGTCACATAGATCTCTTTTACCTGTCGTCTTAAATTTGTGCTTCATCAACGACTGTGATTCTAGCACCAAGCAACCGGAACTTTTGATACGGGCTACACCGACATTGTAAAGCACCTAGGGACACAAAGGGAGTTTCTCTTAATAATTCAGGCTGACTTTAATGCATCACATAAACTAGATTTTTTTATACATTTTCTGCTTACAAGTCCCATTAGTTTCCCCCTTATTCCCCTACCTCCCTTTCTTTACTTTATAATAATATTTTTGTGCTGATGTGAAATTTTATGAGATCCTCTGTAGAATTTTTGCTTTTAGTTTGTTTCACTATTTTTTTTTCCTAACAGAATAATGATGTGAAAGACAATGAAAAGAAAAATGAAATTATATCCACTGTGATTCATTTATTCACATTATCTCTGCTTGTGTGTGCTTGTGTGTGCATGTCCACATCCTTGTTATCTCTTCTTGGGATAAAGTTCTGGGTTGTATTACAAACTCCATACAGCAGCACTGAAAGAAAGGACCAACCTTACTTTAGTGTTACTTATGTACATACTCAATATGTAATTATCACTCTAATTTTGTGTAACCACACTGTTACCGTAATACAGTAACTATCATAAAACCAAATGACATCTTCTGAAATCTGCATGTTATTTAATACAAAGTATGGAACATCATTTGGTTATTTGTATCTTTCAAAGCCCCATAAATAGTTACTATTCAAAATCTTTGCAACAAAAACCAAAAAAAAAAAAAACCCAAAACAAAAAAAATCCAAACCAACCAAACAAAAACCATTGCCAATAAAAAAAAATATAGGTGTTATTGCTAAACTATAAGGAGGTTTCTAACTTACAGATCAGTATCTGTTCCTGTTTCTTAGTGGGGAGGGTGTATTCTTTCCTCATTTATGAGCACATTTAAGTGTTTAATTCAATGAAAGGAGAGTTTGTACCTCTAAAGCATGGAAAGCTGTGTAAAACCCTGGAAGCTGTGAAAATTGGCTCCACACCCAGTTAGCTCATGCAGCAAAGAATTAGCTGAAATGAGAAGGCAATTAGGAGCACAACTTTTATGCAGCACTAAGCTGTAGGCATTGGGTTAGCCAACCAGGAGTTGTACAGAGTACACAAATGAATTCTTTCTCTACTGACACACACACACAAGGAAACCTTGTAAATCTGTCTGCTGTTCCCACCTTACTACTTGGAAATCACATGAAATGGTGCAGAAACCAGCATCTTTTCAGAAGGGAGCTGTTTCTGTAGGTCTCCACAAGGATAAGAAAATGGTCCTGGAGGTCAGGTTGTTATGACTCATTAGACTGTGGTGATCATTAGCAAATATCCACCCTCAGAGCAGTATTCAAATATTGAAATTTAGGCTCAGGTCTGTCGCTGTCGGGACTGGGTTTTCTTTTAATATCACGATTCTGGATTTTTTAATCTACATAATGAGGGTGTAGTTTCTATCTAGTAGTTAGATGTTGAATCCATTTTGCATGCTGAGAGCAAGTATCAGCCTGCATGGGGAGGCTTGCTGTCCTTGCTGTCAAGACTGAGCATGTGCTTGTCAGCCAGGTCTGCCCCACCACTCTTGGGGCTTTGTTAGTACAACCTTGTGCCTGAGCTAATTAATCTCTGACCAAACCTTCTTTGTGTTTGGCCAAGTTAGAGCATGGGAAGAAGAGCTGGAGTCCTGGGCGCCCATAGGCAAGCTCAGAAGGAGGGCTGGGTGGGCAAACAAATAATTTTCAGTAAAAGAGATTGGCAGTTTATTCCATAGATCCAAAAATGCATGAGCTCCCACAGCTTCCGTTCTGTTGACATGGATTTCTGTTTTCTACCTCATTGTGCAGGGTCACACTGCGTGCCTCACTCCACAGATTAGTGCCCTCTTTACTGTGCGTGTTAGGAGATGTTCAGCTAGGGAGGCTCTCTAACTACTGCAGAGAGAGCAGAATGTGTCCCTGGATGTTTATAATACCATTTTGAATTCCTCAGACAAAATGTAGAATATGCATACAAAGTGTTATTATTTCAGGGTTATTCAGAGGAAATACTGAGTGCAGGAAAATGAATTTAAGCTGCAATTCCGTCATTGCATTCTGTCTTGACATAATCAGGCAGCAGGATCCTAACCATAATGAGAATCTGTATTTGAACAAGGAGTTGAAAATCAGCTTTTTAAGACATCTGAAAATGTTTTTCACTCCCCTGATCTGAATTTGGAAGCAGCATAATTCCTGGGGGCTGCCATTTCAGTGATAGTTCCAACAGAAGACTTGGCCTAATGACCTGTATCAAAGCAAGAAGAACTGTGCTGCAACCAGACACACAGAAAGCTGCTGCTGCCAGGAGACACTGAGAACTAGGGGTGGTTTGTAAAGCCACTCAGGTGGGGGATTTGCCATTAGCTCCGAATTGTATTCTGAGCAGGAAGTTTGTGTGATTTGAATGCAAGAAGCAAGGAAAAAAGCTCAAGAAAAGTTCTAGAACTTGTGGAGAGTTGTGAAAAGTCTGGTACTGATTCATGTCTTTGGCTGCAGGTTTGATTTCCTTGATCTATCTTTTGATTTTCATATTTCATGTTAAAACATGTTTGAGATCATTTTAAAAGCAATAATTTTCTGACACTTAGCCTTTGGTTATTAAAAAAATGAAGTGACTTTCATTTCTAAAGTAGTTAGAACAATATTTACAGTGTTCAGCTATCTGGTTTTTTTTGCTCTCTAGGCTCTAAGGCATTATAGACTTTCCTCTTAAAGTGCTTTCCTGGATGACCAGTGACATATATTTCTCTCAGTTGTAAGTCATAGAGGAGAAGGGCAAAGCCTTGTTATTTATACTAGTCTTGAATGATATCAGAAGTCAGAGAAGTCACTTGGGGAATTCCCTGAGTGTGGCACTCAGTATGAGTTATGCATCTCAGTTGTGCTAACCTGGTGTACATTCACTTTTCACTTAATGTGTTACACATAGTTCATGAAGTCTGATTTGTCACCAGTTCTCTAATGGCATTGCTTATTCTCAGGCAAGGCATAGATGGCTGTGGCCTTGTGATCACAGCAGGAAAGAGGAGGTATTTATAACACTGTAATTTTTGTTAAAATATGTAATTTCTATTGTTAGACATGCCTTGAAATTTTTATTGAACATTTGCCATATCTATGTTATGGTGTATTTATAATGTCCAAAAACTTTTTTAGCTTTTTGGTTTCCTGAATGTCATTGTTTAATACATTGTTTAGTACAATACAAATCTGCCATATAGCAGTTACAATTTTATTCCAAAATACCAAGGGTAGTTGTCTCATGACACAAAATCAGTTCAAACTGAAGTTTTTCAGTAGTTTTCTTCATACCTTGGAAGCTTGTCAAGTGTTTATAGACAAACAAAAATTAATATTTTTTTATTTCTTTAAATGTTGCTTTCTCCATTTGAAGATGACCTCCAAAAGTAAGGATAGCTGGTTATACATGAAGAAACTGTTCCAAACTGTACAGAAGAGCATGTTCCCATTTCTCATCAGTGGTTTGAGAACAGCTCCCAGTCCACAGTGCTGTAAGATGTGATCTGAAGTAGGTGTCTGGATCACACTGGGCTCTTCGTGCAAAGGACTGCTGCTAGGTTTTGACCCACTTCTCTCCCAGGAGTTTCTATAGGACAAAGTCACAGCCTTTTGTCTGTCCATGTGATGTGACACTCAAGATGTGGTCCTGCTGAATTGTTTGTGCCCACAGAGGACTGCTGTGTATTCCAAAAAATAAGTTAGGAATTAGGTTTTTCTGTTGTGATCTAAAGGAAGCAATTCATCCACTAGGCCAAACAACATGCCATTTAATATTGATCAGCTTATTCTTAGTATTGTGTTTCACTTCTCTTTCTTTATGATGCCTTGAGAGGCTACCTAGAACAGAGGCTAGACAGTGTTAAAGGAATAAAGTAGGCATTAAAAGGCCTTCAAAGGATACACCTTGGGCAGTACAAGAGCCTGGCTGAGGCTACAGTCAAGATGGACCACTGGTGACACATTTTCACACTTTTATAAATTTGGTCCATTTACATATTGGGGCTAATTGTCCAATTACAGCTTCAGGTTATGAAGTCCCATCCTCCCAGTCTGCTCTCCTCTATTTGCTGTTGTTTATACTTCTTGGGCCTGAAGCTGCAATGGTGTCCTTGGTTCTCAGGCTGGAAAAGGATTGTTTAGTCTAACTAAACTGTGAGGAGAACTTGCTAACATGCTATATGAAGTTCAGAGTTATATACTAATGCAGTAAAGAATCTGAAAAACATGAAAGCTAAAACTTAAGGCATCATTTAAGATTCTGAAATTCAGCCCCTTCCTTGGCTGTGGCTAAAATTTGCAGAAATTGTTTAGTTGTCAGTTTGCTTCTCGTGTCTTCTCTGGTCCTAAATCCCTCCATCAGATCCACAGTATGGATTTCAGAAAAGCAGCTTCAATGACGTACTGGCTGTAACGTGTCAGACAGTATTCCCAGCGTTCCTTCTCACCACACTGTTTGCCACTGGACCTAGACCACTTGGTACAAAGACTAATGGGTCGTCGTAACTGGACATGAAATCCTATGGCAGCAGGTTGATAATGGTTCCAGAATCCAAGCACGTTAGTTGCCTTTTACTGCTTTCTGCCCAGATTTCCCCTCTCTTCTGTTATACAGAGGTTAATGGAAGAAGACCAATGAAGAGAAGGGGGTATCACCAGCTGGGCTTGTTTGCAGTTTCATTGTTCAAGTTACTTGCAATTTAAAAAAAAAAAATAAGCTTGTGCAGTAAGGCTGTCTTCTGAGACTGCTATGAAGGAAACTGAAGTACCTTTCTTTATGCTGGTGACTTAATATACTACCTTCAGGAACTTAGGATATTAGAGTTATTGAAGGCAAATTCCCTTACTCTGTGCATGAGCAGTGTGCTTAGAGTCTAATACTCTGATGAAAAAATTGTAAAGTTTTTTACTTTTTGCAGCGATCAAAATACTGTTGGTGTACAGGAGGAATACAAATAGAAAAGAAGATTTAATGACTCATGTTGGAAGATAAAGATGGCGTCGAATAAAGCACTACATTTAACATTTGCCAGACATCGGGGTGGGCTTTTCTGGTTCCCCATGTCATTTATAAAACTTTGTTTTGACTTTGCAAAACAACCCAAACTTGTAGGAGTTATGAATGGCCAGATTAATGTGTAAACCACTCTAGCAACCACTCTTAGATATTGTCCTCTACCAATTGATGTTTGGGAATAAAGCATTTAGAAGACTAAAAAAAGCCTGTATTTTTTTAGTAAATCAAAATATCTCCTTCACACTTTTATCCTGCAATATTTTTGAATTATTTAAAAATAATAGGGTTAACTGTGGTAGATACTATCACTTGACATGACATTTTTCATTCTCACATTAAACTGTAGTCCATTTTGCCTGTTAACATCCCTTAGTCTCGCTGCAGTAACCTACAGAGATTAACTGGAAGAGTGTAAGCCATGTGTAGGATTTACATGCTAAATCGAAGGCAGGAAGTGTTGCCATGGGATGGTCACCTCTGCCCTGATGCTGCTTGTGCCGAAAAGCCTGCCCACGAGGCCTTTGTACTGTGGGAATGCTGGGACCCAGGTGGTGCCCCCGAAATCTGTGCCCTCCCTAAGCAGGTCGTGGGGAGGGCTGAGAAGAGGCAGAGGCTGCCGGCAGTGGGAACAGCTGCAAAGCAGCCAAGGCAGTGACATTCATGTAGCTGTTGCTGAGCGTTCACTGCCTGGAGCTGAACAACTCTTGTGCCCATTCCTTCTTTCCTTCCTGCACAGACTCTGTGTACCAGATTTGCTCCATGCCTGGGCTTCCTTTTTTCTCCCTTGCCTGGTCCTCCTTTCATTTCTTTCAGTGTCCCATCTTGCTAGCCTTTTTCCCACTAATTCATCTGTCCGTACCCAGCCACCCCTAATGGGACCCAGATGGTAATGGCACTCAGCCTGCCTGTGTGCTCACCACCTCGGCTGCCTTTTCTCTGCTCTCCCTCTCCAGACTCTCAGCTTTCCTGGCAAGTGCCATCTGATGCTCTCCACTTGCGCCGTGCTTGCGCAGTAATGCCGCCATCTTGACTGCTCCTCTAGTCTGTGCTAATTAATAAGACAATGAAGGGTGTATTATTTTCAAAATTGCTATTAATTTAATGTGAAACTATTTCAACGTTATGGATTATACCCTTTTCCTTGAAGTGAGTTTGAAGATACATTTTAATTTATTCCTGTTGTTCACTACTTTTAATAATGTACCCCTCACAGTCTTCATTTCCATCTCCCCTTTGAATGAATGCACCTATTACTCCCACAGTCTAGCAGGAGCATTAGCAGGCTTCTCATAATATATTACCTTTTCTGAGGCTGTACATTTTTTCACTGTATTTCTCTTTAGATAAAAATGGCAAAATTAAGCACAGTGTTCAAATATGCAGTGTACATCAATTAACATTGCATATTTGCAGTCTGTTTTTAATGTTGTTCAATAACCTGTTTAAATTTTTCTTTGCTTTACTGTGCAGAGGGCAGAAGTTTCTCTGAGAATATATCATTCACATCATTTCAATTTAAGCTGGGGCAGGATGAATACTTGAGCCAGTAATTCCTAAAATATGAAAAGAATTGGTAGAATACACATGGGTATGAAGACAGAGCACAAGAAACAAGAAAATTCTAAAAACCACTAAATACTGAGCCGATTCTTGCCTGCAAGTGGGAATACACAAACAGAATGGCTTTAGAAAGTAGGGAAATACTGTAAAATATTCATCTACAAAATACATAGAGAAGCGCCTTTATTTCTGAAGAAAGGGAATATTGGGACACATGCTGAAAAAAATATGACAGCATCCAAAGAATCCAGAAAAAACAGGTGTGTTTGGCCTACTAAGCTTTGTCCTTACTAGAATGTCTAATGTTACGTTCACAGCTTCTGCAATTCTTATTGTCACAATGGCTCTTCCAGGAAGGCTGGTCATCCCTGTGGCTGTAATGGACAGTGCACCACGGGTGACAGTGTACCAGGGGTGACAGTGTACCAGGGGTGACAGTGCTGCAGCCAGCAAGCAGCCTCTTGTCCTCTTTGCTCCTGAGACTCTAGGCCTGACCTCCACAATGCTGTGAAGCTGCCACTATCAACGTGGTTGTCACAATGGCCTTTAAACTGTGTCACCAAGAGACTAAATGGAAGAGCAAAAAGTAATGAATTGCAGGGGAAATATTAGACTGAATTTTTTCTAGGTCTGAAGCTTATATAAAATGTATTCATTACCTAGGTTTTCCCTTGTCATTTATATATCATCATTATTAGAGGAAAGGTTTACTTCTGTCTGGGGCAGAAGTAAATTTATATCTAAAATATATTTCTTTATGCACCAAATACATTCTTTATTCATGCGCCAAACCTTCCCTTTTACCCTGAATTTCATCTCACAGTGCTTGTAAGGTATTTTTTCCAACATATGTATCTTATTTTTCCTGAACTCCTTATTTTCTCAGATTTTTTTAGTGGCTTAATACCTATTTATTTAGTTTTATACCTATGAACAAATGAATATTGTTGTGATTCTCATGTGATTTGCTTTCTCTTGGTTTCAGTTGAATGCATTTGTCATTCCTCCTCTAACCTGTGCACAGTGATATCTTTTGAGCAGGTATTTTTTTCACTGAATAGATGGCATATGCTTAAGACTTATAGTAATCCATGGCATTATATATTCTTACAGCCAGTGGGATTCTCATCTCTAACAAAATTCATAGCTGTTGCAAGAACAGCAGCAATACAATAAATAAAACTAGTAATGGTAGTATTCTTTTCTTTCTTTTTCCTTTTCATGAAATACAGCCATGAAATATGGCAAACTATCACAGAATTCTGTCTTTTGAACGAAATGGCTTCTGATTCCCTAGGGCAGATCTTTGTATAGTTGCAGCAATGAGAACATGCCTAACGTGTTGATTTTAGTTTTAATGGTGTATTATTTATTCAGCATTAGCTGAATGTGATTTTCACACAGAATCACAGAATCACTAGGTTGGAAGAGACCTCCAAGATCATCAAGTGCAACCAAACCCTAACACCTCAACTAAACCATGGCACCAAGTGCCACATCCAGTTTTTCAGGAAGCAGTTCTTTATTTACAACCTAAACGTCGGAGCAAGGCTCGTCTCTAGTGAAGAGGGAGTTAGGGAGCCCTTCTGGATGCACATAGGTCCATGAGGCCTGGTTTGATGCACCTGTGAGTGCACAGGTTGCTGGTTGAGGTAATTTTGGAGCCACTCTTGATGTCAGGGTCACAGTGACTGAGAGAGGTTCCTGAAGAGTGGAAAGCCAGTATCACTCCTATCTTCAAGAAGGGCAAGGGGAAGATCCAGGGAACTGCAGTTCCTTTAATTTTAAATTTCTTGACTAGTTTCCCTTTGTTGTTTGCTGCTCTAGCACCTGAGCACAAAATAATAATTTTCACTACTTTTAGTTTATAAATACAGATTTTTCAAAACACTGAGTGTTATATGGAACTGGTTATGCTGAAAACAGTGTTTCTGTTGCCATTAGTAGGAGTGTCTGACCCTGTTACTTCTGCCAGTCAGGCTGTGTTGTGCCAGGCTTGGAACCAGAGGTGAAGAACACAGATGGCATCACCTGCTCCACGTCTGGTTGGAATGACCTGAATGCCATGACTCGGAGGCTCTGTGGCAGAGGCAGAGACAGCTGCCGAGTCTTCTGGCAAGGTTCAGCTGCCTTAACCTTCCTGTTCTGCCTCATTCTGCTCTAGTTCTGACATACCTACAGGATGATAACCTACTGCTGCCATCAGTTGCTTCATATGCTTGCATGGTAGTTATTAGTGCAGTGGAGCAAATTATTCCAGTTTGGCAGATAACCAGTCTTGACAATGTGAGGCCATATGATCAAATTCTAGGGATTTTTGTTTGCTCAGAAAACCAGAAAATATTTAACTACAAAAAAAGAAAAAAAAACCCAAAAACAAAAACAAAGCAACAAGCCCCCTCCCTCCCAAAAACCCAACCAAACAAAAAAACCCAAAAACCAAAAAAAACCAACCAAAACAAAAAAAAACCCCAAAAACTTTTAGAAGAGCGATCTTAGCACTGTTATTTTCCAGTCTTTATGTGTTTGGATTTTTAAACTTAGTAAAAACTTAGTTTTTCCATTCCGGTCATGTTGAAAACAAACCCACTTCTTAAGAAAGTAGCAAGATAATCCAAAAATCTCTGTTCTTAAGAAACTGTAACTGTATTTTTTCTTTTCATATTCCTGTTCAACCTTACTGTATTAAATTAGAGTCTAAGCATACCACTGTTGTCCCTATTAGTTTTTTTATAATTCCTCTTCAAGTGGTGAGTTTCATCTATGATAATGTTTAATTTTGTGATAAATTATGATATACGGAGAAGGCCTTGAAATAGCATAGCAAGGCCAACACAAAATAACAAATTGCTTGCCTCTTCTACCAGAAACCTCCTTACTTGTGCCAGACAAAGATCAGACCTTATTCAACTTCAAACCTTTTTTCCTGAGATAAGATAGTCTTACCTTGTTTAAATTACCATGTTCTTATACCATTATGCTATCCAGTTTTTTCAGAGTTTTGTATGTTGGTCATATTACTGACCAGAGTAAAACAATAGCACAAAATTACAAAAACAGATTAGTTCCAGAGTGTTTCTACTCCTGTTTTTTGAAGCAACACGCTTCAAAGAGAATTTGAGTGCTATGTGTATGTATATATATAAATCTCAGAAGGTGGGGGAAATAGTTTAGTATGAATTGGAAGGTTTCAGACCTTAAGTCAGTTACTACGTTTTCCTGTTTCCATCTTTCTGTCCCTCCCTCTCCTGATGTTCTTTTTTTAATTTTTCTGGTATTAATGGTTAAAAAGAAGCAAAGAGTGAATACTACTCTTCAGTGAAGGACTGTCAAGTGTACCTGGGAAACAGAAAGTGAAGAAATAGATTAGATGGGTGGGAGCTTCTTCAGCTTTCAAGTATGTAGTGTGTTTGGGAGATGCACCATGGGCATGGGCAATATGGGATAGTCCTGAGGGTCTGTATAGTGCTTTGTGAAGCTGTGTTGTGTTCATGTGGATTCTCTAATCCACAAGGCAGGTGGAGAGAGGAAGTAATTACCCCCTGTGATTTCATATATATAGATATGTATGTATATATGTGTATAAATATATATATACACACACACATAGTATATATATATATCTCAGCAGAGAGAAGCTGATAAGACAGCAGAATTTCTTCATGCTTGAGAGCCAAATAATTTAGTTGGTTTCGTTCCTGTAACTGTGTGCAGTTGTGTCAATGTGCCTGTGAGGAAGAGTGGGTTGTTTTGGCATGGGATTTTGTATGAGGAATAAAGTATGTAATTCTCAGCTCTGTTATATTTATTTGGGCCTTTGTAAACTTGCTGTGTCATGTTAGAAGCAGGGCTTCTGTGTCTGAAAAGGAGCCAGGTCATTCAAACAATGTGAATGGAAAGCCAGAGAAACCATTGAAGCATAAAAATGTACAAATGTACAAATCAGAATGAGAGCATCACAGATACATACTGTCATGGTTTGGCACTGGCGCAGTGCCAGTGCCCCCATGAAAATATATTTTCTTTAACTAACTGCTGTGAGATGAGACCAGGAACAGAGCAGAGCAGGCTCAAACTTAGAAAAAGAGGGAAAAAACTTTATTAACCTACAAACTAAAATCAGAAACACACAGGAAACAGAATGAAAACCTCTTAAACCGTTCTTCCTCCCCCCCAATTTCACCAAAGCACAGTGAGACAAAAATCTTGGAGTCCTGATCAAGTTACCAACACTCTGATAATGAATTCTCAGTCCATCAGGGAGAGAGGAGTCTCTCTTGTACCACAGTCCTCCCCATGAAACAGGGTTGAAACTCCCCATGTTTCTTTGTCACACATGGCACCGCCCGGAGAAACTCTGCCATCGTGACATGCTCCTTCCATGTACAGTGCTCTCACCACCGTCCATGGACCGAAACTGCTCAGGGTTCTTCAAGGATGCTTTGCCAAGTGCCGAAAAAAACAACCGTGTCTCATTTTTGGGACAACAGTCCCCCCCATTTTCTCATCCCCTGGGGCCGAGGGTTTTCTCAAGAACAGAGCTCTTCTCCCTGAAGATGGAAGGCACCACCACGCCCTCTTCATCTTCCTCTGTTCACTCCTTTATATAATACCATTACAGCAGGTCAGTCTCTTGGCTCAGGCTATAGCATCCACCCAAATGCAGTCTCATGTATTACAGGTAGCTTGGTTCAGTCTATGGCTATACAAGAAAAGTCCAGCTAAAAAAGCCACTCCATCATCTCCTCCCACTTCAGCTTTTCCACATCTTCTTAACATCTCAGGTCCCAGACTGTCTCTCTTCTCTCTCCAACCACCAGCCAGGAGGACTAATGTTTCACAAAGTTTCCTTCACCCAGGAAAGGGTTAAAAGTCCGAGCTCCGCTGCCCTCAGGGCACTGAGATCTCACGGTGGCACTCCCA
Source organism: Promerops cafer (assembly GCA_013398275.1). Lineage (NCBI taxonomy): Eukaryota > Metazoa > Chordata > Aves > Passeriformes > Nectariniidae > Promerops > Promerops cafer. The sequence continues at coordinate 924,991 of VZSE01003787.1, read as the reverse complement.
CATGCTGGGCATCTCCCCCCCCCTGCCGCCTCCTCTGCCGGCACAGGCTCTTCTGGGGTTGGGGGGGGAACAAAAGATACCTCGGTGCTTTTTCCACCCCTTGGTCCTGCAGGGCTGGCCCGGTTCCATTCCCTTCCACCTTCTCTCTCTCTCCGGGGCTCCGGCCTACCTCAGCCTGGGCCTCCATGGCTCCCTCCCCCACCCAGCCATGTGGCCGGGCGGGGCAGAGACGGTGCCGCTCCCTGGGCTACCACGGGCGAAAGAGAGCGAACTCTGGGAAATCTCTGCTTTTAACCCCGTGTGTCTTCAGAGGTGACTCACGTCTTCAGTGGTCACACCAGGTGTCAATATTCGAATCTGACCACTGATTGGTTTAACTAAAACTTCCCAAAAAAACTCACTTCCTCTCAAACCGAGACACATACCAATAGCATTCAGAAGAAAATCTTAGGAGGTCTAAATAAGCGACCTGTAACTTGTGCCTGTAAACCGAGAGAGAGATCCTTTACAGAGAAGATATTTTTAAAGAATAATAAATGACAGTACATGGCACACTGACAGCAATAAAGCTGAAGACTAATTCTTGTTCCACTATATCTCTTCAGTTTTCATTTTGTCTTAATATTACAGAAAGGGTTTTTTTAAATATTGATTTTTACTTTTCTCTTTCTTATTTTAAAATGTAATTTTGCTAACCAGTGGAGCTGCCCCTATGGGTTTAGGACCATAGGGGGTATAATAGCATGGGGAATTGTGCCTTGTGTCAACAGTTTTTTTTTTTTCCAGAGAGGAAAAATCGAAGCTACTCAAAAGTTCAGTTTCAGTGTAAGGCTGCCTACTGTGCATCCTGGGGCTGTGAGCTGTTTGCTTTCTGATGTAAGTGTGGGAATACCAAACATGGAGGTACTGCTCCCTCTTACATGATCTGAGCAGATTATATGACAGGCAAGAGATAAATCAAGCAGGCTGTTGTGTGCACATTCATCTATGAGCAGAATGTAATAATGGGTTGTGCCATGCTGCTAATGACTGAACCTAGTCAATATGAATGAAATAGGTAGTAAAAAGGTTTAAAAAACAAGAGACAAAAAATCAGGATACAGCAGATGCTGTTATTAGTGGGCAAAAGTAAAATAGGGATAACGCCGTTTTTAAAATAAGATGATTGCCACATGTTCTGTATGCCTCCTCAATCCCCAAAATACACACCCAACAGGTATGGTGATTCTCTCATTTCTACATATTTGCTATAAATCTTTGGCTTCCATAAAGTGAATCATAGTGATGTCAGAAGCAAATTGGTTTCAATGTCTATGTCTATACAAAGTAAATAAAAAGCACCCTGGCTCCCTGTCTGGCCCTGAGGGCAAGTGGCAGGGCATGGCTTGCATCCATATGGCTTAATTTCCTACTTCACTGAAACATGTCAGCCTTGCCTGTATTTCATATTGGGAACCATCCCTGGCTTGCCTTGCCCTCCAAACTGTGTCCAGGTGTTGCCTGGCAGAGTGCTAGTTCCCCTGACTCAAATCTGTGCCAGGCTGTGTACCAGCAATTAAAATCTGTGGACAGTTTCATGCCATAGTGCCCAGGCCCTGTTTAGCTCAGTGGTGATGTCTGCAATGGAAACTGCTGGCACAACTAAACTGGTAAGAGCTGTAACTGTTAAACTGTTGGGGTAACAATTAGCTGGGTCTTTACAGGACCAGCTATAGAGTGAAGAGAATTGAGGGTAATCCTTTCAGTATGAGTGTTGTCACTCATAATAGTACTAATAATAGTATTGGTCTGGAATAAATACTATACCTCAAACACTCTAATGTTCAACTATGCCATATCTCCATTCTCTATTGGAAAAGTACACATTCAATGGCACTTTTGCATCTTTATTTTTCCTCATTTCTTTACTACCTATGGCCAGTTCTCTTTCGTAGAATTGCAACTACTGTTTATTAGCCAGTATTTTCTATGGATATATGAAGTAAGTTTACCAGTTTCCCTAGATAAAAAAAAATGGCTGCTCCTTTAAATTTTTTTAGTCTTCCCTTGCTTCCAGGACAGACATCTCTGGGCTTACATTGCAAACATACATAAGAAGAACTTTGCAACTGCTTTCATCCTTCTTCCAAAGCTATGAGACAGTTGGCAGCTCTAGCTAAGTAGAAGCTTTCCACTTCAGCAGTCCATTCAATGAAATAAAGCTGTAATTACCAAATGATTCAGTACATTTTTCATCAGGAAAGAAGACAAGGACTATGAAACCTTATGGTTCAGAAGAAAATTTTCCAGCATGAATATTCAATACCTTTACTTTGCCTCTGCGAGTGCATATATTTTAGTGTTGCAAGGCATGCTTATCTTCAGTCTACGCCACTGCAACAATCACATGTAGAGGACTTGCAGGTACAGGATTAAATCAGAGTCTATGGGACACCTGTCTTGCTTTCAAACTTTATGCCGGAAAACAAAGGTATGTGCAAAGAAGAACTTGGAAAACACAGGTGTTTTTGTCCTGATTTTTCTTTTGGCAGCTGGATGGAAATTAGATTGGAATGTACTGAGATAGGGGCAGTGAGAGGATACAACTGATTATTACATCTTCTTCTTTTTTTTAAACTCTTAAGCTAATTATGTAGCAAGCTAATTATTTATTCTGATTCCACACTCACTGAGGTGAGGACAAATTTATTTGTCTGCTGATGCCAGTGACATCCGTATTCTTGTGTCATGTATCACAGTCACAGCCATGTCAAATTGAAGGCTTATCTGCCACTGGTGATAAGGAGGCTTTATATAGCAAACAGGGCTTTTGCAAGCTACCTGGTAAATTGTACATGTAGTTTTAAACTTTGAGAAGAACAAAGACAATGTCCTTCCAAAATGATTTGTGGGAAATCTATTGCCACTAATAGAAAGCCTCTGGGAAAACTTAAAAAGTGGGAGACTGAAACTGCATAGATATGGAGTAAGAAAATCTAGTGCTAATATTCTTTTCATGACATGATTTTTAAAATTTCAGCTTTGAACATGAAGTTGATATTAATTTGTCTATAAAAGGGTCATCCTTGTAGGATCTTAACGTGACCTGTATGGAATCAAATGTCTGTGACTGAGTAAGAGGAAAATGAGATGAATTGTTGGATCTAAATAATAAACAAAAATCTTTAGAACCTTCTCTTCCACTGGATATCTATTCTGAGCATTCTCAGTAGAAATTAGTAACATTAGTGATTCATAACTGACAATCTGTTTAGAACAATGCTTTCAAACCTGCCACATTAGTTTCAGGCTTGCAATTCTTAAAATAGGTTTCTGAAGTAATGTGTTCTCAGATCAAATCCCTGCCTTTTATAGGACAGAAGGAGCTTCCCTGAACATTGAAAGATGCAAGAAGGACTCTCCATCAATGATATATTATTTCTTCTGGTAGTGGAAACCGGTCCCTGGACACTTTTGCAACGGGAATAGGAAATAGTGGATAATTTTGTTAAAACACCTTTTTAATAATGACAGTAATAGATGTATTTCCATAAACCCTGTTTTAGTTCTAAATGTATTTCTGTTAATCTTTGCTTACTATTTCCTGCAAAATGGGTTTGTGCTCTTCCTTCTCTCCCTGAGGAGGTTAAAGTTTAAATGAAAGCAGTTACACTGTTTAGGTTTGATTTAAAAATCTGTTGGCCATTTGAATGACTCCTTCAAGAAATTTGGGACTTCTCCTGGAAACTGCATTCATTACCTGAGGTAAGAGTAGACCCATATTTTATATGGAATATAGATAACTTTGATTTTTTTTTACCATACTTATGGCTGCCTAGCTTTACTGTGGTCTTCAGCCAGATTATGTCCCTGTAAAAACTATAAGCTTTTTAATTGCACCACCAAAAGGTAGTAAAATATTAGAAGCAAAGGAAAAGTATCCTTTGAAATGTCAGATTATCTGTCAGTTAGGTTTTTTATAGATTCTCATTTTCAGGAGGCATGCAGAATGTGCATGTTCATTAAAATTATAAATCAATTATTTCCCAAGGTTTGATCCTTCTTAACTTAGTCCTGTGACATGGTTACTGAATGATCTGATTGGGAGAGAGTGAAGAAAACAAACACTTTTACTGTAGCTAGTTTCCAGGATGATGGGGAGATGAAGAATTCTTGTAGGAAGCACTCCCTTTTGCATACACTGGGCTTTCATCTCATAAAAGATGTCTGCATGCATGACTATTCATGGAAATACTTTTAAAATACCTTCTTTATCATATTTGATGGCAGAAGATGAGTGGGAAAGACAGAGGCCACAAAATCTTACTTTTAAATAAGAAATGCAGATGGAAATAATTGAGGGGAGGGAAGTGTTGCTTAACCCTCTTTTTTTAGTCTTTTTTTCCCTGTATATTTTTATTCTTTATCTTTCTTTTTTTATAATTTATTCTTTTTGTTGCTTACGATGGCCATTATGCGCTCTTACTCTCCTAGTAGCAACTTACAGTAAGAACATGTAGTATAAGATTTCCTTGGGTTTAGCCAGGAATACACCTGCATGAACAGCTGGAGAACTCAACAGCAAATACTTATCATGGTCATTCTAAAATTCTCTAAAATCCAACTTGAAGTCAGATGGAGTGAATTTATCGTCATGGAAAAAGCATTTTTCCCAGGCTCTTCATAAATTTTGGCCTATTTTTTTTAAGATCCTGATAGCTGCAACTGTCATCATCTTTGATTGATTTACAAAACTCCAACAATTGCAGCTGGTAGCTTTTGAACTCTTCACTTACTTATTAGATGGGAGCTAAGCTCTATTGAAAATCTGGCATCAAGATTATAACAAGATTTTATAAAAAATAAATTCCGAGTTGCAATTGTGTAAGGATCTCTAGTTTCTGACTTCAAGGGTTATTTGTTAGTGTTTGGGACTGACATCTGTATTAGAAAAGAGAAAGCTGGGAATGGCCTTATATGAGGAGAAATTTCTGCTGAATAAATCAAAACTAAGCTTTTCCAGTCACAAGAACAACATTTCCCCAAAGAGGCTTTTCTTTTAAACAGGCCTTGACTTCACTACTCCCCCACACCAAAAGAAACATTTGAAATGTTTCCAAAAAAAGCAGGTGTATGCTAAAGGCTTCATACCATCAGCTTTTAGCATGTAAACTGTGTTCTCTCAATGAGACTAATCACATGATACTAAGCATAATAGTGATACTGGGACCCACTTGGGCTGGCAAAACTGAATAGAAATCAGACCAGTCACTTGGCTGGGACCTATTCCAGTTTTATTTTGGATGAAAATCAATTTTCTCTGAACCATTCCCCTCCGTTCTCTGTCTATCTCCTCCGATCCTCTTCTTTCTGGAAAATAAACATAGTAATAATTGAATTGCTTATTTAATTATGTTTTTAGGCATCCAAAAGAGATTGTTTGTCACCTACATTTTCTTCTATTTCTTTTGGACTACTTCAGTGGTGGTATTTTTAATAGAAATACTCTTCATCTCCATGCAGGACTGATCTCTGTCATCTGCTTTTACAAATGAAACTAAGTTTGTAGACTTCAGGACTTCTGATGTTATCTTAAAGCTAAGATATTTGCTCTGCTCTGTGTCAAGTCAAGGATACTGTGCTGGTGGCTGAAGTCTAGGGGTTGGCCATACTGTCCTAAGCCCTAAAGGTTCTGTCTGATGTGCTGCTGCCAGCTTTATCCTTCCACAGGGATTGCTGCATCAGTGTGTTCTGGTATGCATGTAATTGGAAGCATTCAGCAATCTAGCAGGATGAAAGCTCCAATATAAATGTAAATTATTATTATTATTCAGCATATTAACCCAATATTAAAATATAGGGGGTTGCAATTGCAAAATACTATATGGCCAATAGACTTACAAAACCCATTTCCAGTCCATATCATTCATTAATGGGATTTTTATATTTGTACCTAGCTGATGACTTTTAACAATTCTGGTACGTGTAGCAAGTATGAAATATGACATGAAAGTGACTTATGATATATAAAGCCTAGTGAGTTTGGAAAAGAGGTGTTCATGGAACTACCTTCCCACACCCTGCCCCAAATCCTGCAGCTTTGACATTTTCTGTTGTCTTGAAAATGATTCAAGAATAAGAGCACATTGAAGGTGGAAAGGCTGAAAACCCAAATCTCCAATAAAGTCTGCAGGAAACAGAGGTGCAAACTTTATCTGTTCATGTGACCAAGTTGTGGGTAACAAGGAAGAAAAGAGTAAAACACACTATTCTTGTGACAGCCTGAAGATGTTCTTCATGGCCATAATGCTGGTAACAGAGCTTATGGTGTGGAAAATACTTTTCCATCTTCATGCCTTCTGATTTCTCTCTGTAACAATTTGTCATTAGCAGATCCTAAAGAGGGAGTAAACAAATTCAGCTGTCAATAAATACAGGTTCTGATACCCAGTGTCTTCAGGAGATTTTGACCATTTTGAATTACCAGAGGAAAAGAAGCTTTGCTTTTTGAGCTGATAAAAACCCATTTAAATAAGGTTAGTCTTTGATGAAGAGTACTACTAAGCTCTTGTCCAGGCCTCAAGGGCTCCCACAGCCCTGGTAGCCCCTCCTGGACTCTCCTCAGGCTCCCCTCTGCCCCCGCAATGGGCCCAGCACTGTGGAACCTGATCCACGGGCAGTGTAGTACCTTGCCCCTATGGTGGGGGCTTTGGGACATGCTCTTGCCACCACACTAGACCTTACCTCAAGAGTCTTCCACAACTCCAAGCCCTGCAGCCAGCCTATAGAGTGGGGGGTCACCCCCTTCAGAGGTGACTGACAGGTGCATGGGGTCATTTTAGTCTTTTAGATGGTTAGTTTTTTAGGTTAGATAATCCCTAACTTTTGCTGCCTGTATGTCTTAGCAGCTTTTGGTTAATGGTGCTAACTGTACGCTGTGTTGTCCCTGCAATCCTGGTCTCCAGAACTCTGTCAGCACTGTGTTGAAGAATGGACTGTATCAGGAATAACATCTAATACATTCTTCAATGAAGTAAGAAAATGTAAATGGAAAACAGACATCATCCAGAAGCACTGCTGTAAGGATGGTGGCTGTACATACTGACTTACAACAATAATTTGCTGATTGTGTGTTTAAGTCACCAGACAGGTCTGAGTCTACTGAGTTGAGGATGGATGACAGATACCAAAAAGGTGCAAAACCTCAAGAATAGCCTTTCTCTTTTGGGGCACACTTCCATGCCTTAGTACATTGTTGTATTGGAGTTCCCATTCTAGGATTAGAAGATTTGGATCACATTTGGGGTCAACAACCTCATTTTTGTTGACATACTTCAACCTCTCATGGACATGCAATAGCAATGGACATTTTGCACTGTTCTGTTCAGGATGTTTTGTGCCAATCCAGATGTGTAGGTAAGCATGAATGTTGTTTAGTGCATCACAGAAAGTGTATGCTTGGCTGGGATTGATTCCCCACCCTTACCTGATAGCTGCTGTAGGAGGGATAAAACCCAAACATATGGACTGCATTAATTGCTAACTTCTCACTTCATGAAGGAGGAGAGAGCTGTCTTCCTTGTGTGTGGTTGGGTTCATAGAGGCCTAAAACCATTCTCATTTATCATTGGGTAGAGCAGTGCATCCCAAACTGCAGAAACAAACAGCAGAAAGACCCAAACTGGCCTGGAGCTGCCACGAGCATGAGGCAAGGCTTGAGGTTTGAGAATGAGCAAGGTTTGAGAATGAGCAAGTACTAGTAGAAAGAATGTGACTGGCACAACACTCCAGTGAGAAAGTCTTGCTGAGCAAGTGATAAAGCACAGTGATAAAGCTTCCCCACCAAAGCTGATCTGTTCGGATGGTGCTGCACACCTTTTATTTACCAGGTGTAGGCAATGCTACCCAGAGGGTGTGCTGAGGTCAATGTACAAGGGAGTACCAAAAGGCATGTTGTACTGGTTTTGACTGGGATGGGATTGATTTTCTTCATAGCAGCTTGTATGGAGCTATGTTTTGGATTTGTGACCTCAACAGTGCTGTTAACACATTGGTGTTTTAGCTATAGCTCAGCAGTGCATGCACGGCATTACAGCATTTTGTGTTTTTCATGCTGCCTCACCAGCAAGTAAGATGGAAATGCACAAGTAGTTGGGAGGGGACACAGCCAGGGTGGCTGATCAAAGGGATAATCCCACACCATATGGTGTCACACTCAGTAATGAACGTTGGGAGGGAAGTTTGCCAGGGCTGCTGTTGCTTTTGGAACTGGCTGGTTATCAGTCAACTGGTGTTTAGCAGCTGGGTTTCTTTGCATCACTTATTTTTCTTGAGTTTGTTTTTATTTGCTTCATTTTCATTTATTTATTACATTGTCTTTATCTCAGTCTAAAAGTTCTCTAACTTTTGTCCTTCCAATTCTCTCTGCCATCCCTGTGGGAGAAGTGAGCAAGTGGCTGTGTATCATTTAGCTGCCTACCACGGTTAACCCACAACAGATGCGTGGTCTAGTCAGTACAGGATTATATATTTAAACATCAAGAGATAAATACAGAAGTTTCTAAAGCATGTTTCTATATGTACTCTGCTTAAGAAGAGAGCCTACTCTCTAAGAAGACAGCTAATGTTTACATATGCGACTGCAAACACTGTGTACTTAAAATACTGGGAGCTAAGGGTTACTGTAGCCATGTATATTAATCCATAATTAATCCATGCTGCCAGACTGTTAATTTTTCATGGTTAGGAAGAGACTTTTTTGAGCAGTATAACTTTATCATTGTAGATATTTGAATTTTGCCTTCCTTTATACATTTTCACTTTTCTTGTCATGGAAAGAGGACATAATAGTTCCCATCTGGCAAGAAAAAATTTTGTGCAATAGTTGTATGTTTTTTGATGGAGCAAGATAAGAATATGTAGTAAAATAGAAATACAAGTATAACCACCTATAACTTTGTTGTGTGTTCGCATTTGAATCCTTTAGGACCGTCATTACTTGTATTCTTCAGAACAACTTGAAAGATTTCAAAATTTTAATTTCAGTTCGTTACAAAAAAACCCCAAATGTTTGCTTTCAGTATTTACCTATATACTCTGAAAACTCTATTGACAACTCTGAAATGCTCCTGTATTAGAAGGGAACAAGAAATTTCCCAGATTTCTGCAATTAGAGACTTCTCTGAGTAAGAGCTGAAAGAAGTCTGGTGAAGTCATCCAGCATGTTCCTGAAACTGCTAGGCTGGGAAAAGAAGCCTGAAGTTACACTGGAATTGATCTGGAGCTGCAGACAGCCTGATACAGTTTTGAATAGCTTTGAGGCTGTTTTAAATGATGTCTGAGACCAAGTTATGCTCTCATTTCAGAGGGACATGAATAATTTCCTGCTTTCTCAGCTGAATATTGAGGAATTTTATTAAGGAAAGAGGAAAAAGTACAGCTTTATGAAAAAAAAGTATAATTATTACTTCACAAAAAATTGAGAATATGTATTCAAGTCTGATGTACAGTACAAACATATTGATCCCTAACTGAGATTGATATCCTATTGTGCCATATGGACACAAAGCTGAAAAATGCTACCTGCACAAATATATTGCTATCTGAAGAGACACGAGAGGAGGAAAATCAGGGTAAAATATCATTATTCCCTTATTAATAACAGGCAAAGTGAGGAGTCCTGTATTATTCTGAAAGTTTCCATACAGCCTGAAGTTGGCACTTGGAGGTTCCAGGTCTGCCTTCTCTCACCACCACACAGCTCTGACTCTGCTGGGGACAATGAGTGAAGGCTCAACTTCCCCTGCTGTCACTTTTCCTTGGCATCCCACGCGTGCCCTGTCACTTAACAGGCAGAGCAATTTTGAATTGATATAAAACATGGTCCAGGAAAGAGTAAGGTGTTCAATGTCTTACTTTATATTGTATGTACTTCTAGTGCACCCATTACATTAGCTTGGTGACCACTGTTGGGCAATAAAAGGAATTAATGCATTTGTTGTTGAATATGGTTAACTTTTCCTGGACTGTGAGGTTGTTAAATGAAGATTGAGCTGTTAAGAGAGGCACTATGTATTTTCATGTCTAAAATCAAACCTTGGGTAGCAGAAACTAAATTTTTTGTTCCAAAAGTGCTTACAGAGGTAACTCTCGACTATTAACCAGGTGTGACTGAAGCAGTGCTGACTGAATTTTGCAGAGCTTCCAGCAGTACCCAGTAAGCGGATTCTATCGTATTCAGCTCAGTTCAAATAGGCATAATTTACATTTCAGTAGCGTTAGCTGTTTCAAAGCTGATCAATGTTCATTAGAAAAATGTGCCGTGCTGTGGAGATCATGACAGTCTACTGTGAGAGACATGTCCCTGTGAGGTAGAAGGAGACAAGTTGAATCTAGTCCAAGAGCCTTGTCAGAAGTTGGAGTGACATGGAGGAGGAGACTAATGGTCTTAGGCAGGCATAATGTGAATATCATTTAAGTATCTGTATAATTTTCTATGATTTCACTCTTGTTGCTCCAAGATGAACTCTTAAGACTTTTCTGTGTCCCTGAGTGCACGAAATGTGTTGCGGGAATCATATTCTCTCTGCCCTCATTTTATATAAACCTATTTTGCATTAAACTAATACGTTAATCGAATGCATATCACAATTACTGAAGAAACAGCATATTAATCACAAGCTAGGCAAGGGCTGCAGAGAATGGTTGCCTGTTTGGCACTGCCTGTTCTCAGCATGCCAGCCCTCTGTTCCAGTTAAGCTTAACAGCCCAATGTCATCCATGCATCTAAGTGGTAGTCAGGGGACGCTTCCAAACCCACCAGAGCCATCTTGTGGCATTTTGAATAAAAATTGGGCTTACAGATGGAGCTGAGATGTTCTACTGCTCTCCAAAACATAGAATCACAGAATCACAGCACAAGCTGGGTTGGAAGAGACTCACAAGAATCACCAAGTCCAACTCATGTCCCTGCACAGCACCATCCTGAAGTCACACCATGTACCTGAGATCATTGTCCAAATGCTTCTTGAGCTCTGTCAGGCTTGGTGCTGTGACCACTTCCCTGAGGAGCCTGTTCCAGTGTCTAGCCACCCTCTGGGTGAAGAATCTTTTTCTCCTATCCAACCTAAGCCTCCCCTGACACAGCTCCAGGCCATTCCCTTGGGTCCTGTCACTGTCACCACAGAGAAGAGATCAGTGTCTGCCCTTCCTCCTCCCCTCACAAGAAGCTGTAACTGCAGTGAGGTCTCCCCTCTGTCTCCTCCAGGCTGAACAGGCCAAGTACCCTCAGCCGCTCCTCACACAGCTTCCCCTCCAGGCCCTTCACCATCTTTGTTGCCGTCTTTTGGACATCCTCTAATAGCTTATATCCTTCTTACATTGTGGCCCCCAAAACTGCACACAATATTCAAGGTGCAGTGCAGAGCAGAGTGGGACAATCCCCTCCCTTGCCCGGCTGGCGATGCTGGGCCTGATGTACCTCAGGACAGGGCTGACCCTTCTGGCTGCCAGGGCACTGCTGACTCATGTTCTGCCTGTGCAGAATCCAGCACTTTCCCTTGTTGAAATCCATACATTTGGTGAATGCCCAGTCCTCCATGTTGTTGAGGTCTCTCTTTAGAGCCTTCCTGCCCTCAAGGGAGTCAACAGCTCCTCCCAGTTTTGTATCACCTGTGAATTTGCTCAGTCTCACATCAAAGTGGTTCATGAAAATGTTGAAGAGCACGGGGCTGAGGATGGAGCCCTGTAGAATCCCACTAGTGACAGGTCGCCAGTCTGACGTCACCCCAGTCACTATAACTCTTTGTGCCTGACCCATGAGGCAGTTGTTCACCCATCACATGATGAATGCGGGACATTTTATCCAGATGGATATTATGAGAGTATTGAAAGCTTTACTGGAATCCCAGAAGATAACATCAGTTGGCTTTCCTTGGTCAACTATGTTGGTTATCTTGTCATAGAGGGAAATCAGGTTAGGTAAGCAGGACTTTCCTCTCATGAAGCCATGCTGGCTGTGACCAGTGACTGCATTGTCATTCAGGTGTTTTTCAATACCTCCCAGAATAATCATCCCCATAGTTTTTCCAGGCACTGAAATGAGACTGACAGGTCTGTAGTTACCAGCTTCAAGTCAGCTGGGACCTCTCTGGATTCCCAAGACCACTCAAAAAATCATCAGGAGAGGTTTTACAATGACATCAGCTAGCTCTTTGGAATTCTTGAATGAATATAATCAGGTCTCATAGTTTTGTAGAGATCCAGCTAGAACAACAGATCCCACACCATTTCAGGGTCAACTGGGAGTTATTATTCTCGCAGTCATGGTCTTACAGCTCAGGGCACTGAGACCCCTGTGGTCTGTCTATGTAGAAGACAGAGGCAAAGAATGTGTTTAACACCTCTGCCTTGTCCATATCCCTGTTTGTGAGGTGACCATCCACATCTTGTACTGAATGGAAGTTATTTTCACACTGCTTATTGCCATCAATATATTTGAAAAGAAATCTTTCATTGTCCCCCACAGTTCTGTCACCTTGAACCGCAGTTGAGCTTTGGCTATATGAATTTTCTCCCTACAGTGGCAAGCAGCAGCTCTGTATTCTTCCCACATTGCCTGATCTTGCTTCTACTGGGCATATACATTCCTTTTCTCTTTACTTCNACTGCTTATTGCCATCAATATATTTGAAAAGAAATCTTTCATTGTCCCCCACAGTTCTGTCACCTTGAACCGCAGTTGAGCTTTGGCTATATGAATTTTCTCCCTACAGTGGCAAGCAGCAGCTCTGTATTCTTCCCACATTGCCTGATCTTGCTTCTACTGGGCATATACATTCCTTTTCTCTTTACTTCCAAGAGAAGAATCCCGTTCAGCCAAGCCGAACTTCTGCTTAATCTGCTTGACTTAAGACATTTGAGAATTGCCTGCTCCTGTGCCCTTTGGAGGTGATGCTTAAAAAGTAACCAGCACCGATGAATCCCAGCACCTGCAAAAGAGTTTTTCCCAGGGGACTTTAGTCACTAGTTCCTTGAGCAGCCTGAAGTCTGCTCTCCTTTTGTCCAGAACTGAAGATTTGCTGGCACTTTTCCTCCTGTCAACAGAGATTTTAAACTCAATTGCTTCATGGTTGCTGTGGCCAAGATGGCCACCAATCGCCACTTTGCTCATGACATCCTCTCTGTTGACAAGCAGCAGACCAAGGAGGGCATCCTTCCCAGTTGGCTTCCTTAGGGCCTGTTCCATAAAGTTGTCATCCAGTTTTTTTAGGAATCTTCTGGCCCGTGTTGTACCAGCTGTGTGATGCTTCCTGTTAATTTCTGGCAAGTTGAAGTCCCTCATAAGGACAAGAGCAGTTGACTTGGAAGCATCCCTTAGTTCCTCAAAGAATAATTCATCAGTGTCATCTTCCTGGCTGGGAAGTCTATAGTGGACTCCACGATGACATCCACATTATTTGTTTGCCCCTTGATTTGTACCCAGAGGCTCTGAACTGTGCTGTTGCTGACTTTGAGTTCCATACATTCTAACCCTTCCATCACATACAGTGCCACCCCTCTGCATCTTCTCTTCCACCTTGGCTATGCCTCCTGAAGAGCCTGGAACCGTCTAACAGGGCACTCCAGTCACAGGACTCATCCCAACAGTTTTCACTTATGCCAGTGATGTAAAATAACTGTGACTAGGCCAAAGCCTTTTAGCTCTGCCTGTTTGTGCCTAATGCTGTGTGCATAAGCATAGAAACATTTCAGGTATGTTACACTGTAGCATTTTATAATGTTTTCTGATAACTTTTTTAAATTTAACTTTGAGAACTTTCTCCTCAGTTTTTCAATGTTTTTTGGGGGCTGTTTTTTTTTTTTTTTTCCCCTAGGAAACCAGACCAGGCCAGGGTTAAAATTAACATAGGTTGGGCTTTATTTTTGGCTTAGGAAGCTTATATGAAATGGTGGACAAGGCCCTAGGAGACCACATATACACTAATTTAATTTCTGTATTTGATTTCCTGTATGAAATCAGGAAATTGTGTTGTCTTTAACAATGATTAAGGTAAGTTGAAGCTAAATTACTTTCTCAAATCAATATGATATTCTTCAAGAAGTTAGCATGACTGCTGACATAATTTTGGAAGGACTTCCTGGTGTTGCCTATTGAAATCTTTCTTAGCAAACGTGGATTTATTCTCTAGTGCTGTTACTCAGTACCCGGTACACAAAACTCATGTGTCAAGGATAAAGGCTGGAAAACCTTTTTATTGCTGTTTCTGAAAAGAACAGGTTTTGTGTTGATGCAAGGTGACTAAAAAGCTTCTGAGTTTGGGACTGAACAGCATTTTGCCAAGTTGTAGGCACAAAGTAGTCAAAACAAAAGGAGAATGGTACATTTATGTGTTGGCTCTGTACCAACAGTAATTTTGGCCACAGTGAGTGATCATTTGAACCAAAGGAATCTTGTCACTAGCAAAAATACCCAGGTTCGAGTTCGAAGGCATGGGAATAGAATCAATTCCTTGCTATATTTAGAAGTTAACCTCTGCTGTTACATTAACAGGCTGCATCTTATCAGAAAAGTCTTCCTTCCAGCTGTACGCCAGAGTATTTATCTCCAAGAAAATTGTATTGTGTCTGCAACATGTTCACATTTGCTTGGATATGAGATAAAACCATGCATTTGTGACATAAGAGCTCAATAATGTCACATTGAGTCAGGATGATCTACTGCATTGTAAATGCTTCATTTTCTATATTCTCTGGGTTAATAGAATGTACTCAGACTGAAGATTTTTTTAGAATCATAGAATCATCAAATATGTGTCAGCAGCATTTAGGGCGATGAGCTTTGAATGTTCTATTTTATAGATACCTTCATTTGTTCAGTGAATTCTAGAAGTTCCAAAAACTGAGAGGTGAAATGTTTGGTGTAGTAGGCTGTTGAATGTAGGCCAGCAGTAGTTTATAGAAGATTGTCTTCAACATTTTTAAAGCTACTACTACTTTTTTTTTACTTAGAGGAACCATTTGTATGGAATATCAGTGGTTATAATGGGCAGTGCTTTTGTCAATACCAGACTGAGAATTGAAAGCAGTGGCAATATAATTTAGAGGTTATATGGTTCAAGGTTAGGTAAGAAAACATATTTTTATATGGTCTTTGCTTTATCTGTTCTGTGAATAGAGACCAGTGGATTGATTACTTTCTACTTGACCTTTTGTATGTATATTTACACCCATTAAGAGGCTAAAAATCACAGCCATGTTTCTTTCAGTGTTCTAATTGCACAGATGCAGGTGTCCAGACTATTGTCTCTCATGCACATACATAAATGCTTAAAGAGTACCTCTAATTGCATGACAAAGAAAAGCTGTGTTCTAGTGGCATCTCGAGTTCGATCAGAAAGCAAAAGCTTCTGCATATAATTGTTTCTATTAAGATCTCTACATTTTTCTCACTTAGGGCACCAAGAACTATATGGGGATTAAAGCATGCCTTTTAAATAGTTTGTAAACTGCTTGTTCTGTACCTTAAATTGACTTCTAACACTATTAGTTTATGAAGAAATGGGCTTTAGTTTTTTGGATTGTTTTGGTTCTCAATGAACATTTAAAAGTTGGATAAGATTTCTATAGTAACCAAATTATATTTTATGCCATGTAAACAAAGTTGTAAAGAGTCATCTATTACATGTGGCTCTGGTGGTAGCAACATAAAGCTAATATCAGTAAATGAGGGAATGGGAAATCAGTTGGCTTCTCTTTCCAGCGTGCAATCAGAGTAAGCGCCTCTTTGATGGGCAATTACCTTAACTGCCTGCCTAAAGCAGCAGTGAGTTGCATGATCAGTCCAATGCACAAGATTATACCCTCCCCACTACTTAATGAAGAAATTCAGTCTGCACTGATCGCTATCATATAATTCCAGTGTACTGCTTTTAAATTTGTTAAGAAGCAAAAAAAAGTACTCAGATAACCCAGTTAGAAAGCAGTGGGAAAAATAACATTTCAGTTATCACTGAACTGCCCAGGCTAGAAGGGACCTTCAGAAGATCCTCTGGTCCAACCTTTTGTGGGAAGGGGAACCTCAATGAGATTGTGTAGTGCCCTGCCAAATTGCATCTTGAAAACAAATATCAAGAACTCAAATGTCGAATTCCTGTTGCCCATAAGACAGAGTGATATGGTGATGGCTCAGAATCAGACTGTAAAAGCTTTCTCCTTCTGCTGAAAAATGCCAGATATATTCATTTATTTCCGTTAATTTTATTTAACAGATTTGACTTTGCTTTAGTTGAAATAGGTAGAAAAAAAAAATGTCATACTTAAAGCAATTTATAATACAAGATATCTCCTTCTGGTTGTGGTATTTCTAGCAAAATGAAATCATGAGCATGCCTAATCCTTTGTTTCAGACTGTTCTGTTTAGTAATCTGTGAGGGAAGAAAGCCAAATAAACAGCTGGCATGTTTTAGCGGTTACTACTGGCTTCTCTCTTGGCTGTCTCTGTCGAATATGAGGGATTGCCTGGTGAATTTAAAGGCAGGGCTGAGTGCCACACATTCTCATCTTACACTTTGATTCTGCTGTTACGCTGAGCAGTTCTGGCACAAGGGAACCCTACAAGGAGTGTGGCTGCTCCTTGGTAGGAGAGAGCGAACCCTTTCCGGGGCCACATACACACTGTGACACCAGTTCCTCACAATCCTTCACAGTTCTGCTGCTAGTGTAAGACCTCTGCCTCTGGCCATAGTCACTGAAGTAAATACATGCTAACGTAAGAAAAGTAACATCCCTCTTTATCTCAAAAGGGCAAAGGTATTGTGTACTTCTTGTGGGATGATGAAATGAATGTAAAAGGGGTATAGGTCATGAACAACAGGTGGTGGGGATGCAATATGAGATACTGCAGTGAAGAAGTTTGTTTCACTTCTGAGAATGACTTTTCCAACAAGAAAAAATTTAGACTTAGTTAATATTCATGAATTAGTTTGCATTGTAATTGCAGTCAACAGAGCATTTGCACTGTGTAGCAATATTCAGACTCTTATTGATTATTTTAATTCTATCTTCCATAATTTCTATTTTAATGCTATCATTTTCAGTCTGTAGAAATTGAGAAGATCAATATTACTTTATTGCCTCAGTATGGTTTTAAAATCCTCACCAATTTTGAATTAATGAACACCAATAAATTTCACATGATTAATTTTCATAATTCTATTCCTATCTGAGAGTATTTTATCTCCCTTTATTCCTGTTCTTTTGTCACTATTTCAACTTGCTGCATTTTCATTTCATTTCACAAGTAGCTAGTATTGAGTTACACACTGATGTGAAATCAACTTTATAATTTGAGAAGGGAAGTGCTATTCTGATTTTGTAATCATTTATATTTATTAGCGAATACAAATTTACAGAAATTGCTTAATTGAATTCAGTAAAAAGTCATTTTGTTCAGCAGGCACTTGCAGGTTTGTATCATGGTTGTGAGGAGGTTCCAGATCTCAATCTGGCTCAATGTTTTATAGTTAATACTGTAAAATTTGCACATTGAGCTCCGAGGTTTAACAAAGCCTGACTGTTAGCTATGGAGTGCTCAACTCTGGCTGTGTGTCTGTTTTCATTTTTTATGGCAAACTTTTTCACATAGTATTTTGTATTCTAGAAATTTGTTTTTATTTTAAAATCTTGGTTGTAATACAGTGCAAAATGCTGTGATCCCTGATCTCAGTTTTGTCTTCCTGGTCTTTATGTCATCTCTTCACTTTAGGTAACTGCATGTTTTTCTGTAACTTGTTCAGAGATCAACATAATGACTTAAGTCTTATGTCCAATGTAAATTTTCAATGTAAAATTTATATTAAAAAAAGGTAAAATTTATGTAAATTTTCAGCTCAGGCCTCCTGTTTTCACTAATTTAAGTTACACCATTAAATATAGGTGTTTCTATATTTCTTTGTCAGATTCTAAGTCTGGTGCAAATGTCCATACTCTTACATATATCTTGTCTTCAGTTTGTGCTGGGTGAATCCTGTATTTGTTAGCACATTAACTGAACTGCAGTTACCTTTCAGAATATTGCCTAGCAATGCATGCATATAATTGCATACAATACCTTTCTATGTAAGGATTTTAAAGACACACGTGATAATTTTTTAATTTGATAGTTTAGTTATCTAAACCCTTTCTTAATTCTAAGTGTTAGATTCTTATCACATGTCTATATATACAAACTTAATCTACAAAGATATAGCTTCAATTAGATATGCAGTGTGAAAATACTGGCTTCTGCAGCCAGTGCTCAGAGTCTGCCTTATTTCAGAGCTGTCTGCTCTTTGTACCCCTAATCCACAACTGTTCTAAAGTCTTCTGCCTGTTAATCTCCTTTAACCCATCCCTCAACCCCTAATGAACTCTGGTAAGTGTGGTAAGTCATCTTCCTTTTCTATTGATGGTAATAAATTTATTTCCCAACTTAATTAAAATGTACATATACAGTATCTTTCTGAATGCTGGGATATATACAGTATCTTTCTGAATGCTGGGATACAGGCCATCCAATACTAGAACTGTATATTCCTTTTCACTGACTGATTCCTTTTTACTTATTCTGGTGTCACTCTTCATTTCATTAATTTTTCATTTTCTGCCTCCAGGAAACTTCTCTCTGATTCTGGCGTGTTTCCCTCTTTCTCCCTAGTGAACATACTTGAGACAAAGAAATCTTTTTGCTTTGCAGCACTCTGTGCCTCATCTGTCAGCAACTCGCCTCCATCCATCATACCAAGAGACTACAGTCTCCCTCAGAATCTCCTAATCCTTATCTATTTGTAAAACCTCTTGTTTGTCCTTATATCATTGACTAGAAGAGTTTTTAAAAATTCCTTTTTACTGTGATGCTTTTTGTTTTCGTTGTTTCAACAGATGTCTCAATTATAGAAATAGTAGTATTTGACTACTGTTTGTAAGCACAATCTTGTGAAGAAAAAGAAAACATGTAGTTAACAGCTGCAAAATACTTCAGGACTGTATCCTCCTGTGGATTTTACACAAAACATTCATTGACTTTCCTGAAGCAGCAGAAGGCTTGCCTTTTATTAAACAAAGAAGCCGAAGTATACATAATGCACTGTTCACTGTAGTGGCAGGGACAAAAGCTCAATGCCTCTGAATTGCCTCAGCTACACTAAAAGTCACAATTTAAACAGTTTCCACTGGTTTGCATCAGGTGAGCTTGTTGTTCACCACAATGTGTTATGCAACCAGTGAAATCAAAAATGTTATGTTAGGTGACCAGAGAGTTGAATGAGGCTCATATTCCCAACTGTGAACGTTAGCTACTAAAGATAACAAAAGGAAGAAATGGTCTGAATGCATGCTGGCTGTGAATTGTGGCCAGTTACGTTAAATTGTCTGCCTCCACAAGAGTGTTCAATATTCTCTTGCACGTGAATAATTTCAGATTTCAGATTTCAGATGAATGAATGAATTTTCAATGAATTTCAGGCTTGTTTGAAATCTTCTTTAATATCAGTCAGCTCAGTTTTGCCAGTACAGTCTGAAATACCATACCAAGAAGTGCCTGGATGTGGGGGAGAGGGCAGGTGCATAATGGTTGAAAAATTTAGGATTAATGTGTAAATTGTCAGCATGAAACTAAAAAGCCTTTATTTTCAGTAGGTTCTCATGAGTCACATGAATGTGTTTCGGCGAGCCCTTCTATATAAACAATCCCTGAACTGAGCACCCCTAGAGGAGACAAACTTTAAGTAATATTAACTTAGTTACATCTGACAGTTTAGTAAATAGTTTAAATTTTGTTAATTTCACTGTCAGTGGCATTTTATTCTTGTCTATGGACAAAGAGGTCAGTGCCTGCCATCAGCTAGGGTAGACAAATACAGGTAGAAGGGCAGTCCTTACAGTAAAGAACTAGGACTGTGTAGAACTGTACAGCAGGTGAAAAACACACGAATGGTGAAATGCAAGCAAAGTGGAAGACATTCAATGTCCTGTGTTGCAAGCAGTGATCACACAGTACACCTGATATCTAATCTTTGTCAAGGGTTTGCCCAGGCACCACCACAAATGAAAGACTCGAGGAGCAATCAGAGATGTTCAGTTGGAGAGCTTTGCATATGTCAACAGGAAACAATAATGTACAAAAGACAGAGGAAATGTCAGAACGTGTTAGAAAACTGAGTAGTTGGATGGTAGACGCTAGCATTTTTACTTCAGAAATTTTCTTTCCAGGCAAGAATAATGTATATATGGCAGTGGCTGCAAGTTTCTTGTTGTCTTCTGAATCTGCATGTTATCTTCCCAGTCTTACATGTCTGAATACTCATTATCAGTGTTACATAATATTGTTTTGATTAACTGATACATCATCAGCTTAGACTTGAATTTTTGCAATTCTAATCTGAGATTTTTGCTCAAATCTCTAAACTACCAACCAACTTATATTTGAAGATAACCCATTGTTTTGTTTAAGAATATATTGAGTTGTACTGGAATATATTTCTAATATGTACTATTATATATTCTAATAAATAAAAATACTAAGTATGGTAAACCTCCATCCTCAAACCATCCTGACAATTTCTAAGCCTAAAATCATATTCAGAACATATCTGCTGTCTCCAAAATGATAATTTTCCTGAAGACTTTCTGTCTTCACATGTAGTATTAGAGAATCACAATGTTATGTCTGGAAGAGACTTCTGGAGGTATAGTCCCATCTACCTTCTAAAAGCAGGGTAAGTTAGAACAGATTTCTCAGGGTAACAGCCAAGGTATCTCAAAGTTATGTTCAACTGGACTTTGAATGTCTCTACAGATGGAGACTGCACAACTCTATGGCCAACCTCTTCTAGTGTTTGGTCACAGTAAAAAAAGCCTCAACAATTCTAATGGTTAAGTGGAATTTTCTGTATTCTGCCTTCTGTTTGTTCCTATTGCCTCTTTTCCTGTTGTTGGATATCACTGAAAAGAATGTAGCTCCCTCTTCATTTCATGTCCCAGTCAGGCACTACATTTCACATACATAATCATTTACCCACACTGGTAAGACCCCCCTAAATCTCTCTGTTTTCCAGGATTAAACAATCCCAGGTCTCAACCTCTCCTTGTACAAAAGATGCTTTAGTCCCTTCATCATCTTTGTGGACTGTTGCAGGACTTACTTTAGCATGTCCGTGTTTCTCTTGTACTGAGGAGCCCAGAACTGGATACAGCAGTCCAGGTGTGGCCTCACCAGTGCTGTGCAGAGAAGGACTACCTCCAATAACCTCCTCGCGATGTTGTTGGCCTTTTTTGCCACGAGTATGCATTGCAGACTTATGGTCAGCTTGTCCACCAAGCTTGGATTCTTCTCTGCAAAACTGCTTTCCAGACAATCAGCTCTCTGACTTTTCTAATGTCTGGGTGCAGGAATTTGCATTAACCAGGTGATCAGGTCCTGCTTGATCTTTTGCTAGCCTCATTTCTATGAAGTTTCTTACTTTGCCTTCCAGAGATTCCTCTTTCACATACAAGTTTAGGATTTTACATTGCGTACTTTTTGAAGACTTTGTCATGTGTGAATCAGATTCAGTGATGAGCTAACCAAAATTCTAGGGGTATTCAGATATAGATTTGGTTTCTTACCTCAAATTATTTTGGTTTTGGATTGTATTATTAAACAACAGTAAATGTTTTCTGATTTCTAGTCCCAGCCAAAGATTTTGCAATCCTTGTCCATATCTGTACTTGTGGAAGACTAAGAACATAATACAGTTATACATACCCCTTCCTGACAAAGCATTTTTCAAGAATTCCTCACTGTCTGGTTATTTGTGTTTTCCCCTTCCACTTTCTGGCTTCATTACTAATTTTCCACAAAATATTGGGTACCAACTCCTCTGTACCCTGCTTTACCTTTCAGTGGACTTAACTTAAAAGTCCCTTGAGGTTTCCAACACAAGACCACTTGGCATGACATGTGCTACCGTGTTGTCATATGACACGATATTTTCATGCATGGTTTCCTTCTTCAAAAATCCCATGGTCTAGGCAGAAACTTCATGTCTGTCCTTTACAGTGATGTGGTATTGCAGTGTCAGGTCTGCGACTGCAGCAGCTAGTAACCTGGAGCATGTGGTGCCTGGAGGACTTACGGTCCTTCTGTGGTTGGACAACTGTCGGTACCACAGCTTTGTCCAACTCATGCAAAAAAACTTCCTGTATGAAATAACGTGTTTGCTTGGCCCAGTAAGGCTGGCAGTTGGGAAGCCACTAATTTGGGATTAGGAAATTAATAGAAACACACAAGGTCAGGAAGGGCAACTTTTGCTTGGGACAGGGAAGTATTCAATATTCCAGGAAGTCTCCAAGAGGCTGACATTTAGCATGTAGGTGGCAAAATGCCATACTAGAAGAGACTTTCACTGGATAACCACACACTTCACTGGAAGATCGAAAGGCAGAAAATTCTCTTGCTATGTGCAGTGACAGAGAACTTCTGGTGAAGGTATCATATCACCAGCTTGGCTAGGGACACCATCCAGAAGCAGTCAGGTGCCTCCCTCCAGTGTCAGATAAACTGCAGTCCTGGGCCGGCAGTAAGACACTGCTGGTCCTGAGTTTCCATCACCCACTTCCAGTGCGGTCTGCCTAGACACCAGACCACTTGCTCCTCCCAGCCTGAGACCACCATCACTTATTAGACACCCACTAGATCCCAGCTAGATTTTCAGCTGTTTTTTTTTCCAGCTGCCCAGGATGACACAAACTTCTTGGTATTTGCTACCTTTGCTACTCCAGAACTATTAGGAAAGACTAAAATGTCAGACAAGCAGCATAACTTGGACAATGAGAAAGAGCAGAACATTAGTGAGTCTTTTTGGGGTTTTTTCCATTTCAGGATCTGGGGGCAAGGCTATACCAGGAAGAGAAATAAAAGAAATACAGTTTTTAAGTGTTGATTACACAGGACAAAAATGGGACAAAGATGGGATATGCTCCACAAACAAGCCTTTCCCCAATCTCACATTGCTGCATTTGCCCAAGAGCCCTTGAATAAGAAATTATTGTATAATTATATGTTTTAAAATATTACTACTTGTTAACACTATTCCTGTTTGTATCTGGCAGTAAGGAATGTTTGTTTTCTTAAAAACATCTTAAAAAAAAATCAGCAGGGCTATTTTCTGGACATAATGACATTTTAGTTTTAAATTTATCCTTTCCTTCTCTCAGCCCAGAAGACAAATGCCATCACTGTATACCGTCATTCTGGGTCAAGCTCTCAGCTTCTGATATGTAAAAGAGCATCCTCAGATGACACTGAAAGAGTGATTGGACCGAGAGTGTGTTTGTAAGATAAAGCAGAGGCATCTGGCATCAGAGCTGGAGAGCATGTGGAGAGAGGAGAATTCTGGAGTGTGGCTGGGTGACATCCTCCAGTGAGGCACTCAGAGTTGGCGGCTGCTTGGGGCAAGTATCTCTTGCTCCGTGCTAGGTGATGCGCACAGCAGTGGTGCCTACTCACTGCTTTCACAGGTTTGGAGCCATACTTTTGCATGACTACTGGAGGAAGGCCAAACAGGAACAGATGGGTAGGGAAAGATGTGTGTGAATATAGATGGTGGAGCTGGCATAAGCCTTCATGCAGAGGAGCCCAGGGTACAGTTAAATTGTGTTTTAGAAAACTTACTTTTTTAGCAGTTGCATGGGCTGAGAATCTGTCCATTTCCACCGTAAGGTGTGTCCTAACCCTTGCAGAGAGATAGGAGAGAGAGAGAGTACAGGGCAGAAGAACAGGTTAATGTATGAAGGCAATTCAGCATGGGTTGTATGATCTTGTCCTGTCTTTTGTGGTACAGCCTGGAAAAGTTTATTAAGCTTGGAGGACAGTTAGTGGAGAAAAGTGGCATATAATTGTTGGGAGAAGAGGAGGAGAGATTTAGAAGGAATTTTAAGAGAGGTTTTCCTTTCAGCTTTCAAGTCAGTAAGTTAGGGGTTGTGATACCAGGTGTGGGTGTAGAGGAATGACCTCCCTGATGTACTTACATTTTGGATTTGCATCAGTTTTGTTTCTGAGACTATGTCCATTGAAGTTGTACTCAAACTTGTTGATAAATAGGTGAGGACCTTTCAAAGACTACAGTGAGGCAGAGGGTAAATGCACACATAGAGTGTAAATTGGATGGGTTCTGGTGTTCACCGAATCATGGAATCAATTAGGTTGGAACAGACCTCTGAGACTGAGTCCAGCTTGTCTCTGAACATCACTAGACCATACCACTAGATGCCACATTCAGTCTTACCTTAAACACCTCCAGTGACAGTGACTCCACCACCTCTCTGGGCCGCCCATTCCAATATCTAATCACCTTTGCTATGAAGAATTTCTTCCTAGTCTCTAACCTAAACTTTCCCTGATGCAGCTAAAGGCTGTGTTATCTTTTCCTGCCACTGGTTGCCTGGGAGAAGACACCAACCTCCACCTGTCTACAACCTGAAAGCAGGTAGTTGTACAAAGTGCTAAGGTCATCCCTGAGCCTTCTTTTCTCCAGGCTAAACAATACGAGCTCCCTCAGCTTCTCCTTATAATACTTTTGCTCCAGACCCTTCACCATCTTCATCACCCTTCTCTGGATTTGCTCAGAACTGGACAGGTCTTGAGGTGTGGCCTCACCAGTGCTGAATACAGCAGGACAATCCCTCCCCTGGTCCTGCTGGCCACACTATTTCTGATACAGGCCAGGATGCCATTGGCCTTCCTGGCCACCTGGGCACACTGCTGGCTCATGTTCAGCTGCTGTCGACCAGCACAGTCAGGTCCCTTTGCCACTTTCCAGCCACTCTGCCTTCAGCCTGCAGCAATGCAGGGAGTTGATGTGATCCAAGTGCAGGACTTGGCACTTGGTTTTGTTGCACCTCATACCTTTGGTCTCAGCCCATCAATCCAGTCTGTCCAGATCACTCACCAGAGCTTTCCTACCTTCCAGCAGATCAACACTCCAACCCAACTTTGTTTCTGTGAATTTTCTAATGGTAGACTCAATCTCCTCATCCCGATCATCAATAAAGATATTAAACAGGACAGGGCCCAACACTGATCCCTGGGGGACACCACCAGTGTGGTGGTGACTGGCCTCCAGTGACTGGCCACCAACTGGATGTGGTGCCATTCACCACCACTCTCTGGGCCCAGCCATCCAGCCAGTTCAGAACCAAGCAAAGAGTGCACCTGTCCTGGCCATGGGAAACCAGCTTCTCCAGGATGTGGTATGGGAGACTGGCACTGAACCTGTCTTGTGGGCGCAGCTAGCAGGCCTTGTCCTGTCAGCACCACTGGGTTTCAGCCGCCCAGAGTGCTGGCTCCACGGGCCATCTTCTGAAGGTTAAGATACCCTTGATCTCTGCAGGGACAGGGTCTAGAGGTAGGTGTGTCATCTCTTTAGTGTCACTACTAATTTGATGTAGAGACAGGCAGCTGGTCTTTCATATTCCAGTTAATGACTAATTTAAAGGATGTTGTGAACTTGTAATGCAGGTCGTGAGTGACCAGTGCTGTTCAGAGACAGTGACCCTAACTTTGGTGATGGTAAGTCTGTGCCTAGGCTTCAGTGAGGCCTCTGCCTCTTCTTCCCTTCACAACATAAATATCTAATTGCCACACAGAAAAAGTCACAGGCAGCTGAAGGAGAGGAGCAGATGGGTCTCTTTATGTAGGGTTCACTAGTGATTCGGGACTTTGGATGTGCAAAATTCAAGGGGGACATGCACCAAGTGCTACAAAGGCCTTTCTAAAGAATGCAAGAGAGCTTAGAGGACAGATATCACTGCTGGTGTTACCTCATTCCTAGTCCTCAGATGCCCTAAAAAAGCCTGAAACATAGACACATGTGAAATATTCCCATCTGGGAAGCTGTCTTCATGCTGATTTAGCCAAGGAGGTCTCCTAGATGGATATATGAGTCAGAAACAAGAAAAATTCTGTAATTGGGGTATGGCAAAGTTATAAAAAACTTTGTACCATGAAAGAACCCATAACTTAGAGATCTTAGCTCAAACTTGTAAAAATGCTTGTACCATGAAAAAGAAAGCTTCATCAAAACACTATCTAGCCTGCCTCCACACAAGCATTCCCAATTCTTTGAAGTGAAAAGGGAAGCCCAAAAGTTGTAAAGCAGCGGGTGCATTCTTCCCTTGTGCTGAGATGCCCAGGCATGTCTTTTACCACATAAGTTTTGCACATCAGTCAGGATGTTTGAGAAATGCACACTGCTTTTTTTTCTTATAAGCTTTAAAAGTTTTTATGGTATAAGGCTAATACATTTTCCACACTAGGACTTGAGAATTGAGATCTGCTTTTCTGTAAAATATATTAATAAATGCTATAAAACATTGTAGATAACCTACATTTTAAAGCTGACCTTTGATATTATAATGTTAAGGGGTTTTGTAATAGAAAAAAATAAAATAATACCCCTGGTCTGAACCTGGGATTGATTATACATGTGTGTACTTTTTAAGTCCAATTACAGACTTCCATGTGATTCAAGATAAGATGAGGGGAAGTCTGTATTGTTGCCCAAAGTAAGATTTCTTTTTAAATTTAGCTTCTTAGCTCTATACCAATACATATGTTTATTTCTGTAGTCAGTGAGAACAAAGGAATGTGTTTTCACAGTGACACCAAAACAATGTAGTAAGGGCAGTAGCACCTTCTGTTCTGTCGCATGTGTCTGTTGCATACTGCTGCTTAAAACATTGTGGAAGGAAACTCATGGTTCCAAAGCAATAGACAATGTCAGCATCTTCCTGTCACACAGAAAACCTAACCATAAAAATACTTTCATCATTAGACCTTGTATTAGTGCGCTTTTAAAAGTACACACAAGGTATTTTCATTCTTCTTCACTAAATGTTAATTAAAAAGGCCTTCTAAAGTAACTTAATTTCACTTACTTCACATATTTTCTGCTTAATTTAATGTATTTTCTTCTTTCTTGTCCTGGTGCTAATCAGCAGCGAAAGTTTGTGTAATTCATGTATTTATAACTGAAAGCTATGTAATAGACCATGTTAAATAAACTGATCCACAGGGTAAAACTGCACTACCTTATGTATTAGGGACACAATCTTAGGGACACATCTTTCAGAACTACTTACTGACAGATACACTGGGCTATTTGTATTTTTGTTTAGTGCTCTTGTTATTTAGTGCAACTTATTATTGACATATTGGCAGTATTCAATAACAACAATATATATTATGAAGCATTTAGTATAAATGTTACAGCAAAAATGCAACCTATGGTTTTATTGTTGGTAATATTAAAGGAAGTGACTCACATGAAATAAGTGCAAAGATCCCAAATAATCTATTTTTCTGAGCCAAACAAGGAACCCACATGTCCCTCAAAACAAAAAAGCATCAGACACAGAAAGGCAGAGTAAGAGCACTGCAGTTTAACAGTGTGATGGTCAGAGGTTTCTTCCCTGCAGAAGATGATTAGGCTTTCAGAATGTATCAAATTAAGCTCTGGAGTGATGCCAGTACTGCAGAGTCCTTAAGAGAGTTCAAAGATGTAGCCTAACAGCCTTTACCTTTGCTGTGCTGTGCCTCCTCTTTAGATCTTGCTCTAGTGTTGTTAACTGTTTAATTACCAAGTGAAAATTGAGATCTAACCCATAGAAATCATTTATAAAGCATATATCCATCTGATATGGATTATCTGATTTTACTGAGGGGAACAATTTTGTGCTCTATCCTTGAATGTCACGGTGGTAAGCATAGTAGATATAAATACCTAATCAGAGAAAAGCACTTATACTCAGTGATTTTTTATTTTCTGAAAGACACATCTGTCTTTGCAAGCTGTCTTTCAAAAATAATTTTCAAAACTTCTGGTTTTAGAATTCACCAGTGTATTCGGACCCAAGAGATGCTAGTCTCCTTAAGACAAGAGCAGGTTGGTTAAGGAAGGGAAGGTCAATAAAGTTAGAAAAATAGTAAACTATTTAATTCTATCTTACTTGAATGCTTGTTGTCTACACATTGTTTATTTATATGAGCAAAGTTTTAAGTCTCTTAAAGTTAGCGCACTGTGCTAAAATGTCCTTGAAGCACATACATTCAGGACAAGTAGATATAACACAATGACAGGTAATTTCTTCCACCCTCATCCTCCAAGGTTATTATGAGCAACTGATTTTAAAACAAAAAATGGTACAGATTACCCCAGTATATTCTGTATACCTCACCTAGGCCTAGAATACTTGCTTTTGAAATACTTACTGTCAATATTAGTCGTTTGGAAACTTGTGACTCGTTTGGACTATATTTTAGAACTCAGTTTTATTGAGACTTGGGATGTTTCACATTTGAAAGATCAGGTTAGAAGGATTAATCTTAGTTATGCACATCTGCTGTTAAATTATTCAAGTCTTGACCTATAATAGGGTTTGAGATGACAAGGGGATTGAGAAGATTAAGGTCCCTTGCAAGGATATATATTCATGGAGAGCTGAATCCAGATACTCAGCAGCAAAGGTCTTGTGGTCCAGTGCTGGAACAGCTTGACATGTCTAACTTCTACTGGAATCTATAGGACTAATAGATGCTGAATAAGGGCTACTGTCTTGTAATTGGTACAAGACTTGAAAACAGAAATAGATCTATTTTCTTTACTGTGTTTTAATCCTTATTGCTGGCTTTTTCAAGTTTTGGCAAATATACACATGCTTAATTTACTACCATAAGTGTTTCCCTTTAGCAGTCCCATTAAAGTTGATTTGTAGGTAATTGCAGATTGGAGCCTTACAGTGTGTTTCATCTGTGTAAAACAGTCACAAGATTGAGTCCACCATATTGTTGTACAGATTATCATGATAATTGCCATTTCTGGTTCTTGTTACAATACATGTCACAAGTAATGGATTAAATTTATGATTTTTTTAATTGCTGTCCTATTTTTTGCTACTGAAACAGAATGGATTACCAGATTACTCTCTTGGGGATACCCCCAAACAGAGACTCCAGCCATTAAAAAGTGACTGTAATTCCATTTTTTGTCACAAAGTTTTGTAAGAAGAAAACCTGGCATATGGTTAATCCCCAGTTATGGAATAAAATAATTTAATATTGCCTCAAAATAATTATGATTACTGAAAATATAATCAACCTTGTTCATTTATTGGTAACACATATTCTAGTATTGCTCTATAATGTGTTAAGGTAAATCGATGCATTTTAAAAACATGTATTTGTAAACAGAAAACAGTTATATTTTTGAGTGCATCTGGTACATGTTTGAGATAAAGTTTAAAATCTATATAAATTGTGCAACATTATAGCTGGTAGGAAATTAGGCTGATTTTAAATTTAGTTTTACTTTTAATGTCAGTCATATTTTTAAAAACGCTGTTTAATGATAGTCATTTTTATTGTCACCAAGGATTAAATTAAAGACTTAAAAAAAAAGAGTTAGAATGAGCATTTAAAATTTGAAATAGAAAAAGGTAAGACTGCAATCCACCACCCTTTTAAACATCAGAAGAAATGTTCCTTCTGTCTTTGTTGAGAACTGGATCATGAGCGAGAACAGGCATAAGCTGTGGCAAACTCATTTTTATGGAGCAGTCATGAAGAATGAGGCAGCTTCCATGCTGCAAAAGGGATTCCAACAGTAGTGTACTAAATAGTAATGACTGGTTAATCAGGTAAAGGCAGGAGAAATGGGAAGACTTAGAACAAAAAATGCCCTTTAAAGCAAGCAAAGATGTACTTAGAAGAAGGAAAAAGGAGTTAAAAGCTTATTGGGAGAAAACATTGAAATACCTAATGCAAAAAGAGAGAGGTGAAAAGGATGTTAACACATGCGGTGCAGTGTAAAGAACACTGGGAAGGGAGATGGCTAGTAGGGATAAAGCAAAGGACTGTGGAAAGTGGAAAACCAGAAATGATGATTTCCTTCTCTGCTGGTAGCAGCAGCTCAGGAACCTTGAAACAGATGAGTGAAATCACGAGCTCTGGAAATGTGTACAAAAATCACCTCATGAAAGGTGGGAGAGGAAATCTGGGACACATTGAAAAGTGGAGGGAGGTAGGTAGGAAATTGAAAAGAGGATCTCATACAGTAAAAATGACTGTTGCTGTTGTGTTTTTAAGTATGTGAAATTTTAAGGGTTTTTTTACAAACTAGCAAAACTTCTGTGCTCCTTTGGGATCTCTAGTAGCTCAGCTTTTTAAACAGCTAGAAAGGATGTGGACCAGAAGCATTCTGTAGGCTAACTTCCTGCATTCAACCTTACTTTTAACTCCACTACCTCTTCAAGGCGTTATACATGACATCTCTGTACTTATGAACCAAAAAGTTAACTAATACTGACAGAAATGCCAAAATTTATCCTTGGTGTGTCTACCAGTGACAAATTTCCTCTATATTCTTAAGTCAGGCATTCAGTGTGGAATTCAGCTTTTCCTGACATTAATAGCTCTGCTGTTCTGCTAGAACTGGTTGATACTACAGGCACCATAGGTCATATTCCAAATTTATTTCTATGACCATTAAGTCTGTGTCAAGAGTTGTGGACAAGGATTAAATCTAAACTGTTCAGTGCATTATTTCAAGTTTCATAACTAGAGAAATGTTGAAAAAGAGCAGAAAAGGTAATCTCAGTTGAGCAGCTGGGAGATAGGACCACCCCCACCCCCACCCCATGGTAGAAATTAATAGTAGATTAAGTAGTAAGAACTGTCCTGGGCACTGCTAATAGCCCCTGTTCAAAGCAGAGCATTGGCTCTGAATGGCATCACCTTTTCATACTGCGTAAATGCACAGGACTAATGTAAATCTGCAGGAGCTGGAATGAAAATAAGAAAATGCTGAATTTGGCTTCAACTTCTGAATGACAGAAGAGGGTTAAAAAAAGTCCCAAGGCCACAAGTCTCATTCTGGCAACTTTAGGAAGCAAATTCTGGAATTGGTAGGCCCTTTCATTTTAATGTGTTTTTTCTTTTTCAACAGTGAGTGTATAAGTTGCTGAGCTTCATGCTGTCTGTATACAGAGGTCATTTTTGTACTTCAGCTGTGTATACAAAAATACACTGTTGGAAGAATCTGTTCAGATATATATTAGCTTCATAGATTGTGTTAAGATATATAATGAATGAAAAATTAATAATTAAATGGACGTTAATGTATGCAGTGGTAGATGTTTATATATAACTTAAATGCACCTAAAAAGTAATAAATATAAATGGGATTTCCACTGCTGACACAAGGAGGAATCCAAACACTGAAGCATATATTACTATCATCAGTATTTTCTCATGCACATGAAATTTCCTTAATGTCACAGAGGAGGTAGTACTTTCAATGCAAACATATAAAGGAAAAAATATAATTGACTACGGTAAAATGGAATCTATTTAACATGTCTAACTGATGAGACTCATGAAAGACTAAAATTGCCACTGTGAGATTAGTCTGAGCAGAGAATTTTTGTCAAGTATCCAGACAGTGGCAAAGATTGTATCTGGAATCAGTGTTAGTAGCAAAAATACATATGCTGATGACCTAGATGTACTTTATAATAATAAATCAATAGGTTTGCATAGAGTATGTCTGCAACGTTGGCTGGAAAAAGTACTGCAAATTCTAAGAAATTAGAATCTTACTATTTCCTCTTGATCTAGATTTTTTTCCGGAAGTTTGGAAGCAGATAAATAGTCTTTTCCTTGAGCACAACAGACCAAGCCTAAAGCTTGCTTTGCTAGCTGCTCTGTTATTTTATACTTATGTTTTCCTGGAAGATAAGGCTTAATAGTACTGTGCATGGTTTGTTACTAAAACTGCTAGAAAGACTTGATTGCTTCTGAGATGATGACACGCTTGTAGTGATCATGCATCTCAATGGGATCCATTCCTGTTTGGGACATTCCTATTAGTGTCCAGCTGTAGCACATGGCATAGGGAGCCACCTGTTTTGCATCCCTCTGTTCAGAGTATCCAATAATCAGTGCTTATACTAATTATGTGATCTTATCCTTATCCTAGACCTGTCAATAATAAGACCTATGCAAACCCTTCCTCGGTGGGATAGGGTGGAGAAAGCATGCTCCCACTGTGCTTTGGATTGGACACTTTACAGCTCTGCTGGGTGCTTACAAAGAGCATGGAGGGAACAGCTGCTGTCCTTGGTTTGTAGTCAGAAACTCCGGACTGTAATTATACACCTCAGCTAGATAGATGAACTTGGCATCAAGAACTACTGTTTGCCTTTTCATTAAGGCTAAGTAGTCTGGATGAAACCGATGCAATTGTTCCCTCGGTCCGTTTTATCTGACCTCTTTCCACACTGGGGCTGATGGGAGAGCAGCAGTACAGCTGTGACACAGGTTACTTAGGATAACATTCACTGGGCCATGATCATATTGTCAGACCATCTCAAACATATCTTCATGAGTAGTACTGTTACTTCCAGTAAGGAAAATTCTGTTTTGTGAAAGAATGAAAATGTTTGGCTTTTATTATAGTGAAGATGGATGCAAACTTGAAATATCAAAAGCTAAGCAAAACAAGATATCCATTCATCACTTCCCGTGGAAAGGCACATGTTCAGCCATCCCCAGGAAAGCAGGGCTCCATCAAGGGTAACAGATACTTGGAAAGAGAAACACTGTAACTCTGAATGTTCCCCCTTCTTCCATCTTTCACCCAGTTTTTATTGCTCAGAATGATGCCATATGGCATGGGATCAGTTGGGATCAATTTGATCAATTGGGATCAGCTGTCCAGGCTGATCTACTTCTGATTCTACTGATTCTACGTCTTTGCTTTTCTAAATAAAAATATGTTTTTAGCTGGTCTTTTCAAACAAGATAAGTCTAACATGATGAAAACCTAAAATATGTGTTGGTGATCTTTTATACCTGTCTCAGATGACGAGTACAAGAGGACAAACAATGCATGTGAGAATTGATAATATTAATTGAGACCAATTTTCTTAAAATCTCTCTTTGGCAAGTCAGATATTCTGCTGGGAGATGGCAGTTAGACTTTCCTCATCTGAGTCCATTTTTCCACATTGAAAAAAAATAAAGATAGTGCCTTCCGTTGCAGTGCTGTTTGACTTGTTAAAATGTGGCTTGCTTATATACAGACTTACTCTTATTGACACAAATTTTAAGTCTGGGACTCACCAGACTATTTAACAAGATAAATTATCTGTGCTGATGCTAATGGGTCCAGTAGTCAAATTAGGTATATTTTTTTTTTTATTGCATCTCCTGCTGATCAAGTCTTTAGCTGGCTGAGTAAAGTGAGTGCTATTTAATACTGCATCTCTGCACTAACTTTGTCAACAGAGCTTCTAGATCATTGAATGAGTAGCAGGGTTTCAATGGAAGATACAGTTGAGGTGAAGTCAAGGGGCAATGACAAATACTCAGCCCCGTTAAGTTAGGATGCATACTAGAGTGTATAATTACTGTATAACTAGGGCACATAAATGCAGCTATTGTACTTTGAAAATGTCATTACTGTCCCATAGCCACCCTGGCCCCTTTACGAGTCCATGGCACTGTTGCAGTAAATGACCTTACTCTCTCTATGTTGACCTTCAACTGCTTATTATCTTTTAGTATTCTACCCAGGAAGTTGTCATCTCAAGCACATATGATAAAGCAGTTGTCATGGCAGATTTTTAGAGTCCATGAAGACAGTTTATAGTAAATGGTAAAGATGGCCTCTGCAAGGAAGGGTATGCAGTAGGACCTTACATACCAAGTTCAGCAGCTGGCACTTAGAAGATTTGTCTGTCAGGTTACTGTTACATTTCATGGGCACTAAAGTATGAGCATCAGCAGAAAACTTTCTACCACAGTCTGGGCACTCCTGATTTCCAGCTGGGCACAGTTTGATCAGGTACATTATGCACCCCAGCTGGCTTGGGCGCTCACAATAAAAATAATTTGCTTTGATATGATTTACTGCAGTGGCACTGAGAAGAAACTTTTTCCAGAGAGTAAAAATGAAAATTAGCATGGTAAACATTTTAAAGTATTTAAAAAATGTGAAGGGTCATGTAGATTCACTCAAAACTAAATGCCTGTCATCTCCAGAGTATAGGAAATAAAGAGATCTTCAAAAATTATCTAGGAAAGTATCCTACAGGATTTCCTTTTTGCATGTGAAATAGTGTTTGAGTGGTTAGTGGGAAAGATACAAGCTTTTTAGCGTCAACATAATAACACAAAATTTTATCTTTCCATGCTTTGATGACCAATGAAGAATCCTGTTATAAAGCTTGTCTGATGGCTCGAGATATATCTTGAGAAAGTACGTTTTATGAAACTTTTCAGTAATGAATATATCAATGTGTTTTATACTAAAAGCTGTAAGTTAGATGTTTAATTTATGGGGAAACTGAGGCATAAAAAGATTATGTCATTAGTCAAGAGCAACCCAAGAACTCATCTGCAAAAATAAGACCAGAACTTGCACTGCCTGAATCCCCGTGTTCTATTCACTGTGTCGCACTGCTCTGCATTCTTCAGCAGAAGTACTGTGCCAAATCTGAGTACTCTGTTCTTCATTGACCCTTTCCCATTATAATCCAGAGCACACTCAAACTAGTTGAATGATTTTGTGATGATTGGTAATACACCTCCTTATTATATTTTGTGAAAAAAATACTTCATTTACATTCATCATGCCTCTGAAATCTTATGGCCAGATCCTGTAACTCATGCTATTTATGAATAATAAGCAAGAATTACGGAGTTGCAATCAGTTCAGAAGTTTCCTTCTTATAATTCATAGAGTGGAGAATATTGTATTCAGAGAGTTTGAGGACCGGATCAAAAAGTTATTAGAAGCAATACAAAAACCTACATCTTAAGCTTGAACCTTCACTGAGACTTTTACATGGAAGCATTTTTGCTTTGATTTGAGTTCATTCAAATATTATAAAATGAGATCATAGAAAAAAGGAGGGGAAGGGTAGAGAAAAAGACAGAAATTAAAGGTTATATGTCTTAGGTGGCTGGCATGTCATGCAGTTTAAAGTAGGCTGCAGTTTTAAATTTGCCCTCTTTCCTGTCTCTGTTTAACTCTTCATTTCTAGTACTTAATATTTTAAGTTGGTTTCATAAGGAAATAAGGCCCATGAAATCTCACTTTCACTGCCCTCCAGAGCAATAACTCTTGAGACTTCTAATCAATTAAACAGTAGAATAAAAGCCTTCAACAGCCTTCTTAGAAGAAGCTGGTCAAACAAATTGTTCATGAAAACTCATTAGTCAGGAAGGGAAGAGACACACTCAAAGACATGCAAGATTCAGATCTTGTGTAGCCTGGTTGGCCAAAATAGCACACATGCTCACTGGCTCATCAGTGTGCCAGAAAGGTAATAGGTATGAAAAGTTAGGCTGAATCAACTTAGTTCCTGCTGTACTGCAGAATGACTCTAGGAAACTGCATCAGAGCTGAATTTCGCTCAGACTTGTTAGAAAGGAGTAAGGAACTCTTTGAAGTAGTTGCAGTCATAACAGTAGTTGCAGTCTTGGTTGGGGCTTGATAGTAGCAAAGACTTCCCAATGAGTAGCCAAACTGAGCTAACAGGTCATGTCTCAAGAGCAGTGAACCTTTCTGCAGGCAAGGGGGAGTGGGCAGTAAGACAGGCTGTTTCAGGAATGGCACATCAAGGAGCTCCAGAGACAAACAAATCAGTTCCTATACAAAGGTAACAGAGAAATATAACTTGAAGCTAATGAAATGGGAGCAGAAGGTGAAGTATCGAAATACTGGAATATTACTTCAAATACCTTCCAGTAGCTAACAGTGAAAGCACTACCAAGTCTGTTTAGATATCACCTGTAGAAACTGGCAGATAAGCTAGGCAGATGTAAGGCTCAAAAGCCATTTTCTTGGATATTCTGTTTCCACATTATGTGGTGGGTTTTTTAATAATTAAACTTAATCTCCTTTAAAGCTATTAGGTTAAACTATAAGAAACAAACAAAACCCCTTCAAGATGCAGAATACCTGTTCATGGTCATTTTCTTAATTACTGTGGTCAACACCAGTGGACAGCTAAGCACCACATGAAATGCTTACTCAGTTTCCCCCTGCTACTCCCAGTTGGATGGGGAAGGAGGGAAGATTAAAAGCAAGAAAACTTGTGATCAAGAAAAAAATAAGAACTGTTTAATAAATAAAGGAGAAGTGAAAGAGAGAAGGGAAACAAAAGTGATGCAAAGACAATTGGTCAGTACCACAGGTAGCCTGACACCCACCCTGTTCCCAGACAAAAGAAGTGTAACTTCCTAAACCATGTCTTTTCCCTGCTGTTGCTGAGCATGATGTGCATGTTGTGGAACATGTCTTTGGGTCATCTGCCTCCTAACCTGTTGCGGCAGATTGAGAAACCAAGGAAGCCTTGATGCTGCGCAAACACTGCTCAGCAAAAGCTGGAACATTTGTTTGTTACCAGTATCATTTTGGTCAAAAATCTAAATCCCATATGAGCTACTATGATGAAAATGAATTCTGTCCTGTCTGGAGCCCGTACACTTATGTAGGAGATTCTTAATACACTTATGTAGGAGATTCTTAATACCAAGGTGTGCTCTTTTACTCTGACCTTTCTCAGTAAAGTGTTATTTCCATTCTTAAAGATAAAAAACCCTTCATTTTAAGGATTCCATTAAGACTTTGGTGGATACAGAGACCCCAGGATGCTTGTGGGAGGAAGGCTGGGATCTGTCTGTCGGTTTAAATGCATATTTTAAGATGACTTACATTTTGTTCTATCAGGAAGTGCTCTTTCCTTCTCTTCCTACTGTTTTCCTACCAGTACATCCATGCATGAGTGCTGCTCATTTCTCAATTCTGATGCTGTTACTTCTCTTTCTAACCAGCCTTCTGTGCTGGTGACTGCTGCTATAGCACTTTTGCTTTGGCTGGGCGGGCAAAGTGAATCCCAGTGAAGCAATTCATCAGTTATGAAACTCCCATCAGAAATTTTAATATCAGCACCTGTGATCGATGAAGACAGTGTTCCAATCAATGTATGGAGCATTTTAACACATAATTTTCACAGTGTTAAAGTGAACTTCTCATGTAAATCCCCAACTCAGTATATGTATGTGGAGACCCTAGCTGCCTTAAAGAAAAGCTAATGTATAATGCATATTTTATTCAGCATTACCATTCTTTCTCTGTATCTTTCAGGGTTTCTTTCCTTTGTCACTGCCCTGTCCTACACATATGTAATTTAGTGCCCTAATTTGGTCACAGCTCTTCCTATTTAATATATACCCATGCACATTTATGTACATGTCAGTGTAATACATGCCTAAGCCATCTGGTATCTTTCCTTGCAAATGTTCACACAGAAAATTGACTGTGAGTAAGGTTCTGAACCTGCCTGTCCAAATGGTCCATATTTGTTTGATTTTTCTAGCAAATGCATAGATCCTATTAGTGAGACTGATCCAACATATTTCCATGTGTCAGCTGTACCTGCTGCAAGTGTCATTCTGTTCAGTGATAACAGGACTTGCATCCTAAAATAGAGAGAAAACAAGAACATCAGGTCCTTTTGAGGATCTGAATTGCTTTTTCTACCATCTGCTGACCAATGCTTTGAAAGAAAGAAAGTCTGTGTCTGGATTGACACCTTCCTTCTTTCTAAGCCAATAAAAGATCGGCCTGTTAAAGAGCCCAGACATGCCATGTTTGCAAGAGAAGCTTATTAGAATGTAAAATGTCACTGGTGTCATATGTTTGCAACTCATTGCAGTATACAGGAGCTGATACAGGTATTCTTTTAGTGTATTTGTTACATTTAATTATTCTTTGAAATGGCTTAATTTAACTGTGCAATAAAACGATTTTATTTTTATTTTACTGTGATACAGAAATTGCAGAACAAGTTGCCAAATGGGAGAAAAAGGTGTGAAGAGAAGTGATGCTTGACTTCCTTGTTTTATTGTTGCATATACTTTGGAAAGATCTTTGATCTTTTGAAAGATTGCTGTATGAATATTTTTTTCATTAGTAGGTACACAGCCAAAGCTGGAAATTGTAGGAGTTACAAGATACAATGCAGGACCCAGTTTAATTATCATTATGAGGTGTAGAAATGTTTGCATGGCTGGAAGGAGTGTTTGGGGTGAAGCAGTTCCTTTCTCTGAAGCATCTGATGTTTGCTAAAGAATAGTACAATTTTAGATGGATAAATTACCTATTCTAGCAGTGTTTATAGAATAAGGAAAATAAAAAGTTTCCCTGATAGTCAAATTTGGATATTATGCATTTCATATATGTAGCTATACATTGACACATCATCCATTGTTTTTTCATGCACAATTCATTTCATGTGAAATGAACCATTATTAAATTCCATTTTATATTATCCAATAGGGCATCGTCAATCACCCAGGGAAAGGTAATCTTATATGTTAGTCCAATAACATCTCTCTTGCATAACACATTAATTTTAATTGTAAGCATTTCATTAAAGCAATATTTACTTGGTGGTAATTCCCCTGTATTCAGTATAACACTGACACAATGAGCTCTTTTTGTAGCTGCATGGAAATTCTCCTCTATTCTAGCCTTAAATACATTCATCTGTATTGAATTACTGTGGAATTCTGCCTGGAGCCTGTAGTCATTGCATCCCTCACAGACAAAGGTCTCATGCTGAATCAGCTCACCTTTGTGGTTTCACAGTCCCAGTATGCACTTGATACTGGGACAGACCATGGCTGTTTTTCACTTCTGTTGGCTTATGAAACACTTTATTGCTTTGACTTGAGCACAGCCACAGCACTATGGCTGTGTGAAATTTTTCTGTTCCTGTTATACAGTCCAATTTTGGAGGCAGTCACACAGTCACCATTGAAAAATCTTCCTTCCAGGGCTTTGCAGGTCTCTTATTGTTTAGACAGGTTGGAGCTCAGGAAGAAATTGTTTCACTGATCTCAGAGTGACCATGCTAAGAGGTGAGCTAAGCAGCTGTCTCTGCCTCTGCAATCTACTGTACCATACATGTTGTTTTCTTTGCCATTTGTGACACAAAATGCCTGGTGTTAGCTGAGCCAATATGTATCTACTGTATCTACAGCAAGGACAGCTGTAGCAAAATTAGTGGATTTTTCTTTATACATCTTATTGCTGGTTGAATTCACTTCTGTTTCTTCCTTTGTACATTGGATATCATCTGCACAGAATTGGAGTCTCCCTATAACTGTATTAAACAGTAGAAGGAAATTGTCATGTGCGTGTGCACTGTTCTTGTAGGCACAGTAGACCTATGTGGTGTGCCAGTGTGGCATGATGCTGCAATGGTGTGCATCTCATGACCCAGAAAAATCATAACTCTGTTAGCATGACTGAGCAAAGGCTAATTATCCCTTCCTGTGATTGTAAATAGTCTGACTGTCCTAAAGTGCCTGCGAATACTGTACCACCTTTGGTGCCAAAGCTGGCTCATCTGATGCTACCTGGGAGGAGGGACTTGGAGACCTCTTGCAGCAATTTATTGCACAGTGTGGGCATATGCTTGAAATCTTCACACACATTTTATTCTCTTCCACTAGAGGCAAAGAGATCCTTAAAAATTCTTCTAACAATTTTCCCTTGTATTCTTACCTCTCAGCCATGTCTCCCATAATCTGTCAGCCTCCTACATACAGTATTGCCTTTCTTATCTGCCTGAGAGGCCTTTCATCCCACTTCTGCTTACATCTTCTCCTTGCCACGTTCCTGAGCTGGTCCTTCCAGCTGCTAGTACTAGACCCCTTTCTTCAGTTGCATCATTGACTGTGCCTTGCTCTGCTTGAGTGCCTCTGGAGAAGGTGGCTAGTAAGCATTTTAACATTTCATGCCATTTTTCTTCTGCCATACATCCATCAGCTTTCTTTAATCTGGTTTATGTTTAATTTCTTTTGCTAAAGTCACAAAAGGAAAGGTGATAAGCAGTGAGGGCATGAGGGGTAGAGTCACAGCACTGACCTCCCACCTGTTCCCCTGCTGTGGGAGAGGTGAAAATGAAGAGAGAAAGTAGTTTGGGCAGATGGCCAGCAGAAGCAGGTGACACCAGCTGCATTGCAAGGGAGCCAGGGAGCAGGGCAAAAAGCCAGAGCCTAAGTGTTAATGCTAGAGTTAAGGCAGGCCTGGGTTCCAGTCAAACCTTCATGCATGGACTCATCAAAACCCCAATCAAATTAACATAAAATGTTTATATATTTTCATGCTATAAGAGTCTCATACTCCATAATTCCCCTCATCATGCATTAAAACCCTTGCACTTCTTCCATTCTCCCTGTCCCCCAATCTATTCTCACCTTCCTCTTGCACCTGAAGGCATTTTGTCTGCAGTTTTACTGGCTGCAGTTTTACTGTGTGCTCTATGGGTACTTCTAGTCTCTTCAGAAATTCACAGGAAATGAACTCAAAATTACTATGTGGCCATGCCTTGTCCAGTCTGCAGAAAGAAATGTGATGTTTTAGAAAATCATAGTAAAGCAACACTTAGAAATAACATGTATTGGAATGTGTGAATGACTGTTCATTGAGAATATTTGGACTAACAAAAAGTGATTTTTTTAAATGTAGATTTTACAAAGAAATATACTAAAAATGTTGAAGACAATAATTAATACTTCAGCTACTAGTGTCTAAGTAGTCTGACATGATTACTCTGTAGGTTCCATTTGCTGTTCTTTATTATCATCATTTATTGTAGCATAGAAAGGTTATGGGCACATGATTGGTGAAGACAGATATAGAAACTTACTACTAATAATATTTTATAAAATGGGAAAAACAAAGCATGTTTAGCTTTTCATCAAAGCATAGCTGAAATATTTAAGGGAATTTGCAGAAGTCTATTTCCAAGAAAGCTGGAGATGCAATGAAAATGTGCCTGCCTTCTGCATGGCTCATCGCTTTTTCACAAGAAAATTCCACATCACCCTTAGCCTGTGACTGCACAGATGTATCTTACAAGGAATAAATTTTGTCTGCTAGTGAACTAAGGACAAACGGCAGTGGCACAAAAGACCAGAATAGCCACAGCAGTGATATCACCTGCTACCACCATGAGACCACCATCATACCTTCCACTCCTTTCAGTTCCTTCTCAGCTCTGAAATGATTAGGTTGCATGCCTTAACTCCAGAGAAAGTTAGTTGTTTTCATTTCTCTCATGTCTCTGTCCTTCTTGTAAGCCCCCTATAGGTACTGGAAGGCCTCCCTGAAGCCTTTTCTTCTCCAGGCCCAACCACCCCATCTCTCTCAGCTTGTCTTCATAGGGGAGATATTCCAGCTCTCTAATCAGTTCGAAATAGAATTAGACCATGTTTAGACTTTAATCCAGATAATTAAGGGTGCTGGAGACCACTTAGTTTTGGGAGATTGTTGTGGATAAAGGAGCACCAGAATATGACAAAGAAGCCAGTAGTAATTCTGGTGAACCTTAGGTGGGAATTGCAGATGCTCTTTTATAGCAGCATGTAGCTGCAGGTATGTAACTATTTCCTAGGGCATCTACATGTGTGAGGGCTGAGAGACTCCCTCAATTTCTTTTTGTTCTTTCTCAATGGCAACTTCAAGGTAAACCACTTTTAATTCATTTAATTTAATTAATTTATGTCAGCCTAACTGTGTGGAAAGAAATATTCTCCATCTCTAAAATATACTTGTGCCCCTCAGATAAGCTGTGGCATTATGTTTTTCAGCACTGAAGCAATTTAAGGGAGTATTTGTGCATAGCTGTTCCTGGCTACTTATTTCTGCCCCTGTGCTCCAGGTTGTCATCCCCTTAGTTATGGTAATACAGCTAAATGGTGCTTATCTGAAAACCAAATCCACCAAAAGAGGAATAGTTTCAGTGACTGGGTTTACAGCCTAGCAACACAATGGCTGTTTTTCAAAATGCCTTACAGGCATAGAAATGAGAGGTTAGATCAGGAAATGGGCTTCTTAAATCTGTTTCGCTGCGAATTATTCAGGAAAAGATCCTGGCCTTCCTGTCCCAGTCTTCTCTAGTTTCAGAGATGCTGTGTCCTGATCATGTGCAGTTATCACGTGCCCCAAAGGTAAACAATACTCAGTAGGTTTGGCTGACCCATCAGTAAATCATTAATCCATTCTCAAGTAAAATGTTCGTAAGGCACCACTATTGGTCAGAAGATGCTCAAAGCTCAGTATGATGTTCTTGACACACTTAATAATGTGTTTCATATGAATGTGCAAATTGGTAACCACATTTCATACAGGCACAAGTAAGATAAGTTGCTGCCTCTTGTTTCTTGCTTGAGAATGGCTTAGCAGTAACTGAATCACTTTGAGAAGATATGTTTAGCATGTTGGTTAAGTTTTTAGGAAATACTGTTGACAATGGTTACTTGGAATTGTTTTGGTCTCTTATCACCTATAGGAGGGAAATCTACACCTGGGTGAAGGATGGCTGTGCAAAAGCAGTGATACTGAGGCACAGTTCTGCTTTGTTCCCCAGGGGAGGCTGCGTCTCCAAAAGTTTGGTGAGCCAGCCTACAGCTCAGGCTATGCTTTGTTCATCTTTTGAAAGAGAAATTAGATACTTTTCTAGGCCCTGTGGTCAACCACTGTTGACACTCGATACTTCTGTGTTGTATTCTTCCTCATAGAGAATACAATGGAGGAGGTTGGTCCTCTTTCTGGCAACCTCTCCTCTCCTCTCCTCTCCTCTCCTCTCCTCTCCTCTCC
>VZSE01003787.1:867441-882200 GCA_013398275.1 Promerops cafer | reverse complement strand
AGGTGCTTTGTCTTCTTTCTTCTCCCCTCTCCTCCCCTCTCCTCTCCTCTCCTCCCCTCCCCTCCCCGATTTTGTTTACTTCTTAATAGACTATATTGCTTGGAAAGGATCTATTAATAATTTGCTATTTCCTGTCATGTGGTTGACAAACCTAATAAGGAGCAGGAGACACCACTCTCTGCAGTCTCTCTGCTGGGCTTAGCATATTGTTCTGTATACTCCAAGACTTCCCATTGAAAAGTAGTCCAAACACTTTTCAAACACCTCAAACATTGTGTCTGTCTGTTAAGAAAAAAAATAGTGTGTCAAGTCCAGCAGTGAGCCTGACACAATTGCAGTGAAATCAACAAATATAATAGCACAGACTTGTTGCCAGGTAAGAGAGACTTACTCAAACTGACTAAAGCTTTTTCATCTTTTTTCCCCTCATCTGAGGAAGTTTAATGACTATGCTGGTTCTGTTTTTCAACAGTTCATTAACAAGAACAAAAAGCATTTATGTGTCCATACCAACAATTACATGAATCTTAGATGTAATAGCAAATAAGGAAGAACCACATGACCCTGTAATTTTCATGTGAAAAGGCAAAAGAACTGGCAGGAATCCTCAACATCCAAATGGAGGCATGGTGTTGCTTGGTGTTACACTGGGAGCTCTCTGTAAATGGTCTGTCATTCGTGAAACCAAGGCTTGCACAGTAGTTGATAGGTCTTTGGATATTAGTATTACTAGAATTTTAAAATCACACTTTTTTTTTTTTAAATTCACCATCTGTGTAGTGAAGTCAATAGTAAAAAAATTAGGCTCTGCTTTAAATAGCTATGACTTGCTCAATTAATTAGTTTCAGAACATTATACAGTACCTGTATTTGTATCCTGGGCAGCTTCAAAATTGTATAAAACCTTAATCTTGCAGAGTTTTATGTATCTACTACAGCAGTAGTTTACATGTGTTCTTTCGAGGTGCAGTCGTGGCTGGTTTTTTTGGCTCCAGTGTTATGTGTTGTATTGTATTCTGTGTATTTTTGTTCTTGTGATGACTGCCTCATGTATCAGCTGTTCAGACATCCAGCACCATGGTGTGAGTTGGATAGCCTAGTTATTTTCCCCTTGTGTTGGGATTCCCACTCATTTCCATGGAAACCTGAAAAGCTGGAGGAATAAAGCACAGAAGCTATTGCTGTATTATAGTATGTGCAGCTTTTGCCTGAGTGCCAGTGTAGTTGTAGGTCTGGCTGGGCTTCCAGTCTAAAACCTGTATTTTAAAGGGTTTAGGTTTTAGATTTATTTCTTATTCAAACCTTATTTGGTCTTATTTTCCTCATGAAGGAATGTTTTATAAACACACATTCTTACATACATGTTTTTTAATACTAATAAAATGGGCACACATGCACGTGAGTGCATACTTCAGTATGTATATATATGTGCATACATGGATACATGTACATACACAGACACACGTGCACACACATCTCAGACAAAAACACATTCAGAAACAGAGGTATTGAAGTCTGTAAGAAATGTATAACTTATCCACACAGTAATTCTAATGGCTGTCACTTTGAAGGCTTTTCTTAATCAAAAACAAACAAAAATTTGAATAGATTGACAATGAAAGAGATATGAATGTGACTAAATACACTTTTTATTGAGATAACCTAAAATATGTGTACCTCCTTCCCAAAGTCAGAGATTTAACCATTTCATTTTGCTCCTGAGCAGCTAGTTGATAGCAAATTATGTGAGTGCAGAGACAACTAGAAGAGGTAACGAAATGGAAGATGAAAAAGAATTTAGAAAATAAATGAACATGAAGACACATCA
This sequence comes from Promerops cafer, assembly GCA_013398275.1. Taxonomy (NCBI): domain Eukaryota; kingdom Metazoa; phylum Chordata; class Aves; order Passeriformes; family Nectariniidae; genus Promerops; species Promerops cafer. Next base: position 880,372 of record VZSE01003787.1, on the reverse strand, counting down.
AAAAACAGGCTTTATCAGGGCAACCATCTTGAGTGTTACTTTCTCTGTGTTTTCTCTGTGTTACTTTTCAAATCTCACTAAAACCACTCGGCAAAATATGAAATTGTTTCTTTGGCTTTCTGCAACCTATACTACTAGTTTTTACTCCTTCCCTTTATGTTGTAGCAGGACTATCTGACTGCACTTTGAAATCATCTGTACTATGGTACGCTGCTATTTTTTTCAGCCACAGAGACACAGAAACTGGAATACTATGACTTAATGTGAAAATTTAATTTGGAGATACCAACTGTGATTAAAAGACAGTTCCCCTTTCAGATTGGTTATGCTCCAATTCACAACAGGGTGCGATGCATGAAATCAAGAAAGAAGAACAACAGAGATAGTATTCTCTAAAACTGCTGTTATAAAAACTATCTGTAGATGTCCTCAGTGATTTCAAATAATAAAGTGTGTAAAAACTTCTGAAAATATGCATTAAATACAAAGATCTTAGTCTACATTTAAATTCCTACTGCCTGGTTTTCAGCTCTGGGAGTGACCTCAGCAGTAGCAAAAACAAGGTTCTAGGACTTGGATGGAGTTTAAGATTTGTGACTGCATACTGTAGGTAGTCAGCTAATTCCATAACCATACTATTGTAGATGAGCTTTGGAGAACTTTGGAAGAGGGGAATGGAGATTTTATAGGAAGACTCTTCATGTGTGTCTTAAGCATGAAAAAAAACCTCTCAGAAAAATGGTAGTTAATAATATTAAATGATTTTCTGAAGGATGCTATTTGTAGCATCAGTTGCACATAAATGTAATTTTCCATTTAGAAAAATAATCTTGTAGGTGTTTTGTTTGCGAAGAGAAGCTTGAGTGCTTTAGCATAAAGTGCTGATATCCAGGAAGTAAAACAGAGGAATAGAAACTTATGTATTTAAAATCTTGTAGTGCTAGTCATTGGAGGAACCTAGTCAAACCAGTCATTGGAGGAAGCTGAAACATGCTTTCTGAAGGTTGGGAGTTGAAGTGCTGGTGGTGGAAATTCATGTAAGGTTCTAGAGATATTCACTAGTAGATTTCAATCCTTTAGGCACTGGAAGGTGCCTTAGAGTCTCCCTGGAGCTGCCTTTTCTCCAGGCTGAACAGCCCCAGCTCTCCCAGCCCATCTCCATAGGAGAGGTTCTCCAGCCCTCTGATCCTCTTCATGGCCCTCCTCTGGATTCCCTTCAAACAATCCGTGTACTTGTTTTGGGGACCCCAGAGCTGGACATGCTCAAGCTCTAGTCTAGAGTTTTGCTTTTTTTTGGCTTTCTTCTCTGTTTGCATGAAAACAGTTGGACGTTTTCAAGTAAAGTACATAATGGGTGTGCATTCCCTACCTTTACTCATTGGTGCTAGGGAGTTGTTTGGCTAAATATTCCTGCTGGGCTTTGAAAACATGAGTATACATGCACATGTAGTTAGTTGTATTGCTTGTAGTGTTATAGTGCATATGGACTGCAATCACAATCCAGAACTTTATTTTGCCAAGTGCTGTATGAACATATGCCCTGCCCGGAAAACTTACAGTATAAACAGATAAATATGTTTCAGTTTTTTTGTCGGTGGGACATGACATGAGCTCAAAGATCTCCATATTATCTTTCATTATAGGCCAGTGGGATCGAATATACAGAGCAAGCATGCATGACTTTCAGCACATTGATGTGGTCTATCTTTTTATTTTATTGGGTAGAGACATATTTTCAGATTTTTTAACTCTTTCATTTGTACATCTATATGTATATATATTTACCACATCTGAATTTGCATGCAAGTTTAGCTTCAGTTCTCTGTGTGTATAATACTGGTATGTGATACCTGCATCGTGTATCAACTCTTTAGGATGTACAGTTCAGAGGAATAATCTTGCACTATACCTTTATAAAATGTGGTGTTAATTATTTTGATACATCCTTCAACAGTTTTGACCTTTTTTTTATTCTGAAGGTCTTCTGTAGACATGCCAGACATTGATTTATACAAAAAGTTGTGAAAACTTTATAAAAATCTCAATAATTAGAAGCTCTGAGTCTTTTTGCTGATGCAAATTTTGTAAAGACAGATTCCATCCTGTTGCTGGCACTGTTCCTTTCCCATAGGTGGTAGGAACAGGCAGAACTTTGGACATCCTGTTTCAATGTCTTTGGGAGCCAGAATGCTTTTTCTGCATAAATGGCTTTCTTTGCATTTGCCAAGAAACATTCTCTCACCCAGACAGCATAATAACTATATTAAAAGTATATTGTCTCCTCAGAAATGCTGCCTCAGATCCTACATTTCATGTTAAGGATTTAATGTGAAATTTGGGAAGAAAAGACGCCTGAGAAGTGGGGAAGCACCTCCACTTTACAACATTGTTTTTGTCCTGCATCAGATCAACTCTTTCAGGGTGTATGTAAAATAATGCACATATGTGCTTCCATAAATCTTCTTAGGTTTTATCTCTGTTACTCAAGGATGAAAGGGACCTCTTTTTATGCAGAATTCACTTCAGTCCTTTCACCTAGTTGTCAAAACAAAACCTAATGATGCAGTTTCCCATCTTTACAACATGAATCAAGGAGATAAAATCTTTACACCATTGGTCCTGCATGGCTGGTGGTATAATAGGAGAGTATGTCACAAAACTGACATTAAGGATGCAGAGATGTAATTTTGAAAGTCTTGGTTTTCATTCTTTTATCCTCATAGCATACAAACATGAACAGAGTTAATCAGATTCTTTCTCGCTGTTATTTGAGTAACTGTGTTAACTTAAGTCAGAAGGCAAAGTTTTAACTGAGGGCAGAATACAGATTGTTCTACCAATTTGGTCTTGTTTGGCCGCTTTGAATTATTTAACAGCAGTTCTTTCTAGATCTTGAAACCAGTACAGACAGCATAAGAATCTGAAGCAGGAAATCTCTTTTGTGCCTTGTTAAGAATAAATGTGCTTTTCAATTTGCTTAAAAAAAAAAATCCATATTTATAATAATAGAATGTACAGGTGCTTTGATGTCAGAGTGACAACAAGAAATGAAAGAAAATTGAAACACATAATAAATATATATTAATAAATTAAAATAAAACCACTTCCTGGCTGTCCTTTCATTCCAGGAGTTAAAGGGGCACTCTTTATGCCAGCTTAATTGCATTATAAAACTCACACAATCATCCAAATTGCTAACTGTGCTGGTAATAACAGGCCTACTTTAATGTAGCACTTTTCCAGGCCTTGTATGGGCCACTAGGTCACGGTGCAATAGTTATCACTACACCTGTTGTCATCTCTGTCCTAGGAAGATACCTGGGGTTTACTGTATGTTATGCTACAAAATCCTGTCCATTTGGGCTGTGTTTCTTCTTTCCTTTTTTCCTTTTTTTTTCCTTTTACCCCAGAAATTGCTATAGACAAATTTTGAGCAGAAAATTAACAATGAATATTCATTATTCATGTGGTCTCTTTTTTATGTTTTGAGTATTGTGTTGTACAGTTTTAGTGTTAAAACTATTGAAGTTATTGAACAACTGAAGTAGGTGCTCTTGTTTTATGCAAAAACTGCAATAATCTGTGATCCTGTGTAATTTATGCTAATTATGTTAGAAGGGCCATGATTGATATTTTGCTTGCCTGTCTTACTAATTTATCATTTAATTGTTGCACTTCTAATAACTGTAAGCTATTTATAACATACCCTTTGAAAAGCATATTGGCCCATACACCAATAGCAACAAACACTTCTGACACCATGTAGTTCTGAAATAGTATTCTCACCATTGCTGTGATTAGACAAAACTTAAAACCAGAAATGAGCTTTCATTGTTGTGGAGTAGTGAATGGGGAAGAAGGGATGCTAGTCTGTTCACTTAATAGTGACAACAATTAGCTAGTTTTAACAGACCAAGATTTTTTTTAACTATCCTGTTCTCAGTGTGTAGTTTACTAAACTGCAAGGCCTACATAGTTTTCTTTTGGAATTAAAAAGAAGATATAATTAATAAATATGTCCTTTTCTATATCTGAAATACTTGTCTTTTGCATGATACATATCCACTACAGTTAGCTTATGTTTAATTCTGTTTAATCAAAACCTTAAACATGAGTCCCATCTTTTTAATAATGCTTATTTTGTGTGGTGCTTTGGTCTGGTTTGTTCAAAAATGGTTATAGGTGTCTTCAATAATTGTCAGTCTGATTCAGTGCCAGTGAAAATACAACTGTTTTTCTACACTGGAAGCAATAGTGGATCAACAAACCTTAGCATGTGTATTATTTGTGATATATTTTTGAGTTTGGGATACTAGAAACGAGATTTTAAAATCTGGTATCCTAGTTTTTTAAGAACACAAACTGCATACTTGTATGTTGTGGCACAGTTATACTCACTAATACCAATGTGTGGATGTGGTGACTGGGTTATATAAAAGCTTGTTGCAGGCATTTTGTATCATAAGTATCTGTGTATTCTTCTCAGTGAGAAACTATACATGACAGTACTAAATATATTTAAATTGCTTGTTCTATTTTCTCCTTGTATTCAGCAAAATATGTATTTTTATACATTCCTTATTTAAAGAGTGAATGAGTCAAAGATAAAGCAACAGTCTCCTCAATTCATTACAGACTTAGATAATGTAGGTAAGTTTGGGGGGTGAAACCTAATCCAATTTGAAAAAAATTCACAAGATGCACATGCAAACATTGTATTTTTACTTCAGAAACCCTATTCCCTTGATGAGGGAGGGCAGAGTGAGCCTGTGGCAGATTTGGAAGTGCAATTTGCCAAGCAAGGTAGGAAAGTTGAAGCCTTTCCTTTCCCCTCTTATTTTCCATAATGATCTTTTGGTTTACAGCTTTTAAGAGCTGTAACTCTCACAACTCTGCTTCTGGCTGAACTGTGGGAACAAGTCAGTGACTTTATGTTTCTGCAGAGCTTTGTGCTTTTTTCCAAGCAGTTTGCCAGGCACAGCTCTGGGAGGTTGTTCCCCATCAGAGGGCCTCTAGGCCTGACCTAAATGTGGGTGATTCAAGGCAACAAAGAGGTTGAAACACAGCATGATCGTGATTACAGTCATTAGGACATTCAAAGATAAAGCTAAAACTCTAAAGTTATGACCACTTTGACCTGAATTTCAGTGAGTGTACTTTGGCTTTTTGTCGTGTGGTCTTATTTCTGCATATGGTGATAGGTAGTACACTGCATGCTCCTCAGTATTGCTGCAGGCCCCATATTTGGCTTGTTCTTTATTCTCTTAGTATTTTAATGATAATTCAAAGATGTGTAGTGCGAATACATTGAATGAGAGTTACAGGAAAAAACTCCTACAGCCCTTCCTTGGTAGGTACCTTTCAGCTAATAAAATTGGTGCTTCGATAAACATAGATGCAAAAATGTTAGACAAATAGAAATATGGAAACCTTCATTAGGTTGCTGTGCCCAAAAGACCATTGCATATACTTTTAAGATGTATATTAACTAAAGGTGTTTCTCAGTTTTGGTGCTTGTCCAGAACATAGGCTTCCATGAAATTAGTCTTTCCTGTCTTTTGGAGCACGATATATCTCAGGACTTGCACACAGACAGTGTGTGTGAGAACAAGTTACACACCAAGTGTGCCAAGGGTGGGAGTGTTTATAGAGACTGCACACCTGCCTTGCATGCCTTCCCTAAGCTACTGGGCTCTAAGCCTAGCAATGGAAGTGTAGAACATTTTGTGTTACTTGTGAGCCCCGTGTCTGTGAAATCTAACTCTTTGTATTTCAGTAAGTCTTATTGGCTTCCTGATTTCTAAAAACTAAATTTTTTAATACATTTTTTCTTTTAAAGCACTCTTCTTACCAATTTTCTTCCATAATACTATGAAAAATACGTCTGCCAGGAGCTAAATTATTTTTCTGCCTTTGTTCCCGTACAAAATATAACAAATTGCCACATTTCAAATTTAGAATTAGAAAAATAACCTTCCTGATGCCTTGTATCTGTCATTTTTTGAACACATTGTGTTTGGGAAAAGGATTTTAGAGGAAAATAAATCATGCCAGATTCAACAACTTGAAGAGAAGCAGGGCTGCTGCTGATCCCTGTCCTGAGTTCAACCAGGAGTAAGGCTGAAGATTCATTTACAGCAAGCACACAAAGCACACATGTGCATATACATAAATACATGCCTGCATGGCTGCTCACAAGGATTCTAGACAGACACTCAGAGAACTCCTGTGAACACAAACATCACGCACAGAACCACACACCCATCCAGACAGAAGGAGCAAGAAGCCACATCTTTTATATCATTCTAAGTGCAACTAAGACTTTTGGATAAAAAATACTATAATGTCTTGATTTTTATAGATGTAACCCCATGCTAATAGAATTTCTAGAATAAATTCAGTTAATTTGGTGCAAATTTCATTCAGAATAACCGACAATACAGAAAATAATCTTCAAGAAATTTCATTTTATGAAGTTAGTAAAGATTTAAGTTGCTTATACTCCCACTTGAAAGTAGCATCTTCTAATAGATAAAGTATGCTTCTTTTATTCATGACAAGGAAATTACAGTTCTTTTAAATACAAATTATTTCTCTATTTTTTGTTTGATTCTTACTATAAATTTACATTCAGCTTTAATTTGTGCTGCTTCTGAGTGCTTTGCTTACTGCGCTAGAGAAATATGTAGGCCTATTTTTCCTTCTGTTATATTTAATTTCTTATTAGGAGGCCTTCAAATCAGAGACTGCTTTCTTTCAAGGTCTGCATCTAATGCAAGGAAATGTGAATTTTTGTTTAAGCCTATCTGTATAACCAAAATATGAGTTGTAACAGGAACTTTAAAACTTTTAAGTTCTTTTTTCTTCTCATGTGAAAAATACATGTCTCCAGTCAGAAATGCTTATAAATAGGGGGGAAAAATGAACATGACTAACTATAAAGCTCCTGAGACTTCAGTATTGGAAGGTCCTGTCAACATGTGCTGACCTTCACCGCCCTGACCCTTCACAGATCAAGTGGCGTGGCACAGGAGCACCGTCGATGACTGGTTAAAGGATGATGCAATTTGAGTTGCTCAGCTCTATGGACATATTCTGGATGTCTGCTTTCCAATGGAAATTCTGGTTCGTGTCCCAAAGCCTGTTCACTGAGCATCTTTATAGAGCCAGACTGATGAGTGGATATCTTTGCTCCCAAGAAAGAAGTGCTAAAGATCCAGTGCTATTTCTTCTCACCTCTTTTTTCCACACTACTTTATCATTCCTCATATCTAAGATAAAAGGAGGTAATGAGAGAAAGATGCTCAAATGACCTGTGTACACTCTAATCTGAGGCCAATGAGAAATACTTGAAATAGTTCTCTGCTTCGCTTCAGGTTACTTCATTGAACCCCAAATGTATTTCCCCACAAAAAAAAAATATGGTGATATATGAGGAACTTGTGAGTTTAACCAGAATTCTGCTTATTCTGGCCTGTATTTACAGATTTGGCCACAGCCTGCACTGTTCATCCGAAAATGGAAGGATTGGATTCCCTCTGTGCATTACAGCAGGAGAATGACTCTTACTGAAAGCTTCAGAACAAGTCCTGAGGATATATTCTCCTATTGTTCTGCAAGAAGGACTCTCCTTGATATTAATAAAAGCTTTGTGTGTTCATCACAAGTGGAAGAGAGCAAAGGAGTAATTTATATTCTAGTCATTAATTTGCCCACGTGCCTATTTGTTCGCTTTGTATTATGTACCCTCCACTTGTAACTTTATCTTTGCCGAGTTCCCCCTGGAACTCTCCTCTGGTTGTATGCTGGTATTTTCCTAAGGGGAAGATTCAAATGCAGTAATTCTTTTATAAAGTTTGCCTTTTCCTGGAAAGGGTGCTCTAAAATAGTTGAACTAAATTTCAGATGGCCATCTGAATGCACCTGGGTTTGTGGGGGAAACAGTCTGGAAGGAGAGGAAATTGGCTTTCCGTTCTGCCTAACTTTTCCTTAAACACTCTAGTAGCTTCTTAGAGTATCTTTCTATCCTGCAGTTTTGTGTCTCTTTTGTCTTGTAGATCTTAAAATAAGAAACAAGTACCTTAAATGTATTTGGGAGAGTCAGACAGGTTTCTGTCAAAATCAAGATCTTGAATTTTACTGTGCTCTGTTAATAACAGTAATAAATGATATTTAATCGAGATGATTGAAACATTAAGAACTGATTTTAAAGAACTGACTATGCAAATACAGTCATAATGAGACACAAGAATACTCTATCAAAAGCCTTGTTAAAATTGAGCTGAATGCCATCAACTACTCTCCCTTCATCCACAAGTACACACATTTTATCCTAGAATGCAACTAATTTACAAAACTATGATCAGTAAGGCTTAAATTAAGGTTCAGATATTGATTCAGGTTTGGTCTGCTTAGGGGAAAGGAAGACCTGCTGAAACAGATAGTGTTATACAACAGAGATATTTGGGGCCCATTGAAACAAATTGACAGATGTCCCCATTACCAGATAGGTTAAACAGTGTCTCACAAAACATATCCAGTTTATAAAAACATATTTAGATTACCAGGAGTCATACTTGAGAAATTAATTTCTTTTGGAATACAAAGACATGCTTGAAAAGAGGTTATGTTACAATTTGGATTTGCCTGTTATTTTCTGAGGAGAGCAATAGAAGGTCAGTTTGCATATTTTTTAGGAAGACCGCACCAAGTACTTATATAGTATGGGATACACTGCTTACATAAGCTATTAATCATTTTCCAGGTCATATTTCTTTGATTATGGATATAGGAGCATTTTAAGTGTGGGAAATATATATGACATATTTTGTTTCATTCCTTGAGACACTAGATGAAAAAAAAAATTCTTTGAATCCTTTCATTTGACTTTCGCACAGAAGAAATAAAGTTTTCTTTAAGTTATAAAAAGAGATGCTGAGCAAACTTTGGCTATTAAAATAATAAAGAAATCTTACCTGCAGAAATTTGAATCTTGCATCATAGGGGATGAAAATCTGCCTTTACTGAGTAACTTGAGTAACATGGAGATAAATTTTAAACTTCAATTTTTTAAATATAATAAACTCATTACATTTTCAGGAAGTCATAATATTTTTCTCCAAACATTTTACTTTTATCACATTATGAGTATGTCTAATATTACTGATTAGGAAAAAGCAAGATTTCTAATAATTTTAAGCAACATTCTTGATTGACAGTAACAATTATGTTGAAATTCTAGTATTTAACAGTCATTTCCATAGATTTTTGAGGTCACAGATGATCATCTACAGAATCACAGAATCACAGAATGATGAGGTCAAGTTGGAAGGGACCACAGTGGGGCATCTGGTCTAACTTCCCTGCTTAACCAAGGTCATCCTAGAGCACATGGCACAGGATTGTGTCCAGATGCTTCTTGAATATCTTCAGTGAGGGAGACTCCACAGCCTCTCTGGGCAATCTGTTCCAGTTCTCAGTCACCCACACAGTAAAGTTTTTCCTCATGTTCAGGTGGAACTTCCTGTGCATCAGTTTCTGCCCATTGCCTCTTGTCCTATTGCTGGGCATCACTGACCAGAGCCTGGAAACATCCTCTGACACCCTCCCTTCAGATACTGACAGACATTGATGAGGTCCCCTCTCAGTTATCTCTTCTTGAGGCAGAACAGGCCCAGCTCCTGCAGCCTTCCTGTGTAAGAGAGATGCTCCAGGCCCTTAATCATTTTTGTTGCCTTCCTCTGGACACTCTCCGGGAGCTCCATTCCTGTCTTGTCCTGAGGAGCAACAGAACGTTCTACAGTATAGACAGTGAATGCTCTGTCTCAGTAAACACTGGACATCTTTTGAGAGTGTTTGAGAATCCAATTTCTGGATTTGAAGAAATACAAGTAAGAAAAAAATTAAGAAAGAATAATTTTGGAAGTCTAGATCTAAGGCCTTTAGCTTTCTAGACTTCTGTTACATCATAGCTAGAGAGAAACCATAATAATTCACTAAGAAAGTGTTGGCTGATCTGGAAATTTAGGAAATGGGACTGAACCTTGCGGTCACCATTCCTCTAGCTAGAAATAACTATATGTTCAGAATTATAACAGGAAGGATCATTTTCAGAAGTACCTGCCCTTAAGGGCAGAAAATGCTGAACTACTTCCCCACAAGGGAGCAAAAATCACAGTTTGTCCTGGAAAGGAGGCTAAATCTCTTGGTCATTTACAGCTGGCAGCCCTGAGAAATTCCATATGGTAGATATGGGAGTGTATCTAGAGATAGGGAAAGCGGTGCTGGCTGCAAAACTTTTAGGAACTCAGGTAGCTCTATGGTGAGACTCAAAGCCTTAAATAATTTAAGAACCTGAGGACTCCAGCAGCAAGCCAACAGATAAGGTCCTGTTGAAAACTTACTCTCTGTTCATAGAACTTACTGACCAAATCTGAATAATTCGGTGGTTTTCTGGAAAATTAATGCAGCCTTAAAGGTCGTGCAGCTACAGATCACGTTCTGCTCTTCAGCTGCAGCAGCACAAAAGTTAGTTGTGCTCATCTGGTTGTCCAGATCCACTTCACTGTTACTGCCTGGCAGATTGTGATTGTCTGTCTCTCAAGCATGGCCCACAAGTGTTGTTCATACATACAGGAGCCTGGAACCAGCACGTTCTTCAGATGGATCAAATCTGCCAAATGACGCAGGCCAGTGAATGTAATTGGCCTGCCTCCAACATAGTTTATCATTCCGTTAATTTCTCTATTATCTGCATATTTCAGTTGTGAGTTCTGGTGAAGATACTGAATATTGTAGGGCTAAAATGCATGCCTATGGGATTATATTAGAAAGGTTCTTGTTAGGGATATATTTTTTAACTTTTACAATTAGTTTTGTATAAAAATAACTTTTATACAAAATAATTTTTCTGGAAAAATATTTTAATACAGAATTATTTTTTTCTGGAGAAATATTTGCTAACTGTTATAAATATGCTGATTTTATGAAGCATTTATTTGATTGTCTGAATGCTTGGTAAGAGAAAGCAAAATGATTCAAAGGTGTCTAAGGATATGATATCCTGACATAGCTACCTTTATTGGCAACTTTTAGAGTATCCTCAAAGAGCAGTATCAAGTGTTTTTGATTACCAATTTTCCATGACGAAGTGTTGACTGGTGCTGATTATGTCATCATCTTGTATCCCATATTGCTTTTGTATGACATTATTAAGGGTCAGCATCAGGAACATTAACTTAGTGACCCACACCATCCTCTCAACAATTAGTAAAGGTTAATTTTAAAAGTTACAAGTAAAATTTTTTCAGAATATTTTTTTTTAAGTTCTCCCTCAATCCCCAAATAACAGCAATGTATTGAAGACCTATTAGCCTATGTTTATTTTGGGAGGCAAATGTTGTCTGAGACTGTGATTTTAAAATGACAAGTAATGACAAAAGCCCTTTAAAAATTTTCTTGTTGATTACTATTACTACATTTTCAAATAATAATAATCAAATCTGTTATTAATGAATTCTTCTGACTACGTACCTTTTCTATTTTTAACATTTAATGAAATACTTTCAACTGCTCCTAATTGTAGTAATTTTATGTTATAAGATTGTCTTCTTCTCAGTTTGTCTCATTATTATTTCCAGCTTTCAAATACTGACAATTTAAAAGCACCCTGTGTTTGTGTGTGTGTGTGTGTGTGTAGTAGTAGTTACTGGTATAACATCCTATACACTAAGATGTAACAAGTCTTATTGCCTGCACACAAGTGACCACACAAACATTTTTTTGGTTTTACTCAGAAAATTTGTATTTATTATAGCATGTTGTGGTTTATTTGCTAGAGCACTATAACTATTCATGTCTTGTTTCTCTAAATCTTCTGTAACAGGAATGCTTATAATGGTGGTGCAGAATTCCTAGATTTACCTCTCTCTGCCCATTGTCCTAAGTAAGGCATATCCAATAATTTTGTTCTTTTAAATTCTAATTTACACATTTAATTTCTACATAGACCTCTTTTATCTTTTCCTTCTGGGAATTGAGAATTGTAGAATCACAGAATGGCCTGGGTTGAAGGGGACCTTAAAGATCATCTAGTTCCAACCCCCCTGACTTTGGAGGGAATGTTCCACTAGACCAGGTTGCTCAGAGCTCCATCCAGCCTGGCCTTGAACACTGATGGGGATGGGCGTACACAACTTCTCTGGGCAGCCTCTTCCTCCCAGTGTCTCACCACCTTCATGGAATATCTTCCTGTTTCCCAATCTAAACCTACTCTGAGGTTGAAACCATTCTCCCTTAGCCTGTCACTACATACCCTTGTAAAAAGTCCCTCTCCATCTTTCTTGTTGGCTCTGTTCAGGTACTGGAAGGCCACAATTAGGTCATCCTGAAGCCTTCACTTCTCCACTCTCAGCAAACCAAATTCTTTCAGCTTTTTCTTTTAGGAGAGGTACTTTTAGAGGTTTCAGTTTTAAACTGGGCGGAAACACCAATTCGTGTAATGGTTTAGGTTCGCCAATTTGAAACTTCACAGCTAATGAATCAAATAGTGTAGTAGTTTTTTTGCTGGCCAATCACAGGTGCACTCACTAGGGTGTACTTACTCATTTCTTGCTGTGAGATGGGATTAGGAGAAAGGCAAAACAGGCTCAAAACTTAAAAGGGTATAAAGAGAGGTTTACTGACAGTAACTAAAGGAAGAAAAATGAGAAAACAAACAAACAAAACCCTTCAGAACCTTCCCGTTCCCACAACGTTTTTCTTTCCCACTGTCAATGTAAAGAAACAAAACTCAATATTTTATGTTGCGGTGCACCTGCCGCTTCTGGCCCGGCCTGCAGCAGGTGCGGGGGCAACACTCCCCTGGGTCCGAAAGGGGCTCTCGGGGGAAGCCTCTGGTCCCGGGAGTACGGCGGCGTTCCGGTGAGTTTGG
>VZSE01003787.1:774741-866364 GCA_013398275.1 Promerops cafer | reverse complement strand
CCCGGCCCTGCGGCAGGGCCGCCCGGCCCAACCCGATCCCCCGCCCTGTTACCTCTTTCCTGACTGGAAATCAAGAGACACTTTCCCAGGATTTCTTTGTTTATACCATGGGTGTTTGCAGAAGCGTATGAACTTTCTCACTGGTGTAACAAAGTGTCAATCCTCAAAGCTAATTGCTGTTTGGTTGTTTTTGTCAGACACTGAGGAAGCTGCTAAGAGCTTTCCCTGCACTACTTCCAAAAGTGCCCCCCTGGGCAAAAACCACCACAGTACTCCACTGTCTAATCAGATTAGACCTTTCCATTTTCATTTCTAGAGCTCCTCTTTGAAGAAAGGTTAAAATTTTCTTCTCTTCCTACTCCTGATGCCTTTCTCTTTGCTTTGATATGTAATATTAGATGGAAGGCTAACTCTAGCCAGCCTGGCCGCCATGTCTACAAGTTTTTTTCTGGAACAGAAGCTAAGTAAGAGCTGAGCTACAGAGCTGTAATTTAGAGATTATGAATAAACTAGAACTAAGGTGAACTCCTTGTGAGACCAAGGTCCACATTTCCTTTTTCTGCATGTGAAAGGGATGAGGAAGTCTATGTCTGTGTGAGATTGATGGTCTCGGTAGCAGAATTCTGTTCCTGGCCGTGGAAGTGCCGAGGGTGCCACTGAGGACTATGATGGTAGGATGCTGGTGACTGTACTTTTGCAGGACCAGTGCAAATCTTGCCAGAATTTCAGGAAGTTGCTTGCTCCCAGCATCCAACATGTAATTCATGGAGGAATGAAGGCTGAAGTTTTGACATGACTGACAAAGATCTGTGAGCAAGCATATAAATATCAAGGTGAAGCAAAATTCCATTGACTAAACGTGGGCACCTATCATCATTTGATGTGTCCTAGAGCATCCAAGACTCACATTGGCATATATGAGAGGACATCTAGGTCACAGGCAATGGCAAGTCAATTTTTGCTTTTCTGGAGAAGCAGCGGACTAGGTAGGATACACAACAACATTTAAAATAGCATTGTGTGCCAGCAGCTTTTATAATGTTTTTATTTCTTTGACCTGCTTCTGGACATAGATTGTGTGGATCTTACAGGGGCTTTTCCAGCTTAGTGGTTTTTTCTGTGATTGTCCGTGTAGTTGAAGGTGTACTATACTACCCTCAGTGTTCTTGAAGTGCTTACTTTGGTTTAGAAGGACAGATAAATCTGTTTTGTAGTTTGTACCTTATAAATTTACACAGACTATCATAATAATTGGGGCAGCATTTCCAGGTTAAGATCGTAATAGTTCTTTCAGCAGGTTTTTCAGTATTGACAAAAGAGGCTAGATAATGTTTTTCAAACATTTTAAAAATATACTAGTCTAGAGATCAATTAACTTCACTTCTGGTCTCCTGTCAAGTCCTTACACATTTGAGAGTGATAGAATAATACACTGCACTGTTTTCTTATTAGCAAAAGGAAGAGAATGTCATCATCTAGTAAGTCATTTTTATATTCCAGAGAAGTTGTTACCTGCTTTGATATGGCAGCTTTAAAAGCTTCAAATGCCTCTCAAGTCATTGGAGCTAAGACACTGGCCAGGATGTGAATTCAAGGTGTAGGATAGAAACTGTGAGTGGGTTAAAGTTTAAGATTCAGTTTAGGTGCCTATAGGAGGTACCTACAGGCATGCCAAATATCTCCTGCAATAGTTAATGGAGAGCTAGGCAGTAGAGACAGAGGTGCTTAGAGACTGATTTTATCCAGCCTGAAATAGCATCATGTAGCTGATCAGAGGAGCTGACCCTCAAGCTCTGGTGGCTGTGTTAACCTAGGGGTAAATTCAGTTCTCTAAGCATAGGCAGCTAGTTCTATTTCTGATGCCAGAGGATACCTGAAACTTCTGGACAGGGTTGGTAGATACAACAAAGGATCTATCTGCACCCTTCCATACTTTTCTGGACTGGCAGTTGAAGGTTTGATGGAGTACCTTGTGGTATCTCAGATAGCATGATTGGTTGATGAAGATGGAAGCTTATGGTCCGAATGTATCTGCACACAGCTAAATATAGGTGTCTTAATTTTAAAATGAAACCCACTCAAAGTTATACAGAAGACTGACCTGAAGCCCCCTAAAAGAGTCTGGTGCTCTATTAGCTTTAATAATATCAGTCTATTTTAAATCATCCCTTTAGTGTGAAATATAGCACACTACCAGGAATGAGATGATGACTGCCGAGAAACAGAACTACATCAGTAGCACAGTCTTGTGAGAGTGGCATTCTTTTTACCAAATCCCTGTCACCCACAAATTTTGTTGAGGTGGTTCTTTCCTCCTGCTGTTACGTGTTGAGGGAGCTCTTTAGAAACGGTCCTTGATTTTTTCTTTCCTAGTTCCTTCCCAAATCGTTAAGCTACTGACCAAAGAAAGTTAGGTGATTAAAGGGCTAGCTACAAGTCACTTGGACCCTTTTCCATGTTTTTGCATGAGATAGATAGCATTCTTACCAGATATCAATCCAAGGATATTGCTATAAAGGGGGTGATTGATTTTTTTTTCCCCTGGGGGAACTAGATCTCCATAGTCTATTTCTGTGCTTCCTGACCTTTACAGTATCATCACTATGTATGAAGCACTGTAGATCCATCTTGCCATCTTGTTCTTCTACAGTCAAAGGAGCTGGTGATACAGATACTGCATACATTTTCCCTGACTCAGTTTCTCAACATAGTTCAGTGCAATTTGCTTCTATTGAAGAAAATCCTGAACTCTAGCTAGCCTGTTTAGTTTACCTTTTAAAGTCTGGTGACAATTGTGCATGTAAAATCAAAAGAAACAATGTGGCCCTACATTAACTACTATAGGTGAGTGTTTGTGATACTTTCAAAGATCTAATCTGAAGCCTTGCCCCTGTCTGGTAAATATATAAGATTTCTATATATTTATTACTGCACAGAAAGCTACACTGGATTGGCAAGCTGTTTGTAAAATGAAGATAAAGATCTAGTCATGTAGCAAGTGAGCCCAGTCCTGAAACTTGAAAAACACTACTAAACAATGAAACATGCCAGCAAAGATTGTAATGCCATATTAAGTAACATGAAATATTTGAAAGTCTAATGATGAATCTTAATCTCTGTTTCAGTCATTATTCCTTCCTCTCTTTCCCACTGTAAAGGATTTGGTTAGAAAACAACCTGTGGTGTGAGACCCCTTGCCTTTAGTTTTAAATTTTATAGAAATCTATTGAATCCTTGTTTTGGAATATATGGGAGTAATGAAGGGTTTATGTCAGAAATATCCTCTTGAAAAGAGGAAAACAGCACTTAGTTACACACAGTTTCCTATGAAAGCAGGGCACAGAAACTGACTGTTTAAAGCAGAAATTACTGCATTTTCTGTTTTGAAATAAACATGAAGATCCTAAAAATCCGCTGTAAGGAGAACTTTCCCTTACAGGATAAAATAGAATTAAAATAGTGTCAATAAATCGTGCGAGAGACTGTATCAGTCTGTGCATTGATAGTCTGTGCATGCAGGATAAGAACATTGACTGCCTGCTAATCTATTCCCAGATGGAGGTGGATGCAGACGAGAAGCGCCATCGCACACGCTCCAAAGGTGTTCGAGGTATGTCTCTTGCTTCAGTAAATCACTCAAGGCCCCTGCTCAGGGTGACCTTCATCCTCCAGAATCTCTTTGTGCGATTCATTCTGACCCTTGCTTTTACACAACCTTTCTGGTAATTTTCTGTAGAAGAGGGGTACTTGTAATAGATGATAAATTTTTATATGTTTTCCATCTCTCTGCAGTTCCCGTGGAACCAGCCATACAAGAGCTGTTCAGGTTAGTGCTCTGAGTGTAAAATGTATCCCCATTAGCAATTTAGAAAATTCATGCCTTTTAATGGGTATAATGCACTTTCAAGTTCATTGGTGGTTTGCTCATGCCCTGCTGCACTGATGAAATTAATTCCCTAGAGACTTGCTAATAAAAAGCATCCCCTCTTATTTTTTTTTTCCCCTTCAGTTATTTGATTTCTTTTTCTGTCTTGGTTGCCCTCCATCTCTGTAATACCTACTGCCTGCCTGCTTTTAGTATAATCTTTCAGCAGCACACCAGCACCTATATAATTAATTCTCTCTTTTTCAGCTGTCCCACGCCTGGCTGTGATGGCAGTGGTCATGTTAGTGGCAAATATGCAAGACACAGAAGGTAATATCTGTAATTTTTCATAATTTAGTGAAGAGATTTGGAAAACAAGTTATCTGGCATGACCTTGATAAACCAAACAATGATAAAAATTAGCAGTTAGATATTCTAGAAGTCATTTACAGTCAGGGTTCTTTTTCTTTCTGAATGTCACAAAATTTAACTCACATTTTTGCTGAGAAGACTTGCTCTCATTGTCAATCTACTCTCAATTTTTGCATACAGTTCTCTTGCTTATGTGTTGCAAATTAAGATTTGGCCCCACTTATATGTTGGCCCTCATGTTCATATTATTTAATGTGTTTCATAACTGAATGAAAAAGAGCTTCTGAGCATTTAAGTTCAATGATCAGGTTAGATTCAAAGGTCAAAGCTTAAGGCAAATCAACGATAATAAGACTTCAGGGTTCAAATGCTATACTGTATTATAAATACCTTTACTTCAGTTTCTAGACTATGAAACATGGAGACATCTCCTTTAAAAAAAATTTCCAGCTGTTTATGGTTGCTAGTATACAAGGTAGCCTATGTTACACATACTGCACGTGCTTCAAATTAATTTAGACCTCAATCTTTACATTTCTGTGTCTGCGAGGTCAATGTTCAATGGTGTACATCTGTCTGAACACCATTCCTTTCCTGAATCATTTGTCCATGAGCTTTTTGTGCAATATTTTGAATATTTAACAGCTCTAGAATACATGCATTTTTCTCTCGTTGCTGTGCATTTCATTTGACATATTTTATACAGCAGCCTGTTGTAGGAGATAAAATGGCTGATGTTTAGGCCATCTCTTCTCTGAATTGAGGGGAGTGTTCAAGCCAGTGTTAAATTATCCTGAACCTCTAAGGGAGTTCTCATTCTTGATTTTTCAGCTTATAAAGCACTTGTGGTGTTTATAAGAGTACATATTTCACACCAAATCTGATTACTGCATGAAATGGGCATATGGGGTCTAGGAATTAAATTGAAATTATACATTTGGGGTTCAGGCATTTATTTGAAATAGGAAAAGATACTGAACAGTGACACTCAGTCCACTCATGTTCCTTTTTTCTTACCAGTGAATGAAGCTTAGGGACAAGTCCAGAAAACACTTCCAAAATTAGAGCAAGAACAGTGATATTAGAATTACTTTGAATTACATTTAAACTGTATAAACCATAAAATAATTATTCACATTTATTTTCTTAATCTGTTTTTCACTCATAAGAGCAGTTACACTTTTGTGGCTATTTGAAGGTTTTGGTTAGATTGGAACACTGATTTAGGAAAAGTATCCAAAATAATTATTTTTAAATTCACATGTGACTTCTCATTTCAAACGAAGGTTTTCTTTTGTCTGTTTTCTTTATGGAAATACAAGCCTCACAAGTAATTAAAGAATGGCACTAAATCCTTCTTTTCACTCAGAAATTTCATGATCAGTTAAGTAATATGATTATAATGGCCTTTCTAGTTACAAGATTATAGCTACATACATTTCTTTATACTTCATGGAATTTTTATGCAGGTATCAAAAACATACAGAAAAAAAACTCTTTTGCTTGAAAAATTCTGAATTTTCTTCTGAATTGCTCTAACTTTGTGTTAGTGTCTGTGTTTGTGTAAGATCACCCTTTTGGGGAAAGAGGAAGCAATAAATGTGAGGTTTGGAAAGATTACATGCAATTTTGAGATGTTAATTCCATATTTTGCTTTCTTGACATGATTCTGGTATGTCAGTACACGAACAGACTGAATCTCAGAGCTGTTAATTAAATGAAATTTTGGGCAGATGCGATAAGAATAAAAATTGGAAATACATCAAAAATTCCTTTTTTTTCTACTAAAAAATTTGTTGGGCTTTTATGTTTTCTTGTCACCATGATTGCCAATCCACTAATCAAAATATATTTAACCAATATATGTCCTATTTAGTGTAAAAACACAGAGTTCTTTGTTGAGATTTACAATGTACATGTATCTAAAATTTCTGTTTTCTAGAAGAGAAGCACTATTTATTCATAACCAACACCTAATAAATTTACCTTTCTGAAATAATTTTAAGAAATTTTCCTCTTCTTCTATTTTGCTATATGGGTGGGAAAGACCCTTAAACACTTCTTCCGAGGAAATCAGACTGTCTTAAAAATTTTATGTGTTCAGAGGATTGCATATCTCAGCTGATGCCTAACTCAATTCCGTTTAGACCTACAGAGTATTTTAATGAGGTTAAGACCTTTTCATTCATGATATCAGACCAGCTCATTATTAGGAATGAAATGCATTTGCTTCCACTAGATGTAGTCAGAGCTCTCCAGAATTCTGTTTCTTCTAAAATGTCTTGAAGTCTCTGGAATTCCAAGTGGGGTTTTGTTTGTTTGTTTGTTTTTGCTTTTTTGTTCGTGGTGATGTTTTTTTTTGCTGCTGTTTTTGGTTTTTTTCAGTTATTATTGTAATTTTATCTTTGTGACAGTGAAAACCCATCTTCAGGTAGTACATTAAGCTTGAACTGAAATAAACAGATCCTTTCACATTTTCAGATATGCAAGGGATGAAATGTTCAGCTGATAAAATATTAGGTAGAAGTTAAAGGAGAGTTTTATCCCAGGTTTTTTGCCTCAATTGTATTTTTAATTATGAAAGAGCTTCAGTGTAGGTTTACTAAGGAAACAAGCAGACTTTCTATGCCAGTGATGTTTCCTTTGAGGTGTATGAAAACACAAGACTGGAACTAGGTTGGGTAACAGTGGTAAGAGCTTGTTGTATCATGACTTGGTTGGTAGCTTCCTCCAGGGTCTTAAGTTCAGTGCCTGATGTCAGTTTGTTGGCTGGACATGCTAATAGGCAGCTTAGATGGACAAGTTTCTCTAAAGGGCAATTTAGGGCAGAATGCTGGGATCTCTAAAATTAACGTGGTGAAAGCACCTCTCTCCAGTGGCTGCATGGAAAGGTCAGAAGGATTAACATTCTAGTTTGGGCACTGAGGAGGAGTGCCCAGAGTTCAACAGTGTGCCTGCCTTAACTAGAGCAGACTTTTTTTCGTATTTTAGTAATACCTGGAAACCTGAAGCTAACATGGACCCTCTAGTGCTGTCCATGACACACAGCATGAGGCAATGCCTCAAGGTTAGTTTACAGAGTTAGAACTTCAGTTCCTGTTGTTTATGTTTCAAAGCACCTGAGGCCAACTGAACTGAAAAATATAAAGAAAACAAAGGTTGTGAAAGATCTGAATGCAAGATATAAACAAAAAAAAATAAGCCATAAACATGTTCAGATAGTGGTGAAGACAAGAGAAGAATTCAAATCTTAGGAGTAAGAACCAGAGCATCTCCTTGGGCCATGCCTCTGATGCAGGTTCTTTTAGTCACTTGGTAGCTGTTCAGGCCCATTGTGCATAGCAGCATAACAATGAACACTGTGCTTACACCTTCAGTACTGTGAATTAATTTTGAACAATAAACTTGGTCCAGATCCTTGCATACTTTTAGCTGTGAATAATCCATCTGTATATATAGCAGTGACTCTAACCAGACCAGGAGGGCGTTCCCACAACTGTGTTTCAAGATGCCTTTTGACTAAGCATGTGAAGAAAAGCATAGATTCAAGTGTTCTTTCACTGCAATTAGAAGAAACTTTGCCAGGTCCATTAATCAACTTTAGAGGCAACAGGAACCACATTCTATGTATATAAATACAAATGTAAAAGTGAGTCCAGTTTCTGGTCTGTTCTGCAGGTGCAAATCCCATTGTTACTCTAGAGTAATTGAGTGCAAACTGGCCCATGTTATTTGCTAAGTAGATGTGAATGATGGTTTCAGAAATACTGGACTTTACTTCATTGCTCTCCATTTAGCATCTTTTTAAAACAACCTCATATACCAAATAGGTGCCAATGATTTGCCATGTAAGTAGGTATGTAGACACATAATAAAAATCCTAACTAGATTCCATTAAAAAATACTGATTGCATACAGTGGCTTTTAAAAGCTTCTTAACAAAATAGTTTGTTTGTTTTTTTTTTTTTTTCCTCAAGTAACAAAAGCAATTAGATTCTGTAATGGATTAATGACTTACCAACTGCCACGTGTTTCTAACATAATAATCTAACAAATAATATTCTAACATATATATTCTAACATAATATTCTAACAAATAAGAGACCTAAAAGAAATCTTAAGGTGGTAGCATGGCACTATGTATATTCATTTAGGATTCTTTTAGAGCATTCAACAGTGTATATTGGAAAACAGATACAGCCATTGTATAAAAATTAAAGCAAACCAATTGTGGTCTGAAAAAATATGCATAAAATTTCAGTGAAGAATGTTAAGACCAAATAATAAACCCTTCATATTTAAAATGGAAATACTGATACAGCTTTTACTGTATCATTAATTACTATTTGATTGCTGAAAATAAGAATTCAGATGAAATAAACCAACTTAAACATTTCATCTACCAGGGAATTTTTCATGCCTTTTCTTCAGGTCATATTTTATTTGTAAAGGATTTCATTAATTACTGACACAATGTCTTGCAAAAAAAATGTTAGTCTTAAAACCAATGAGGGATCACAGAATGATGTGTATGTTTGTAATGTATGAATTGTCCCTAACTTTATAGAATACATTGCATTTTAATTTTCCACCAAATTTCATTATACCACCAGTTCTTTATTGCTTTACTAGGCTGTCTCTGATTTATTTCATTATACAGATAGAATTATTTTGACCATCTTTTAATTTTTAGGCATGAGATTTGTCACTTCATATAACAATTTGAATTTGTAAATATATTAGAGTTTAGCATTGCTGTTTTAATTAGGAAAAAACCAAACAAGTACCACCGTATTGCCTTGACATTATATACTGTATTTTAGTCTACATTTTCTAACAGAGCAAGTGAAATAATTCAGGCTTCCAAACATTGAAATTAAAAGGCTCAAATATCTCTCTGTTATTAGAAAATTATTGAATTTCTGTGCCTTGTTGTGCCATATTTCTTATTCAAATTTTTTCATTTCATATACCTTTTCACCCACCAGTTTGATTGCCATGGCTGCAGCCGTGGGTGAATAATTGCCTGTCTTCACAGGAGCATGTTCTGGAGCTAAAGTCGAGTGCTTGCTTCCTGATGTATGCCTCATTTGGATTCTGCCGACAGCCTAGGGGCTGTATTATTCATGCCTTGACAGATAGCACTCACTAAAAGCATTGGAACAGGGCCAGGTACTGGCAGAGAGATAGTGGAGCATTGCAACTTGCAACCGAGAGGAGCATCTATAATACAAAAAAGAGAAATCCTCATACCTTCCTTTTACTGGTCTCACTTTGATGGAGAATTCATTTGCATCAAAATAAAATAGCCTAAAAATAAATACATTTTTTCTAAACCACGCTTCAAAGTTTAACACAATTTTCCACATTTAATTGCAAAGCTGATTTTAATTAGTAAGGCCCTGCATGTGAAAAATGAAGATTCACTTGGGTGAGTGTAACACATTGCAGTGTCTGCTGAATGCTCTAATTAATGTATGGCTGCTGTACAACAGGGTGCACTGTGGGATATTTATGAAAAATTCTGTGCACACAGCCAGTCAATCTGTATTTTAGTTCTTGAATCACAAGAATAAATAACTTTTCCCCCTTTATTCTTTATGAGACATCATTGTGCATGCCATCACCCTATCCATAAACTTTATGGCATGCCTGTCCTTTTTACTATTTGTCAAAGATATTATAAATCAGAAGCTAGGACATACATATTTTAACATTAATTTGATAGCAGAGCATGGTTGCACGCTGTGCAGAACCAGAGGTCCGCTGGTGCTTTTGTGCTAAAGCCTAACTACAGAACAGTGAGGTCCTTACTGTTGCTTGCTTTCATGATACTGTGAAAAATCCCACAGGATGCTGGAAGTATAGTGAAATGTACATTCCTTTATCTCTCAGCTGATAGTCAACCTTTGTTGTAGTGTTTTTAATGATAAAATGATTCACTGGATATTTACCTGAGGAAATACTCTGACACTGTCTGTGAAATTTAATTCTATTTTCTTTAACAGCATCTTTGCTAAAGACTTTGCTAAGTCGTGGTAAATACCAAGAATAATATTATAAATATATTTTATGTGACGTAAAATCACCGTTCAGGGTTTGTAAAAAATTTAAATAGATGAATCTTCATTGCTTTGTTAAATCCAGCTAAAGAGATATAAGTAAGCAAGTAAATAAGTAAGTGCAATAGCATAGGGATTTTCAAACAGAACGCTGCAAACAATAAATAATTGTGCTGACAGAGAATCCATAATGTATTAGAGGTCTGTATTGGCTGCTGTCTGGATTCAGCAATAAATCCTTTGTCTGATTGTTGATTAATGATTAGAAAGATACAAAGCTGGGTCTAAACCATCGAACAACTATGCTCCAGCAAT
Source organism: Promerops cafer (assembly GCA_013398275.1). NCBI lineage: Eukaryota > Metazoa > Chordata > Aves > Passeriformes > Nectariniidae > Promerops > Promerops cafer. The sequence goes on along the minus strand of VZSE01003787.1, from coordinate 855,750 downwards.
TGGTGTGAGGCTCTGCATGCTAGTGGCTGTTGTGTAGAGGTGACTGCACAAAGGAACCACAGCTCAATTATGTAGGGACACAGTTTGTAGTAATCCGGAATGGGGCTGCGACCAATCCTCATCCCTAAGTGGCTACAACTGTGTGGGACAGGTGAGCAGTGCTGAGGGCAATGAGACATGGGCTGCTGAGGCACTGACCAATCACAGAAAGGCACAGAGGGCACACAGGTGTAAGGCATGTTAGATAAGGGTATAAAAGGGTGTACAGAAGAATGGGGAAGGGGCAGGTGTTTGAAGCCTTCTGAAGTTTTGTGGCATTGCTCTGTGTTTTGTGGCTGTCTCAATTGTGATGCAATTACTCCTACCACCATCTGGATTGGGAGTAGCTATTGCAGGGGCAACAAGTTGCAGGGCCTGCAAGTAGTAGGAGTACTAGCCTTATAAAGGCAGGGAAAAGTAAATCAGCTGCAGGAGCATGGAGAGTGTTAACCTATCCGTGCAGCAGCAGCAAACAGCAGATTTAGGATGTGCTTTCTGCAGTGGGCGCCCTGGCTTGTGTGTTGCTGAAATGATACGCTCCTTGTCTTTCAAATGGAAGGTGCTGAGTGTATTTCTCATGCAGCAGTCCACTTGCAGCCATGGGGTTTTCTGTGGGCAGATCTGTCTGGAGATGTCCCTGTCAGCCACAAAATAAATGAAGACTGTGCAGAATGTATCAGAGAGAAAATTAAAGAACAAAACATCCAGTAATACTGGGGAGATAATTTCCCCAACAAGATTGTGGAAGTAGGTATACACATTTTCTCTTTGCCTATGGGAAATTTATTTGGTTGGCCTGGTAGGTTTGCTGAGTATATTGTCTTCTCTTAGGAGAGAAATAAATTGTTTGAGGTTGAATAACTTGTGCTTTTCATTGTGGAAAAGAGTATCTATAGAGTTGATTCACACGTGGTAGACAAGACATTTCATCTCACTATGCCTCTGTTTCCTCATTTGTAAACAGCAAGCAAATTTTAGGCATCATGAGGTGTAAAGACAGAAGTATGTATGGGGGATCATTACAAATGTAGTAAAAAGACAAAAGTCTGGCTCTGATGTTTGTCTGATATTTAAATAAAGATCTGTTGAATGGTCATTGATGTCAGAGAAAATCTAACTTTACAATTCAGTGCTTTTTTGATCAAAAATAATAATATTTGTCAACTATTTCTACAGTATTTCTGTAATGAAATTGATTCTGAGGTTTGAAAAGCTGGAGGTATTTTAAAAAGTCTTCTTATTAATATGTATTTTTAGTGAAAATGCAGTGACAGTTTTTAACCTTAAGACTAAACCAGAAAAGCCACAAGCAAGGTAGTGCATTGACTTTAGGGTACTATGGAGCTGCCTACATCCTCCTTGCAGCAGTTCTGAGCAGCAGCCATAGCTACTGTGTGTTGAGAAATGGCCTGTGCATATGAGCATCTTAAATCAGAACTTTAGAGACAGGAGAATTTACTGGTGAATACTGGCAGCTGGATGGACAGGGAACCCCATCTTGTTCCTTACTTCAGTGTCCACACAAACACAAATAACACATGACTTTGAAAAAGTTTTATCTGTAGGTGGCACCCATGCTGTCAGAACAGCGTTGCCCTGCTCTTTTTTCTTCATCTCAGTGAAAATGATCTGAACTCTGCTAGAATCATCAAAAAGGAGGCAGGAGAAATCATATATGTAATAAATAAAATTAGTTTTCTTTCAAATATTCATATTTTATGAGATCAAGCACCTCAGGTATTACCTGAGCTACCAAAAGTATATGAAGAACATAAGAAACCAGCTCAAATATGAAGGAGGCCTAAAAATACACCATGATGAGTCTTTACAGACTTCTGCTGAGGTTTTTCAATAAGTTGAGACAGCCCTTTCAAAGACATCACTTCTTATTAGTGGTTGATATGAAGTACTGCTTCTAGTGGTGTCAGCTCAGGACAGGGAAGGGACAGGTAGTCCTGAGCATTTTTGATGGCAATAATAAATCTAAATAAGTATATCCACAGAATTAAAAGTGCACCGGGATAGATAGCTCCTGAAGTCATCCTCAGCACTCTACAGCCTAGGACACTGCAAACAGTGATAACTTTAACCAGGTAACTGGACCTACAAAGTTAGTTTTCTGGCTATTCACCTGAATCACCTTCCCAAGAAAATCCTAAAGCTTACTGGTGACATGAAAAGGGATTGCAGAACCTAATGTCCATTCGCTATTTGCAAGAACTAGTAGTGTCATGCTGTAAATATCCATGGAAGAGTGTAGAAGGAGTTTAGTGCCTAAGAGAAAATATTCCTGTGATTGAAATTAGGGCTGTGTCTCAAATCCATGAATTATGATAAAATTGGAAATACTATAAAGTATACTGAGATAGGATATGATTTGCTTTAAATGCCAGTAAGAGTCATTTAAAGAAAAGGATTTTTGCCTTCATTTCCCTGGGACTGGGGCAGATTTCTCTACCATCAATTTTTTTGTTTAAAGTAGTGAGCAGGCCACTGAATTGGATGCACAAGTAATGGATGAATGCTTTCCATTCAGCTGATTCTTGTGGAAGAAATTCACCAAAGATTTCACAAAACCTGCTGCTCTTTTTCACTCTCTTAATGTCTCCTGGAGAAAATCTCGCCTGTACTTGGTGAGCGGGGAATGGGTGTTCAGAAAAAAGGCTAGAGCTAAAAGGTGGCATACATTCAACTTCTACCTTAAATCCAAAGGGTGGAGTCTCATCAATGCTCTCTTGTTTTGTGTCCAACTCTGAAGTCACAGTAGAACTGTACTTTAAACATCAGGCTTGTCCAAATCAAGAGTCATGGAGTTGTTAAGGTTGAAAAAAGACCTTTGAGGTCATAGAGTACAACCATTAACTCAGCAATGCCCAGTCCATCACTAAACCATGTCCCCAAGTGCCACATCTACACATCCTTTAAATATCCATAGGGATGGTGACTCAAACACTACCCTGGGAATCCTGCTCCAATGCTTGATGATCCTTTCACTGATGAAATTTTTCCTAGTACCCAACCTTAAACTCTCCTGGCACGATTTAAAGCTGTTCCCTCTCATCACTTGTTACTTAGAAGAGACCAACCCCCACCTGCCTACAACCTGCTTTCAGGTGTTTGTAGAGACCAATAAGGTCTCTCTTCAGCCTCCTTCTCTCCAGCCTCTACAACCCCAGTTCCCTCAGCAGATCCTCTGCAGACCTGTGAAAATGTTTATTTGGGCACCTTGATGCCATACTAAGTACATAGCATAGGCAGTTTATCTTTAATCTCTCATCTGCTTATTTCAGTGTAGCAAGTGCTTTTGAAATCCCCCCAATTTGGGATCTGTACAAAAATGCCACTCTCCCACTGTTTTCTTCTTTTTCAGTAGGGTTAGGACTCCATGTGGATTTGCTTGGAGATGTTTTCTCCCATCTTCCGGGAACTTGCATTCTATACTATAAAGAAGTTGTCAGGATGCTTGCATTCTTTTTTCTTCATCTGTATTCAAAAGGAAAAGGAAGGATATAGTTTTGTAACTTTGAGCAGTCAGTTGGAGACAGAAGGACTCCATTTTCAGTCCCAGCATTAGCACTTCATATAGGAAAGAGTCATTTTAGAGATGAATTGAATGAATCCTTCACTGGTAGTGAAGTACTGGTAGTAAAGATGTCAGTGTTTTGTTTTGCATGAAGTATTAGAGAAGTGTGCACTCTAAACCTAGAGTATTATGAAATCTCCTGAGCAAGCAGGCTTCTGAGAAGTGTAAAACAAAGCTTCAGTTACCCCAGCAAAAGAGGATATTAAACACAAATTGCTCACACATTTCTGTGTGTTCTAGATTAGATAATGGCTAAGGCTGGGATTGTGATTTCTCCCCTGACCATCTCCAAGTCAAAAGACCGAGTTAATCTCTGTTTCTGTGAGGAGGAAAAAAAAAAAAAAGAAGGCTTAAAGTGATTAATTCCAAGAGTGGAAATCCCCCTCTACAGAAAATACCTTCTACCAGCCTGGATTACAGTGTCTAAATTCTGCTGTGTGTTAAGTGCCTACATGTCCCTAGGTATTAGAAGAGGAGCAAACATACCTCACTTGGATGTCAGAATTTCACTGTGCAGCTATGCATAGAAATAGAGCTGTAATGCTTTTGCTCCCTTGACAAACCAGGAGTTCGTGACTCTGCTACCACACAAGAAATTTGCATCCTTGTCAGAAGTTGAGTCACACCTCTGAATTTTACTCCAGTGGCTCTTGCTTTAGACCATCCTTTTATATCAAAAATTCATTTTTACAAGAATTACCAAATGTTTTCTTGTTATTTAGTATTTGCAAGGACAGTAAGAAAAAATATACTAGAATTGCTTACATTTAATGTAGACCTTGCTTGGGCATGGTTTCTTCTAGAATGATGAATGAGGATTAATGGTTTGTTGGTTCTTAGTAACCATATGTACCACTTCAGGAGGGGACAAGCAAACTGTCATCTCAAGCAAGAGGATATATCATGCATCATGACATATGTGATTGATTTTTTCTGACATGAGTCTTCTAGATGTTTGCATGTCAGTAGCTACCACACAAAACTCCCTGGTTTTGAGACTTATTTCTCCTAAAATTCTCTGTATATCTCATACTTTGCGAAAGGAAGTAGAAGATGAAAAGCCCCAGTGAGATGGGTGTCTAAGTGCAGTCAGTTTACCAGGGTAACTGTATTTTAGGCTCCTAAAGCTTTTTCAATTTTTAATTTTAAAACATTCCACAAATGTAACTCAGTAGCCTCAGACCATTTTGCAGAGTTAAGTACTTGATTTCAAATGACACCAAAGATCATATTTCTTATAATGTTGTAAGATGTTCATAACACCACATTGACTCACAAGACTGGTTGTAGCAACTTTTTACCAGCACACATTTATAGGGCACAGGGCTTGGGATGGAAAGAAAAAAAATAACAGATTATTTTTCTGTCTGAAAATATAGGAATAATTGTGACAGAATGTAATTGCAGGACTTTATTTTGATTGGGGCTTTGGAATTAACATTTCTAGTTCTTAAAGACACTTTTTAATTCTGTGTGACATAAGGAATTACCAGCTTTACATTTCTTCTGTCCCTTTCATAATGGTGAATTTGTTTCAGTGCTTCTGGCAAGGCAAGAAGAACTTTCTGAGTTGCAGTACTGTCTCTGCAGCATCTAGTGTTCCTTGGAAATACTGACATTCTCAGAACTGACATGGCCTGGCTTTGCTTGGCTTGTGAGACCTAAAGAGATCACAGAAAAGGATAGACTCAGAAATTGAGTCAGAGTTATAAAACAAATACCATTTTAGAAAGAATGCATATAAATTCTGACTGCTGTGTTAACTTCAAACCTTAGCAGTCAAGCTTGCAGCTTCCACTTATGTTATTAAAAGGATGTAGGAGGAAGTTAAAATGGCATTGACTAAAAGTGGAGCAACTTATTTTAAATGTCAGCATTTAATCAAAACTATAAAACAGAGAAAACACTTTGCTTTTTCTGTCTATTGTATTTGTTGATTGTTCTTTAAAAATTAAAGCAGTCCATCAGATTTAGAAATCAGTCTAGTGGAGAGCTTGGTAGAACCTCAACAGAACTGTCATGGTTAGTTAAGATTTGTTGAAAGCAATTTTTTAAAAAAAATTTTTATGTATACTATGGGTTAAACTGATCTCTTTTGTAAGCAGGAATTGAATTTCATTCCTCTTACACCTGGGCACTTCGTAATGATGTTGCTCTAGAACTCTGTAAAAAAACACAAACTCACAGAAATACAAAAGTTTATTGGCTGGTCTGAGAAATAGGGATAATGAGATTATATCAGTATTTTTTTAAACAAAAAGGAAATTTGGAATCACCTGGTGAAGAGTCAGGAACAATTTACCTACTGACTACATTGCAATACAGCTTTGCATGATATTAGATAATTTGAAGTGACATCATACCTATGGTGCTTTTCATTCCTACCTTCAAAACCTTCCAGATATTTTTAACACAAAGTGTCATCTTGCACCTGGCTCACCTTCTGTTTAGTACATTTACCAGTCAATTAGAGATGAGACAACAGTTTTCCACCATAAAATTTCTACATCTGGGATTTTCATGAGAAGCATTTCACAACATATAAATCAGAAAAAAAGCACAAAATTCTGGAGCACAACTCCAAGCAGACCTTTGGTACTGAAATTGAAGACAAGGATCCACAAAATTACCAAGTCTGTAGTTGACCAAACTTGTAATAGAAAATCAATTGCTGTATTTCCAGAAGTGCTGCCAGTTTAGCTAAAGTGTGCTGCTCAGGGCTTTCTACCTGCCAGAATGTTTGAGATTTGCAGGCTGCAGGTACCAGCATCCTCTGATCCAGAAGACACAGCAGGTGTTCTCTGCTCATACTAACATGCAGGCACCTCATTTCTATAGACAGCTTAGCAGTCACACGCCTTTCTCTGAAAAAATTCGTGGTAGTTGTGCATCCTGGACCAGCAGTGTTGCTTAGGAAGCAACATACTGCTTCAGTTTTTCCACTATCCTGAATCGTGCAAGCATCGTGTTAATTCTCAAGCCAGAGCCATACCAAAATTATGAAGGTAAAGACTGGCAAGGATCCTTCTGTCCTGGCTATTGAAGTCAGGCCTTCAAAGAGAAGGAAGTGTGAGATTTTTTATAGAGAACAAAGAGAAGTTAGTGTGATGGTTAAAGGACTGCTCTAGAGGAACCAGATTTGGAACCATTAAGAGGTTGTTTGGATAAAAACAACCAACCAAAAATAAAAGAAAAACACAGAAAGAAAAAACCCACCCCCTCAAAAAAAAAGAAAAAAAAAAAAGAAAAAAGGGGTGTTCCATTTGCTTGACAATTTTTTCAGCCTTGTTAAAAAGAAAAAAAGTCAGATAACAGTACCCCACCCCCTGTATCAAAAGAGAAAGCAATAAAGTAGCCATACATACTACAGGCATGACTTTTCTACCTGAATCAGAAAGTGTCTTTCTTGGGTTATGAGTCATATTTTCAAGATTATGCCTAAGTCAGAGTTGCAAGTACATGCAGACATCAAGAACAGAAAACTTATTTTAGAAGCATTCTTTTCATAATACTTCATATTTCTTAGTGTGGATATAGCACATGATTGCTCTCGTGACTCCCAGGCTTATATACCTACATGTTATCAGTGGGGAATTTATTATCTAAGGAACTGATGGCCTGTGATGTTGCCACAACTATTATCATGATAAATCCCCAAATATAACGGGAATGCTTTTAAAAGTAACTAACTCGTTGCTAACCAACTTTCAGTGATATGCTAAGCATCAAATACCTCAAACTATTAAAAAAAACCCTAAAGTAGCCTTTGAAGTAGCACACACTTTCTAAAAAATTGGCTTTTATCTTTTAAAACTAAAGAATCTTTTCTCCCTCTTGCCATCTTCCTGTTACACATTCCTTCTTCCAATCATTTCTCAGTTTTACTCTTTGGTCCTTGGACATAACATAATTCTGAACCTTTTGCTGTTCAGTCTTGCTACCTTTCCTGCCTGTGCATCCTTAAAACTGAGCAGCTGAAATTCAGAGGGGGACAAATGGCACATTTCTCTTAAAAATCTAGCCATAGGAGGTATATTGGCAGCAGATTTTCAATGGAAAACGCCATTTCCTCCCACAGCCCAGCTGCCACGTTTAAACCATGCTGTGTGGGGCTTCCACTCTCTTGGGAGGCTATTTTCATTTGCCTTCAGAGTTTCTTCTACATTCTAATGGAACTCACTGTCAGCTATAAAAAGCAACATTATATGCATAGTATTTTTTTTAAATTGTGATATGACTCAAGTTGAAGCCTTCTTATTCTGCCCTAGAATGTGATGGAATTTATTTTGACTGTTTTGTTTGTTTTTTTTTTTTTACCTGAAAAGGCATCCTTCCTTTCATCAGATATATCAAAAAAGACCAGATTAAGGCAAAGCCATTTAGACATCTGGTTTTTAAAGTTGTGTGATTAACCGAGGAGGCAAGACTAGAGTATTTCTAATTCTCCTAATAATGAGAAATTAAAGCTGAAAAACATCAACTGAACATGAGATACAGATTTGTCCTTTGAGTCTGCCAACAGCTTGAACCAATTTCTTTATGATAGGTAAGCTTGTAACTTAGTGGAAATACTACCTGCAAGACTCCCTAACACTACAGCAAAGCAACTTCTGTGTGCTGCAGAAGAATACTAGTTCAGTAGATTATTATCACAAACAAATATATGCCTTTTAGGGTGTAAGTCATGGAAGGGGGGCAGAGGTTCTCAATCATTTAACAACCAGAATTTAGAATATTTCACTCTTGAATGACTCCTAACCAGCCGCGCAAGTCACAGAGCGGTATCCTGTGGCTTAAGCTGGAGGTAAGACTGGTACATAAGCACTGGAGTGTTTGCAGCTTGTATCACTTTGCTTTTGTCATTTTTTTCCTGTAATTTCACATGTTTACTGATGACAGTCTTGTTTCACCATTATTACTTTCCATTGGTTATATTCTGTAGCTGTTAGCTTTTTTGATCAAGTAAGAATCTTATTACTATAGTTACAGGAAAATTGTATCCTGTTTCTTAATTCTGAAGCATATGTCTTTCTTAGTTAAAATTAAGTTGGGAGTCAGTGCTATTGCATGTCTATGCAGAAATGATGAGAATATTATTTATGATAGGAATCAGTAGCTGATGGTATCTCTATAGTAGCCCTGCATTATAGATGTGATAAAATGACAGCATACTCTATTACTCAATACTTAAGTACATGCTAGAATGATAGTTAGACCTATTGTGTTGTTGTTAAATAGGATCCATCAAGTCTACGTCTAAGGGTGTTGATTCTACTAATAGGTATCTAGCCATGTTCTTAAATTATGAACCACCTTTGATTTCCAGCAGTTTATTTCCCTTGGTTTTTGAATGCTTGAACATAGCGTGCTGAATTGCTTAAAGGAAATAACATTTAAAATATTGGAGTAGAAAGAATTCGGGTCATATTCAAGGCTCATGCATTGTGACTGTGCAAAAATATTTTGTAACTGATAAATACACTCCTATAGCATATTCTGACCCTTTCAAATTGGTCATGATTGATTGTGAACTCTTCCATTTTATATTATAATGAAAAATAAATAAATTGGAATTCGCCCTTCCCTCTACCTGTAAACAACGTCGTCATTACCAGTGAGGCTGAAAACACAGGATACACACAAATCTGGATACCTTGACAGCTCTAGATGATGCTTTTATTCAACTCGATATAGCCAACATAATTTTCATCTCTATGTAGAAAAATAAAAGGTTTTCTTTCCCAAAGTTTTTCTTCAATTTTTTTTTTTTTTTTTTTAATAAATGTGGACCTCAGGTTTTTGATTTAGTGCAGAAGTAAGTGTTCTTTGAATTAGTGCAGAAATGGTCACTGACTCTGCAGGTTCCCTTTTTTATATGTTTGGGTTACATCTAAATCAACATCAAAGTGCGCAGAATCAATAACCACTTAGCAAAACTTGATTATATGCATTTCATCTAATGAATCAATGAGTCATTAAACCTGTGATCTTCACACTATCCTGCACTCGTTGATCAGCCCCAATATTCAAGGCTCTGGCAACAAGACATTATAAATTTTGTTGTCTTGCTCTTGAACACACAGTTAAGTTGGGTATTTGCCATCCTAAGATTAGAGGGAAGCTCCAACATTTGTCGGACATTGGAACATACAGGTAGCCTTGAGAAGATTGTGAAGCTATAGGGGGGAGAATTATTCAAGTTATATGATACAGCAGCTGTGGAAAGGAAAGAAACAGGGTTTTGGGTTTCTTGTTATGAAAGTATTATGGTACGTGGTTTTACATTCTTTTAGGTATTGTCTTTATTGAATCTGGACAGACAAAAAGAAAAAGAAGAGACCGAAAAATTCTTGTATTTGTCTCACTTTTAAAAGATTCCTAAGAGGTAGAAATACAAGTTAATCACCAACACCTCCATTTGTTGTCACTACTCAAAGTGTCTAAGAAAGATAAGATGAATAGCCTCCCAAGAGACTCCTGTTTCTCTGCCCTGAGTTATGAAAGTATCTTAGCATGACATGTGTAGACTTAGATTTTGGAAGCCATGGGGTAGGTGAGAGATGAACCCCATCAATGATATCATAAGTCACGGGGCAATCAGATATTATATTGATTTGTTTGTATAAATACTTCTGAATAATCAACAAATGCAGGGCATGTACTTTGCTAACCTATGCTGCCACATAAGTTTTTAGTCTCATGATGTGTTACATATATTTTTTGTATCTTGCTTGAAATGAGCTCTCCGTGGCTGAGAGTTTCCCCCTGTATTTGTACAACACATAGAAATACATTGCTGTGCCTCATTTTCCTTCACTGAACAGCTGTTGTGTTCAACCAATTAAATAAACTTGTTTGAATGGATTAGTTACCAGAAAGTTACTAGAAAGTTTCCTTTTAGTAGTCAGGTCCCAAGAGCAGAGGCTTTGGTGATGGGTGAAATGATCTCAGCGGCCAGAGGGCAGGTTAGTTTGTCAGTGTTCATCCCAGGGTTCAGTAACATCAGTTTGGAGTCTTACTGAACTCTGGTGGGGAGATGCTTCACATAGAGTTGTATAGGGACCAATGAAATAAAACATTCCTGCTTTGACTTAATTTACTGTGACTGTATTAACTACATCAAAGCTATTCTACTTAATTTGTTTGAAAATACATATTTCAATATCTGAATTTCTAAAAGAAACAGTACTTGAGTCTTGAGCTTTGTCATTTACTTCTAGCACATCATTGTATCTCATATTATTTGTTACTTCTAACTCTCTTGGCAATGCTGGCTTTTAGGCACAAGTTTTTCTTTAAGGTTCATTTAGTTAAATATTTCTATACACAGGTGGATCTGTGGTATGCTCATGGCTATTCACATGTTTAAAAAGGCTCTGAGGTAGAGTTGGTCTTTAAAACTCTATGAAGAAAGTCGCTCATTCCTGTCACTGTAGCTTGTGCCTATTAAGGTAAATTAGTAGTTTTCACTGAACTGAATTACTGTTGTATATATACCTAGACTGAAAACTCAACAAAGTTCTATTTGGTACCAATAAATGAAGTAAAGATTGTGTGTTTTGATACTGCACACATAAAAGCACTTCCTGCTTATATGCCTCTGATTTATTTAATCAGAGGCAGAAACTCATGAGAAAGCCTGAAATACGGGAAAACTGTAGAGATGAGTTTATTGTATTTTACAATATATTTATTAATTTAAATTATAATTTAAATACATAAAAGCATATTAATTTGGTCACACTTTTCCAAAAATATTTAAGCATGTAAAACTAGATTTTCCAAAGCACTGGCTCTGGATTAGTGCCTAACCTCTACTGAGGAGGTAGGGGTTCAGGCAGTCATTCTGTAAGTGGCCTTAGATGCCACAGTGCTTGGCAGTGCAATGGTTGCAAGAAGCATGCCTGATTCTGGAACAGTATTCAAGGCTCTGGCTCAGTTGCCAGCAGGCTTATGGAAAGCATATTTGAGTAAGCCTGTCTTCTAGATTGGGATTCACAACACATAGGATGCTAGCACAGGGAATTTTAATTCATCTGGTTGGAAGCACCAAAACCAGTGTGTCCCAGCTCCATCTTCTAGGCTGCAATTAGCTATCTCTAAAATAAAAGCCCCAAAACTCCATGTCTGACTTTTTGCTTTTCCCATTTTCTCTTCTATAGCTTAAGTAATTGGACTTCAGCTTTCACAGCCTGGGAAGGTTTGACTCAACACATCCATATTCCATAAGAGTATGCAGGCATTATGTGGGACTTTTGTGGGGTAAAAAAGATTCCTGACTAGCGTGGCTTAGAGAAGTAATTTGTAATTTCCCACATGAAGTTTGACTTTACCACCCTGCAATTAGCACTGTCCACTGTTGCTTATTCCTGTAGCAAGTTGGCATAGTTTAAGCAGTATTCAAATACAGATGGAAAATCATCTTCAGCTGAAGGAGTTTATTCTTTCAAATGAACAGGCAAATTGCTAGGCTGGAATTAATTTCTTTTTCTGAATTTATCATTATTCTTTCATTCCTATCAATTCATTGATCCAACTTCACCAGGAGAGCTACTAGCTCTTCTTTATAATAGTGCATAATCTGCTGCGAAGGGCTTCCTACTAGAGTGCAGGGAATTCAAGCTGTAGGGTTTGCTGGAATCTAAATATTTATTTTCAGGTCAACTTCTATCAATTGATGGTATCAGCCCTTTCAAGCTAATAGTCACTGCCTTGAGAGTGATTTAAAATGTTGCAGTGTTATGCAAATTAATTAGATTTGCACGTTCTTAAAAAGCTGGATTTGTTAGAGGACTTATCTGAAAAATGCCTGTTTTCTCAATACTCTAAAACTCTTCATCTGGAGGTCTGGACTTGGAAGTTATCTAGTCCGAACCAAAAATTATGCTTAACAATATCCAGTGGGACAAGTATAGATGCCTTGGGAACCTTCTGCCTAAAGCCTTAAATAGAAGTTTTCTTCCAAGCATATTGTTCCTAATTTGCTATCTTAAAAACTGTACGTGAAAAGATTCCACCTCACAACCACTTCAGATAGTGAAGTACTTAATTTAATCTTTCTGATAACCTCATTAGGTGTTTGTATAGCAAATTTTTAGATTCTATTCCCTACCAAATGTTTTGGTTTCTGTTAAATTAAATTCTCGCATTAAAAAAAGGAATGAGAACACTGTTACTGGGGACACTTTTTAGTTTGAAAAAAGGTTTCATAAGATTTTTCAAAGTACTACTAAGAAAGAAAAAGATAACAATATGCCAAGAAAAAATATTATTCAGATTTAGAGCATAACATTGGCATTATTTTATTTTTCTTCACTTGGATCTTATAGTGTGAGGCATCTGAAATAATAGATTCAATAGAAAAGAGATACAACTAAAAAAAGAATGCTGGTAAACATGGCACATAGGAATTACTTTATCCAAACTGGGTATTTAAAGTTGACTGAACTCTTAATAGTCATATAACCTCCCTTTTTCATTTTTTCATTTTCCTCTAAGAGGAAAACCTCCTCCAGATAAAGGTGTCATGTTCCAACTTTGGTGTGCAAGTTGGCATATTGTGGAGGGAAAAATATTGGTCAGTAATCTGATTAGAAAATCCCTTGTATTTATTTGTTTCTATACTATCTGTATTTGAATATGTATGTTAATTGTTATGGATTAGAAATAATAACCGTACTAGTTATACTGAAAAACATCTTATATGAGTAATAAAATATATTAAAAATCAGTATGTTCAAGTCTAGACAAGAAATATCTATTTTCTGAACTATGCTCCTACTGAATGTATCAGCAAGTAGTATCATAAAGTTTTTAAAGGAGAAAAATTGCATGAAAGTTAAAAAAGTACCATAAGTCATCTTCTAACTAAGGAGTATAAAATGATATATTATTTCTTCCATTTCTTCAATTATTAATGTCTATATGTCCTCTTGGAGCTTATCACCATGAAATTCAACAACATTCTTTCCACAAGAATTATTCATGACAGATTCCAAAAACTAGAAATGACTGAGACACACAGCAAAGCAGTGCAGAATATTCAAAAGTGTGTCTCAGGAAGCCCAAATATATGCCGTGCTGAAAGCCAAGAGAGCTGAAGCGTGAGGAGAAAATAAGACAAACACAGCTGACCAGGGAAATACAGGGAGCAATGAAAGAACGGGTAAAGACAGACACGACACATAAATCAATGGGGTCAATGCTCTGAGCAGGGATAAACAAGTCTAAAAATAACCAAATAGGGGGATGATCACAGAAGCCAAAATTGAAAATGTAGAGAAAATTGCAGAAGCTGTAAGGACAAACAATAACAGCTTTCACAAATATACGAGTAACAAGAGGTCATTGGGAGAGACTGTCATCTCCATATGTGGGGAAGACAGTGGCAGAGGCTGCTGGGAAGCCAGCACAGCCTTCCCCTTGTGTGCTCACTGGGAGACCACAGGGAACGTGCCAGAAACAGAGAGAAGTGTCCTGCAGGCAGAAGCTGAAAAATTAATGAAACAAAGCATGAGAGCGGAGCAGGTTAAGAAAAAAAAAGAAGGAAATAGGGCAGCTTAACAGTAGGCTTCAGGTCTGGTGGCCTGTTTTCCAGGTTTCTGAAACACATGGTGAGGGGTTTTTAAAACTCTTTCAGTCTATGAAGTCTGAAGTACACGAGGTATATGTAAGCTGTGTGAGGTATACACTTGGAAGACAGAAGGAAGCCAGTGCAAGCCAGCATTGCAGAGGTTTTATATGAAAAATCATTGCAATGGTAGCTTTATCAAGTATAAATCCATGTACAGACAAAACCAGATTCAGGGTTGTGGAATATCTGGTACAAATTAATGAGGAGAGTTTACAAAAGCTGAGTTGAAGTTAACTAGCGATAGATCCCCCATCCCTGAAAGTGTTTGAGGCCACCTTGGACAAGGTGTTGAGCAATCTGTTCTAGTGGAAGGTGTCCCTGTGGGGAGAGGGGTTGGAATAGATGATTTTTAAGGTCCCTTCCAACCTAAACCATTCTGTGATTCTTTGAGCTAGCATAACCCATTTCCTTAGAAAAACTACATATTTCCAAGCCTTAGTTGGATCCAACCATTAAAATATACAAATACTTGTTTCTTGTAGTCGCTGATGTGTCCTCAGTTTTAATTTTATAAGCAAAGACACTAACAATAGATTCATAAAGATATCAGCTAAAGTCAAACTTCACAACTTCACTTGAATAGCTGAGTTCCAAATAGTTATTTAATGAGATTTATAAAAGCATCAAAGTCATCACACAGCTAACTGGAATTGATTTCCATTGCCAGTTATGCACTTTCCAGGGGGCCCTGAATCCCAAGAAATGCCATGGATTCTCACAAACTTTATAAAATATTGTGTTGAAACCCATAAAGATGTGACAAAATATTAAACATGGCAAAAAATGACAGTGACGATTTCTTTCTACCTTTGACTAATAATTTCCATCTAAAAATTCATGAAGCTCTTCTTAGTTGTCAAATACAAAAATTAAACAACAGTTCAACCAAAGTAGTTGTATTTGTTATCCCCCTGTCCTCTGCCTCACTTCTTACACTTCTGTGAATTCCAAAAGAGATTGTTTTGGGGCATTACTAGATGAAAACCGTTACAAGTATTTAGTATTCTTAAATGAAAAAAGATTGGGGCAGAATGGAATTAATGTTCTGGCTTTAATGTGACAAAATGGCCATGGTTGGATGGGACTTTGCGCAACCTGATCTAGTGAAAGGTGTCCCTGCCCATGGCAGGGGAACTGGAAGTAGATGATCTTTAAGGTCCCATCCAAACCAAGTCATTCCATGATTCTATGAAAAATTCTGGTTTGTATGAATTCCAGTGGGGAAAAATGTTCACAGTTACACATTTATGGGTGCCCTTTTAGTTCAGAGCTGCCCGAAGTGTCATCAGTGCCACTTACAAAGGTCTAAGAAGGTTATAATAAGAGGAAGAAAATAAATACCGGGGATTTGTGGGGGTAAGCCTACTCATAACTTTGGAAATAAAGACCAGGATTTTGAGAACATATAATTTAACAAATAACGGCATTGAAGAAGCTATAGTGAGGGTAGTATACATCCAAAAGAGAAGGAACAGAAACCAAGAAAGCAAGACACATCCATTCAGTAAACGTTAATCTGTCTGCTTTAATCATATTGAACTGATGTGCAAGTTTCTAAAACCTGCCTGAGCCCCAGGATGTGATCAACTTTTGTTTTCCAGGATGCAACCTCTGTTAGGCGCCTAAGGGAAACAGGTTCCTCCCTAATTATCCAGCCATTTTCCTTGGCACAACACACTCTGAAATTCTAGTTCTGCGGAAAAATTCATCTGCCTTCTCTCAGAGCTCCATGTGGAGAGTTTAAATAGGCAGCTGCTGAAACCCCATAGCACCAGGGAAAGCACCAAAATAAACCTGCAGCGGTCAGAATTACAAGAAACTGCTTCCCTTTTCGCCCCAGGTTTTACGCAGTGTCCAGACCCATGGAGATTGAATTCCTGTTTGTGCCTTGACTGTGGTGATGTGGGATGTTTTCCACAGAAATATGTCCTACATTTTTCCTTGATTCTGGGCAGTTGGGTCTTGACCAAGAGGAGGACTCACAGGACAAGAGGCATGACAGTCATTTGGCACTGAATTGTAGTGGTGATCTAGGACAAGGATTTCTTCTATATTTATAGGTTTTACTTTGCAGTGTCTTTAGATAGAAACAAATATAGTCCAGAGAGAAAACACCACAAGCTTAGGGCTCCCTATTTTTTCAGGTTTAGGGCTCTTAAAATCAGTGAAAATCTGGGCTTCTGCTTGCCTGTTGCCTCAGAGTTTCTTGCTTCCAGGCACACTGGTGCTCATCTTCCATAAGAGGATGCTCTTCCACTGAATATGCCTTCTGAATGGAGCATGGCTCTGGAATTTGGAGTTTGTGGATCTATTCCCCCTCTAGCCTGCACCGTTAGGCCTCAACTTTGATGCAGGTGTCTGGACTCCATTTTCCACTAGGATTACTACCCTACTCCCAAGGGAGATGCTTTGGAATCTGGCTAGATGGATGTACCTAAAATCTACGCAGTATTTCTCTATAGTGTTAATGGAGGCAGGTGTTTTTCGGCATGCTGGATTAGACTTCAAAGATACCTATTGTCCCCACAGAGAGAAAAGTGCCTGTGTTGCACAGAGAAGGTCT
Source organism: Promerops cafer (assembly GCA_013398275.1). NCBI lineage: Eukaryota > Metazoa > Chordata > Aves > Passeriformes > Nectariniidae > Promerops > Promerops cafer. The sequence goes on along the minus strand of VZSE01003787.1, from coordinate 838,932 downwards.
CCTGTAGCAGGTTTTTCTTGAATACCATCTTTTATGAGTCTCTATGTTCCTTAGATATGTGTATGCCAGGCAGTCTGTGAATAAGTGATTTGAAATTTAGGTAAGACAATACCTAAGTTAGGCACTTAAATAATGTGATTGGGTGCTTAAATAGAATTGTTTTTACCTAAGTAGAAGTTTAAGTAATTGGGATGCATAGCTGCTGGGATGCAATTAAATTAGACCATGATCACGACAATGAGGACACTACATAGTGTAGTACTAAATGTGGTGAAGCACCAGATTTTTCAGTGGTCTGTCAACAGAATATGAATCATTATTAGACTGGAAGAAAATAAGAGATCCTCAGTGTATTGGGATAAAGGGAGAAAGAAGATAACATAAGAGGGTAAGTGTTTAGTGGGTATGCAGAAAAGGTTATAAAGAACAGTTGAAATATGCCAAAGCTAGTTAATCACAGGAAGAAGACTAAAAACTGATATAGCTTGAGTAATGTTATAATCACACAATGAAAAAGTTCAAAGAGGAAGTTCTTTGAACAAAATATAATGCACACGTGCAGTCACTCTGCACAGAAGGTTATAGAGGTTACATAAGGGAGATCAGGTTCAACAAACACAGATTATGGAACCTTTGAGAAACAGGTGGCTACTCTGGTAGAAGACCAAAACTCCGAAATACTATTTCTATTACAATGCATTAAAATGATCGATAAGGAGATGGTACTCAATTTTGAAAACTCCTTCTTCATTGATAAAAGATTTTGTTTATTGTTTGATTTTTTTTTAATATGAGAACACTTGTAACACTGGCCATGATAATTATTGGGGTGGTTGTGTTGGGGAGCTTGCTTTTCAATTTGTCCAGCCTTGTAGCATATAATAGACAAAAACAGTGGGGAATTTAAGAACGATTCATTATTATTTTTGTATTATAATGTTATTATGTATAGTAATAACAACAACAACATTCAAAATATTATAATATTTTTATTATTTAAACATCATTGAAACATAATTGCACACAATCAAAATACTGAACACTACAAAATTATGAAGCATTGCTTTATTCCTGAATTTTGTACTGCTAGCTACAGGTAGGACAAGATTGCTGTTTTTTAAACTATATTCATCTACCTTCGAAAGGAGTGTAACATCTAGAAGATAAAAATGAATGAGAAGGAGAAACACACATTTGTATCACTTCTGAAACTGTTACGCTGTTGTGTATGTGTGACATTTTCAGGCAAATAATAGTCACTTGCATTTTCACAGGTTTTGTGTCCTCTCCCTTGGTCATCATTGCTTAAACATAACTTTACTTCGAAAACATGCATTTTGAAAACAGCAATTAATCATGATGTAGAATTAGAGTATATGACTAAATAAAATCTGGAGGATAGTGTAATAATTTGCATCTTTTATTTTTGAACAGTGTTTATGGCTGTCCGTTGGCAAAAAAAAGAAAAACACAAGATAAGCAACCCCAAGAACCAGCCCCCAAAAGAAAACCCTTTGTGGTTAAAGCAGACAACTCTTCAGTAGATGAGTGCTATGAAACTGATGGAACAGAGGAAATGGATGAAAAGGAAGAGGAAGAAGAGGAAGAGGATGAAGAAGAGGAGGAATATTCTGATGATAATGAGGAGCAAGGTGATGAGGAGGAGGATGATGAGGAGATAGATCGAGAAGAGGAAGAGGAGATTGAGGAGGAAGAAGAGGAGGATGAAGAGGAAGGTGAAGATGTGGAGGATGAAGAGGAGGAGGAGGAAGAAGAGGAGGAAGAAGAGGAGGAGGAGGAAGAACGTGGTAATAATCAGAGTATTAGTAAAAAGTAAACAATGTGTGTTTTCTGGGTTAATCTTCTAGTGTGGTGTGTGAGGATTTAGCTGTTCAGTTCTCATTAAAGCTAATGGAAGTCATGCAGTTAAATCTCTCTGCTCCACACTGAAAATATACCCCACTGTGTTCTCTTAGCATTTTTTTTTAATAAGTCCGTCTTCCAAATATTTTTAATAGAACAGCACTCGCATTTTAAAGAAGGAGGGTGGAGGTATGTTTGTGCTAAAAATGATTGCATAAAATGTAATCCTAGTGTGGATTAATGCATGCAGTTACCAGAATATTCACAAAGGTACAAGCAAAGCATCAGCTACAGCTGAGTGCCTGTACTGATCATTTGCAAGGGTATTTGCTAGATCTGTTTACAGGATGTCAACAATTGCCCACATAAATTCTGTCACAAGTTTGCAGATAATTTTTGTGATCAAAAATGGACCTCTTCCATTTGAAAATTTTTGCCCTATACTTCCTCCTACCCCAAGAAACTATTCAGAACTAACTATTATAGTATACTTTGGTTCTTTTAGACTTGAATTCTGTGTGCTTTAGTTGATTCTGTTAAAAATACAGCGAGTGACAGGTTTACATAGATAACGTCTTTCTAAAGTTTATATATTTATGTTATCATGCCTTGGCATAAATGCCATTTAGACGTACAGGTTACTGGTAGTAACCAAATTAATGCAGTAGCAATGTGATTAGCCTATTCAACTTTCTCTTTTTTTGGGATATTGGACTTCATATAATACTTTCAAAATATGTAATCACTGTCCATTTACTCCTTATGCTGATGACAGACATCATAATGCACTGGGGTGAAATGAAGGAATCATGCAAAAATTAATGAGCTATCTAAAAAGTATTTTGTTCCCATTTCCAGGGAACACGTTTTTGGTTGGGTAGATTCACCTTTCTAACCAATAAAAATATAAGAAAAGCTTTCAGCACTCCTCAGTTGGATTCCTCTTAGGAACCAGGTATGAAAGTTGTATGACTTTTGTTTCAGCATTCTGTAAGGTCAGATCTTAAATCTTAAAGAAAGACTTTGGAAGTATTCTTTCCCTTTGGGCAAGATGGTGGCCATCTGGGTGGCTATCAGAGTTTTGTCAGATACTGCATCTGTAGCATTTCCTCAATTGCCTGAATTTACCACAAAATTGGTAGAGAATAAATGGTCAGTCTTAAAGGTTGCATGAGTTTGATGCAACAAGGAAGTAATTTCCTTTTGCCAGGAACTCTGCTGTTTCAGAACCTGGAAGAGAAGCTGTGTTGGATCAGGCTGATGTGCAACTGCTGTTGCTCTCTTGATGAGCAAGTGAGGGATGTCCAGCAGTTTCTTTTAAAATAGCAGTGACTAAGTTTGTTGGTACTTAGGTTATGGTGCAACTGCTGCAGTGATTTCAGCTGACATTAAAAGCTTTGAATCTACACTATCAAAAATGATGAAAGAAAAAAAAAAACTAAAGCAAAACTCAAGAGCTCAAGAAAATTGCTTCTGGCAAGCTAGCAGGCTTGATAGTCAGTCTATTTTTCTATGATAATGAAACACAGTGGTTTACTTATTCCAACAGTTAGTGGTCCTAATCAATGTGAAGAGGCTGACATTGTTTTTTGACTGCTTTCCTTCCATATATAGTAGGCTGTGGTTAAGAACTGCAAAAAATTTACAAAGGTATACCTCTATTAGCTGCTCTGTGTATTACTTGAAATTAAAACTTGCATAGGTCAAGTTTTTCATAGGAACTCATGCTATTCCAGTAACAAAACAAATGTACATTAATAAATAAATATATGTTCTATCTAAATTATTAATCATTAAGAAAAAATTCTCATGAAAGCAGACAAGTGATAATAGAATCTTATTTGAAAGTATTTCATGATCCTTTTGAGTATCAACATAGTAATCAGTATGCAACAGTCCAAGTTAGAGCAGAGATGATTTACAAGGATGAGTTTCTAGCAATTAATTAGGAAGGTAGTATGGAGTTCCTTATGTCTATGCCAAAGAGTAGTTTGGTTGTGGTGAGGTCTAGAGACTAATCAATAAATCATATTTTTAAAAATAGTTTCTTTCCTATTGTTTCCAATGGAGATACTGATGTTTCCCTTTATCCTGCTTGTAGCATAAACTGCACTGATAGAATCTGGACTGCTGATTTTCCAGAAAAATAAGGTGCAAAATTAGGTTTTCTTAAACTGCATGGCCTGAATATGACTCTTGCCTTTATCTATTGAATGTATAGAAAATTAGATCTGTCAGCCATGAATTTAGATGTCTCAATCACTTGCTGCTCACTACAAGGCTCACTATAATATTAGGTATATGTAAGGTAGCAAACCACCTTAAAAGTCACCTTAGCAGGAAGTCTTAATGTGTCATAGTATTCCTGTCCCTAGAAACAAAATGCAGAATTATCCACAGGTCAACAGGATGCCTACACAGTCCTCATAAAAGTTTCTGTCACTAGTGCTGTAGATGATAGCAGTTCAGAAAGTTGCCAGAAGTAGCTATAGTCTAGGTGAACAAAACAGTTAAAATCCTAAGCATTGGTGACAGAAGAGTTCCATCAGCAAGTATAGGATAGGACTATAGAGGCAGAAATGGGTAAGAGGGGGAAGGGAGAGGGTAGGACGGTAAGAGTAAGGTATTTTACTATTTCTTAGGTCAAATTCAGTTTTCTAGTAGAAAAGGGTAAATCCTGGGAAACTCAGGTATGTCAGTGGTGTGTTGTTGCCCATTCCTTTTTTGTTTAAAGCAATGGGAATTTTGGATGGTGTTCTCAGCAGATATAGATAGTATACTGGTAATGTAGATAAACAGTTCCTATGGGAAATACTTGGGCATTCACTGAAATCATCACAGCCTTTTTGAAAATCACATCTTTGTAGCCGTGTCATTGGTAATCTAAAGGACTTGGAAAACACAGATGTATACTAACAGTCTGATAAATCTCAAAATATCAATTTAAAACTACAAGGAAAAGAAAACAACCAAGCTTTTTTTGGTGAGTCCTAAATTCTGTGCTTGCACTTCTCTACACAATCCTTTGGACCAAAATTCATGTTTTAAATTCTCCATCAATGGCTAGCATATCCACTAAATTTCCATTAAATCTGAATCTCTTTGAAGAGCAAGTATTTATCCATCTATCTGTTAAGAGACTTGAGAAGCTCTTACGTTCAACACAGCTGCTAAAGGAAAGATGAATCTTTCTGATTTCCCTTCTGTCCCAGGGAAAGAAGGAAAGATAGAGATGACCTGTGTTACCTGTGATAACCTAACCTGTAAATTGAAATACAAATGGGAAGGAGTGAGAGTAAAGGCTGCTTTTGGAGCACCCCTTCTCTGTGGTGGCAACTGCTGAGAACCTTTGGATTGAAAGCTGAAGTGTGCATTCAGTTTTCAAGGCAAACCAAAGTACCTTCTTCTGAGATGAGCTTGCTTCAGGTAGTTGGATCCTAAAGACTGTTTCACAATGCTTTTCTATTTTAAAAAAAATCTCCCTTGGAGAACCTCCCGGAACAGATGTTCCAAGGAACTATTTAGCCCATATCACATGATGACATTCAAAATGCTTGTACGCCGGGTATTTTCTCATCAGGAACAGGAGGAGCTAGGTTGATTCTAGGCCTAAGGAAATTTGATACATAATTCAGATCCATTTCACAGATGATGCTACAAAAACTATTGCAGTTTCTTAACAGGTGAATTAGGAATCTTTTTTCTCTTGAACTCAAAGTAATTGGCATAACCAGTGTAGTAAGATGTGGTATTGCACCTACTTTTTCAAGTGAAATACACTTCAAAAATAGCTGTAAACTGCAGATAGCAGGATGTATTCAAAGGAGACACAGTACAGGTTTTTCTAATAAGAAAAACTAGCACATGGACATATAGATAGACATTCTACCTGTTTTCATATTTCATAGAATAATAGAATTATTTAGGTTGGAAGAGACCTGTAAGATCATTGAATCCAACAGTATTTGTTTAAATTGTAGGATCATTTTTAAAAAATCTCAAAATATTTTTTGTGTTTTTTCTTCTATTTTCATGAACTCAACACAGACCCTCAAAATGTGTAATCCATCTATCAGGTCTATTAAGATTGTTATTGCCCTCCACTATCTTCCTGATCCCCTTAGCAGATTGTGTCTGAAGCACTTGTGTCCTCTAAGCAAGAGGAGACACAAACACCAATCTAAAAGATGAAAAAAGCCCATGTGCTGAGGAAAACATGGGGCACAGAGCTTTCCAGATGTGCATGCTGCTAAAAACACTTCTGATAGCGTAAACATCCTGATGAAATGAAGACAACCTATCTGTATTAGCAAGGTCATCTGTCAGCCTGCTGACCACTAATCATATTAATTTATTCAAACTGCTAGAAAGAAAGTGGTCATCTATTTGGTGAACACAGTAGGTGTTTAGTCTTAATCAGAGCAGAGAGCTACCCTCACATGTACCTCACAGACAAAACACCTAGCAGAAGTAAATTATAGCTTTAAATTAAGAGGCCAGAAAGCATAATTTCACTGCTTAGGACAATGTATATGGGGAAAAGTGTCTTTTTCAGGGCCAAAGAAGACTAGAAAAATACCTGATGTTTGCATAAGACAAAGCAGATCTAAACTCTTTGCTAATAAATTTTAGTGCTGTACTGTACCTTGATAAAAGAAGATACCCCATGCTTAGGGTGTCTCACACCCTAACAATAACCACCTGAAGAAAACAAAAATTAGAGTTGCTGCTGGAAGACACTTATCTTATCCTGGCCATTGCATTCTTTTCCTCTAGATAAAAGGTTAAAATTACTTTTCTGGTCTAGTTACCAGTCTGGTCTGGTTAAATGCTCAAGCCTGGGAGTCATTCAGTCAAGGCTCAGGATAAGAACTTTTATTGATATTGAGATTAGCACAGTTGATTAGAGCATAATGCTAGTAATACCAAGGCTGTGTGTTTGATCCCTTTATGGGCCATTTCCTTAAGAGTTGCACTCGATGATCCTTGGAGTTCCCTTCCAACTCAGAATATTCTGTGAATCTGTGATACCTGCTTTTTCCATTGAAGAAGGAAGCATGGGTTACAACATGTTCTGCTGTTTAGCTGTTTCTATTTCATACTGAGAGATTCAGACTCAGCATGTGCACTAAAAATCTTTGTTGGAAGTAATGCAATTAAAACATTTGGTACTGGTAGTTCAGGCCTGGAAACCCCAAGATTGTTGGAGTAGGGTGGGGAAACATCTAGCTGGTAAATACCCCCGGGATACTTCTAGTTCTTGTGGAAAAATTTTGGATCTTTCTGTTACTGTTACGTGTTTGCGGTTGGTTGGTTGGTTGGTGGGTTGGTTGGTTGGTTGGTTGGTTGGTCGTTCGGTTGGTTGGTTTGTTGATTGCTTAAATATGACTCAAGTGTTAGTAACTTCTGCTTTTTACTGTGTTCCATACTCAAGGTCTTTACTATACATAGACAATATAATTTAACCTCATTAAACAGCATTACTTAAACATAATTTTTTAATTCTCTGAAGATTGGGTGTGATACTGAGCTTGTTTGCAGCAAGACAAATCAAGAATAGCTCTATGTCAGTAGAGTTCCATATATGTCATCCCTAACTTTTCCTCTGTTTGAAGAACTGTTTTAGAAGACTTCCTTCAATTTAAATGTTTGACTCAGAAGCTCAGTAAACCCTCTGTGCTTTGTCTAGAAACTTAGAGTTATATTAACTCTCCATCTTTAGGAATGTACTTAAGTATCATTCTCATGTAGAGGTTTACATATTTAACTCCTTTCCTACAAATAAAAGGCCTTAAATTAAAATGTGAAATATCTGATCTTTCAAAAGCAGATGATTCAGTTATAGCTTTCTGCAGTGTAAGGAAATTATTCACCTTTGATGAGACAGATTATACATCTCTGTCATATACAACTTTGGTTGATGTAAGCAGAAATTCTGTAGAGGACATTGGCATACTTAAATTGTTCAGGGTCTGAACTGAAGGCCTTAGTAAAAGCATCAAGAAACACATTCAGCACCACATCTGATTTCAATGCTGCTTTATTCTGAAACTGTTTTACATGATATGGGGCTGCTTGTTTGTGTTTTTAATAGACTAACCCCTTTCTTCAGTGTTAGCTGAACATGTGATGTTGAGCCCTTGTACTGTCAAATTGTTTCAGGGCTTGTCTGTGACCAAAGCTTTCTCTAGTCTTGGGAAGCTTTCTCTAGGTTTGGGAAGGAACCATGTCTCAGCAGCGCTGCTTTGGATTCTCACAGGTTGCAGTCCTCAAGAAAAGGCTGCCTTTCCTGCATTTCCATTGCATCCTTCTGTCTGCAGGAAAATTCTGAGTGGATCCTTGATTTTTTTCCTATTTCATTTGTTGTCTAGCAAGATCTTACAGTAAAATTAATTCTTTCTGGAATAAGATGGATTGGAGAAGAAATTAAAGTGCTGTAGTCTTAGAGCTGTAGCTCTGTTCTCACTTAGACTCTCTGTAACCTGTTCATTGCCAATGATCTCCTGATTTTGGCACAACTGTGCCAAGAAGCCAGTTAGTTATATGACGTAGTGCTTTAAAGAACCAATAATTAACTCAATTTATTTAGCATCTCTTTGCATCCATATTTGTAAATGACCTGACATTGTTGTAGAAGGTCTCACATCTGGAATATGTCACTTTAGAATCATATTCTAGAGCTGTACAGAACTGAACTCTTCATGATCTCTCTTTGAATTCCTTTGTCTTTCACAGTGCTACTTCAAAGAGTCCATTGCCCACACTGTACTGCACCTTACACAGTGACCACAGACTCTGTGTGAATCCTTCTTGACACTACAGGTGTAATGCTTCTTTAAAATAACATTTGCTTAGTCAGTATTAGAGGTTCTTGTTTTTCCTCTTCTGTTTAGAGTGCAGCTAGCTCTAAGAGCAATTTTGATGACCCTATCAATTCACAATTCCCACTGGGCTTGCAGTGTTTGTCCTAAAAGAGTGAACACAAACAGTAGCTTTTCACCCTGAAAAGCAGAGAACTTTATTTGGTAACTGTGGGAGTTAACTTTGCCCTATTAGAGCTCCTCTAGAAGATAATAAAATGAAATAAAATTATAGACTGGATTGATAATTTCCTCTGATCCATGTCCATTCTCAGGAATCAAATTTGCAGCCCTAGAAAATGCCTCAAATAATAGAAATTTTGTTTAACTGAAATATATAAATCTAAAAAAGAATTCTTTTGAAACAAAAGCATTGATTTGTAATGAACATGTATAAGTAATTTTCAATATTTTTGTGTTATGGAAGCATTTTTTCATTATTTTAAAGGTCCCAAAACAATTGACATTTTTTCTTTTTTCAGTTATATCACATATGACATGGTCTTTTTTACCATAAGAAATAGGTATAAGAAATACTTGCCCTTCTGTAAATTAATGTATTCTTCATTTTTTTTTCCTTGAGAGTAGACTCTGACAACTACAATTAGCGAGCAGGACAGTAAGGAAGGCCAAATCATTTAGCAGAGTACAAAAAAAAGAAAACAAAAACAACCAACTAATGATAGGAAAGAAACCACCTAAATGAGATGGGTTTTGTCAATGTTGTTGAAATCCTCAGAATTATGTGGTTACATTAAGGCTTCATGCAGAAAGTACTGAAAATTGTCACTAACATTAAGCATTTCAAGTATCCATAACACCACATGGAGAATGTGGCACATATTATATGCTATCTACAGTAAATATTATTGCTGTAGCAAAAATTTGTGGTGGCTCTGTCAGAGAAAGTTAACAGGATTGACAACTCAAGATTTAGTGGTGGTTTATTCAGTGAACTCATCATCTGATAGTTTGTCATCCCAAAAGCTTAATTTTGCAGACTATACTATTAAATAGGAAGGGCAGGTACTAGTATTGCTGCAACACTAAAGGAATGCCACAGGAGAACTGAACTCACAATTACAAAAACAGACAAATCAAGCAGATGTTTTCTTCCTTGTGCTCCACAGACATGGATTACTGACAGAACAAGGGCAAGGTCTGTGTGTCACGAACACTTCCAGTCACCTAACACAGGAGTGTTTGCAAAGCTGCTCAGGCCCATGTCAGACTAGGGTTCTGTCATTACAAAGCATATGTGGTGAGATTCCTTACTTGTCATATATGCTTTAAGGCAAGCTGTGCAACTGCTTTTCTTCTGATTTCTATTGTATCAAATCTATTGTTTCACCAACTGCCTCCACTTATTATAGAAGTTCTGTATAAACAGGATACATCTGCTAAGCAATTTCTTGGACACCCTGTAAAGAACTGCGCTAAAGATTTACAGAATACTGTCATTCTGTCATCTGCAATAATTAAAACATTGTTCAACTTTAAGACTGGCATCTAGTGGAAAGTTTAAAATTGTTTCTTCTATTGCAGTGTGGTGAATAAAACTTTGCCCTCAGATCATTAAAGAGAAAAATATATTTAAAAAAAGTAATAGTGGAAATAGAGAATAACAGATCATTATTAGTAATGACTGTTAGGAATAGGTCTGAAGTTGGACTTTAAAAAAAGTATACTAAAGTTTATAGTAGAGTTTATTATCTATTGAGCACAATCTATGAATGTCGTTCCCTGGACATACTGCCAAAAAGGACAACTTTTAGATGAATAGAAACTGGAATCCTAGAATTAGGAGCCGAGCATCCTGTTACAATTGTGGAGTGAGATAAATGTTTCACAATAGAATGGAATTAAAATTTTGCCCCTATCTGTAATGCAGGTGCCTGAGTTAAGTGTACCAAGTGATGTAGGAGTTCAATTCCTTCTTTCCTAACATAGAAGGTTGGAGACTAGAGCAGTGACTGCTTTGCATAGGGAATGGTCTCACACACGCTGATGGAGCTCTGTCACACCCTAGCAGAAGCATTCAAGAACTGTCACAGGCCAAAGGGAGTCATTCTCCTGAGAAAGCGGGCCATGCTGAGATCTGTCTTTGCTCCAAGGACCCTGTAACCATCTTAGGGCTTGACTTCTTAATATTAGGCTACTAAATCAGTCCTGGGCACAGGGAACAGACACTGCATTTCTCTCTTCAAGGCAAGTGTCCTTGTATAATGTCTACAATAAAGACATTGTATTTTTGCATGACCAAATAGCATAAAAAAAGAAGCATGGGTCTTACTCTACTCTTGTGTTTTCCGCTTCTTAATGGAGCTTGCATCCAGTCTAGCTTTTATTGTGGCGACTAGCAAATGTTTTTGGGAAATATGTTATGGAATCTGTATAAGTCATGAGAGCTTCTACTCTTCTGGTTCTTTAGTGAGTGACCCACTAAACAATGTTTAACCTGGGCGATGGGCAGGTGGGGGTGAGCAGGGGAAATGAAGAAGGAAACAGGCCGTTCTTCTCTTGGCTACAAATTAAGCAAGCCAATCAAAGCAATGCTTCATGCCTTTTTCTTTCAGATGTGGGTTAGAGAATACCTATTGGATTAGGTTTGTCTGGAAACTTATGTATGAAAAGACCCAGTGTCTAGAATCTTTTGGTGCTTAAATAGCAGACAGGCGGAGAGCTTTGTAAGGCTGGAGTGGTACACATCAAAGCAGAGCTTTGAACAGTTGACCAGTGTTAAGGTGTCTCCCAGGTTTAAGGCACAGATGAGTAGAGATGTAGTTGTATCACCAAAAAAATAGAAATGACTGTTCCTTTCTATACAGCATGCCATATGAGAAGTCTAATCTTCTTTCTTCTTTCTGAAGTGTTTTAGAAATTACTGCTGCTATTCGTAACATTTTTTTTTAAGTGATTCATGTTGAAATCCCCATTAAAGATATGGTATGAGTTTAAGAAAAAATTTGATTCAGTGGCTGGAGGGGCTTCGGACACAGAAATGGAAACAATAAGTTCCAAACATAAAAGGGATCACAGGGCTTATGCAAGAAAGAAAAATGCAGAAAGATGTAGAGAAATACTTAGGAGGTTAGCTTGGGAATACTGCAGAGAGCAAATGAAATAATGTTGTAAGGATTCCTTCATGGACAGCAGAAAATGACAGATGTGAAAGCTGCAGTAAAGAATCTGCATTATGTGGAATCTTTAAATTAACGGTTAAAAGGCTTTAAGATGGAAGATTGGGGCTAAACAAAATACCCACACCCACAGGCGATGCAGCAGAGTTTTTTCTGTTATATTTTCTCCTCCCTAGTTACATGTGAGCATTTTCCTATAGTTCATGATGTGAAGTAGCTTACTGTCTTTTTTTTCTTAATGATAGAATTCTTTATCATTGTCATTAGTAGAATCAGAACCAGACACATGCAGAGCACTTTCAGAGCCACATCCAATATGTGTAGACTCTCTGAAACTTTTTATAATATCGTAAACAAGGATTTTTAAACTACACTTCATGTATGTATAAGATGCAAACAGCAATGAGCCAAAATTACTGTTTAAAAATGCATAACTGAAAGTAATAGCAATGTATGTATTAAAGAAAGAATAACTGTCCTCTGGCAAGTGTTTTGCTTGAAATTGCACATCATTGAGAAGATAGGCCATGTATAAATAATGTACACAGTTTATCTGAGTTTTAGGAATGGATTTGATGCAGTTCCATTTAAGAAATTAATTTTAAGTCATAAAATATAATACAGCACCAGATAAAGAGGAACAGAAGGGAAAAGTTCATGTTCAATAGGTTAATTCCATTGGCTCCTAAATAGCTCAGATACTTTAGTGCACAGAAAATTAAGTTAATGAGACTAGAACCTAAAAATAGTCACACAAAAGGCAATTGAAAGGCAACAATATGTTAAAGTAAAAAAAAAATAAAAACATAAATAATTTCAGGCAGAAGTAAAGGTATTGGCTTTATCTCACATACATTACTTTCACCAGAGAACTCCAGCAAAATAACTTCTAGGCTGAAGCATCCTGAGACCAGACTCAGACTCAGGTTTTAGTTTTGTATGGTGTAAGATTGTCTCTGTATCTACATGCATGTATTTTGGAAAACTGGCTATTGTGGTTATTTGATTTTTTGTTGTTGTTGCTTGTTGTTTCTGCAAGGATAGGTATTTTCAGCACAGATGCTGTGCACTGAGGCTGTGCTGCTGTACTCAAGTTTGGCACTGTGAGACTGGCAACAAAGCCACTGCCATGAGAGCTAGTAGATACATATTTAGTTGGAAATGTATAGAAATGTATGTAAATATGTAGGTTGTTACATCTGTCCAGCAAATATTCTCCTTTGAAGAGATACAAGCTTTCATCATCAGGACAAATATTCCAGTGCAGATCTGAACAGCAGTGTGAAATCCCTCGATTTTTGAAATGGGAGCAGTGCGAGGCTTTTAGGTGGACAGGTACTTGGACGAGCCTCACTGGAAGTATCTTTGCAGATGCCATAGTGACATAAAAGGTGGTCTATACTATAGGATACATTTCCTGCATTTGACAGGTGTCTGGTACTCTACTCTCGTTCTTACACACTTCCAGTCACATTGGACCATCTGTACACATAGATGGCAAATAAACAGAAGGTACTAAAGACTCTTTGCAGCTAGCTAAGAGCCATTGAGTTACCATTTTCTCTTTTTTGAGGTCCACTGTATACGTGAACATGGCTGACTGCAGTAGCATGGTTGGCTAGGGTTGACCCTGGCTAGATGCCAGGTGTCCACCAAAGCCACTTTTATCATTTCCTTCCGGAGCTGAGATAAAGTCAGGGAGAGATAACTCACCAGTTGCCATCAAAGGCAGAACAGAGTCAACTTGGGGAAATTATTTGAATTTACCAATGCAAATCAGAGTAGGATAATGAGAAGCAAAATAAAGCCTCTTTTCCAGGGTCTACCTGCTCTCTCCAGGGATGTTGGGAGAAAGAGAATGAGGGTTACAGCCAGTTCATCACAGGTTGTTTCTCCCACTGCTTCCTTCTCAGGGAAAGGAGTCCTGCTGCTGCTCCAGTGTGGGGCCCCTTCCATGGGAGACAGTCCTCCATGAATTTCAGTATGAGTCTTTCCCATGGGCTTCAGTTCTTCACACTTCTCCAGCATGAGTCCCTTTCTACAGGGTGCAGCCCTTCAGGAGCAGGCTCCTCCTGTGTGGGTCCTCCATGGGGACCTGCCAGCAAACTTGCTCCAGCATGGGCTCCTCTCTCCATGGGGCCACAGATCCTGACAGGAGCCTGTTCCAGTGCAGCCTTCCCACAGGGTCACAGCCTCCTTCAAGCATCCATTTGCTCAGATGTGGGCTCTTCCACAGGCTGCAGGTGGATCTCTGTCCCACCATGGACCTCCGTGGGCTTCAAGGGCACAGCTGCCTCATCGTGGTCTGCACCACGGGCTGCAGGGCAACCTCAGCTCCAGTGCCTGGAGCATCTCCTACCCCTTCTGTTCCTCTCACACATTTTCACTCAACTATTCTTAGTCTACAGTTACTTCTGCCCAATAAATTTTCTTTTTCCTTCTTAAATATGTTATCACAGAGGTGTTCCTACTGTCCTTGATAGGCTCAGCCTTTGCCAGCAGTGGGTCCACTGTGGAGCTGGCTGGCATTGGCTCTCCTGAGCATGGGGGAAGGTGCTGGAAGTTGTAGCCCACCCTGCTACCAAAATGTTGCCATGCAAACCCATGGCAAATGGTTCACATTTGCCTTACTCATTCCTTCTGAAATGTGTTTTCCATTGATCCCAGCTTATGGATTTTCCTGTCTATGTCCCTTCAGTCACATTAATGAATGACTACATCTATGTGAGTAAATAAAACAGACCATAGTCCACTCATTTAATCAGAGTTCAACTGTTGCATGATTTGGGTGCATATACAGCTAATTTTTTACCTTCCAAAATATGTTCACCACATTCAAACTCCTTGGGAATAGTCCCTAACCGGCACCTCTTCACTTCATCTGGACACTGCTGAAAAACTGCTCAAGTCAAAATCATGCCAGAGCCTAATAATAGTGAGGCTATTATTATGAATGAATGAATGAATAATCACATTCCACTTCTCCGTTTACTGTTCTGTCCCTAATTAATAGAGGGCTATAACCAAAGAGGTAAAGAATCCTCTGTATTTACTTTCTTCTTATGCTATGGGTTGTTACTCAGCCTTCCCTGTCATGAGAACATAGGGAATGAGACAAGTGTAGATTAAAACGCTAGATGAAGGGATAAAAATAAAGGAACAAACACCCTAACTAAAAGCTTTGTATTTCAGATGAAGTAAAGTCTGGCACTTGTGCATATAGATGTCTTTGTCTTTCCAGATTTGTTGGCACTGAACTCATTGAGGGGATAGAGAGACATGGAGAAGAAATAGCAATGATACCATATTTAGCAGTTCTCTCATCCTGTAGAATGGTAGTGATATGTGCCTCTGTCCCTTTGGCCAGGCAGGTCAGCTTACAAAGCACAAACAGTCTTTTTTTGATAATCAAACATAACTATAAAAAAGTAACTAAACTTGTAATGGAGACCAAACAATAATGTAAATCATGCAGTCATAAGCATATATCCCATTCAGAGCATCTGTAGCATCCCATCCCCACACCAGCCTTTCCTGATATATCTTTGTCTATCCACAACCAAAAGATAGTTCCTTTTGGGTAGCTTCTCATCCATTCCACTCAGCAGTTCCTACTGTGTCATATAAAAGATACCATTGAAATTCAGCAAGGATCAACTTGAAAATTTTGAGTGAAAGCAATAAGGGTAAGATTCACCCCATCAGTTTAATTGATAACCAGTCAAGATAAATAGTCACTTTTAGGGGATAGTTCAGCCAATGCACTATAGATACCTAGGTTAGGATGAAAAATCATATCCCAGGATGCAGGTTTTTGTCCTTCAGCTGTAAATGGAATGTGTAGTTCATATGGAGATATGGTCAATATGGCCCGACACTGAGTCAGAGATCTGAACTGAAACAAAACAGTAAAAAGAGATGATGTATCCCTATACTAAAGATTCCAACCTCTCGTCTCAGAGATTTGTATGTGAGAAAGAAAATATTGCTTTATAAACTAAAAATGTGTTCTTCAGGCTGCATCCTTTGTAAAGCAATGAATATGGAGAGGGATGTAGGCACGGGTCACTGTCTCTGGAGCAGTCTTAGGAATAGCCCTATGAGAAGCTCCATACCAAGAGCTCTCTGAGTGGGTGTTCTGCCATCAGTGCAGCTGGTCCTCTGCTCCCCTGCTGTCTTCCTGCTGTATCCCAGTATCTGGAGAATAGCTTTGGCTTCCTCATTGCCTGGTGCCCTGCTGAGCTGTGGAACCCTGAGAGAAGGCAAGAAACTGCCAAACTCCACTGAATCATTATAAGACTATGAGATAAAATGTCTTGACTCCCTCATATCGACTTCCTGGGGAGAAAAAGTAGGATGAAATGAATGCCAGTCATCAGCTAAAGACATCTCATTATCTGCCCAGACAGAAGTCAAGTTAAAACAATTAAGGGCTGCCTGAACCTGATTCACAAAGAAGTGTGGACCAGGTGGGAATGACTGGCTAAATTGTCCTGCCCTTGCAAACCCAGCGTATCCACTTCTGTTCACAGATAATCTCAGCAAGTTCCTTCTCAAACCTAAACATATGACTTCATACCAAATATTGCAGATGCTGCAAACCAAACAAGCTGGCTTCATACCAATCAGGGACCTTTCCTACTTAAAGGTATACTTGTAGGTAACTCAAAAGTATTTTCTGCTGTCTCTGTGGTGGAGTAAAACAAGATAATTCCCAGAAAATTCATTGCCTTTTGACTTTTGGAAATAATGTTTGGCTGTCAGGATGAAAAGACTTAAGAAACAGAAATCAAAAGGAAAAGAAATTATTATTGCATTTTATGCAGCACTTACACTTTTGTATGTGGAGTAATAGGTCCAGTTTGGGCTCATCAGCACAAGAAAGACTTGAAATATTGGAGTCCAGTGATGAACAACCAGGATGATTAAAGAGTTGGACCACATAATGTGCAGAAACACTGAAAAAAACCCCAGTTTGTTCACTTGAGGAAGAAAAAGCTAAGGGGAGAACTTCGGCTTCAGCTACTTGTACGGAGAGTGGGGAGAGGATGTGTGTAGCATAAGACACAGTACATAAGTTGTAGCAAAAAAGAAGCTATTTAGAAATAAGAATTAGTTTCTCGCCATGAGAGTGGTCAAACACTGGAATAGATTTCCCAGAGATGCTGTGGTATTTCTGTCCTGGAAGACATTTAAAGCTGAACTGACAGAACAGGGCCCTGATAATTGCTCTAAGCTGGCACATTTTTTGAGCAGATGTTGGACCACATAGCCTCCTGAGGTCCCTTCCAGCCTCAGCTACTGCGTGATTCCATGGCACCAGTGCACTGTCAATAGCGTGTGACGATCTCGTAAGATCAAAGAAAGGCAAGCAGTATCTTGTGGTGAAATGACAAAATCTTAAACATACTGGCTTGAGTCAGAACCTAGATAACCTTTAAGAAGCTCTTGCAGTCTGGCACTTGAAACAAAATTACCTCAGTCATGATCTTGTCAGAGGAGCTCTCAGATATCCTTGGATCCTTTTCCAAAACTGTACTGATACAGGTACAATTGTAGGGATTTGGACTGGGAAAACATGGATGAATAACAAATGACAGAAAATTTTAAGGGTATATTGTTCTGTGTTACCTGATGCTCTCTGTCTTTATATTAATGGGAATAACCCAAGTAAGAACATCTATATTCTACCAATACTTAATGTGAATATTTGCAGATCAGGATGCTATTCATGCAGGTGGGACATAAGCAGAGGTATAGTAATAGGTCAAATGAATGGCAAAAAAAAAAAGGTATTTCAGAGCATTGTTTATGTAAAACACCTCTGCCTTTAGACAAGAATACACTGATTTGTACAGAAAACTAAATCTTCAAAATACTTTTATACCAAAATAATTTATTAATATTATTTTTAAAATGTGTTTAAATGGCAAGAAGATGAATTTAAAAAAGAATATCTTTATGTGTTCATCTTTATTTGTTAGTAATCACTCCACAAAAGGAAAGAAATTCAGATCTGTGAGGATGACTTTTGGTCCCTAGGGAAAAATTAAAAAAAAAAAAAAAGAAAAAAAAGGTAGTACTTAAATTTTCAGCAAGCAAAACCAGATAAAAAGTGGAATCTATAAAAAATGAAAAGATAAAACATAACAGGAAGAAAAGGAATTAAAAGATACATAAGGCAGCAAATTGTGCATATTTAAAAGTCTATATGGGCTTGATGCACTGTAGTCCTCACTATTAATTTATAATACTGACTCCTACTCTAACATGCTGTGTTCTTCATCTCAGAACTTCCTTGACACGCTTAATGACTTCTACTCTCCATTTATTTTACTTTGAGCATTGGTTATTAATTGAATACTATAATTGTAGGAGAGTCTAAACAATAGTCCCAGTATTATAACTATGGTAAGTAGTTGTAGCAGACTGAGGGGGAGGACTGGAAAAATAAAAAATGGAATATAATGGAATAGCTAGAGAGAATCAATTAACTAAGTGAACAGTTAACTTTTTCTTTTGACTTCCATTAAGTATGTAAGGTCCATAAAGGAACCAATTGTTATAACAACCAAATTGCTTGGGTCTTTACCTACAGCACTTCCAGCATAAAAGAACTTCAGGAAATTTTGCAGAGATGAAGAAAGGATTCTTCATGCACATGGTCAACTTCAGAGTTCAGTGCATCCCTCAAATAGGCATGTTCAAATGCTTGGGGTCTAACCCAAATTCCATGTCAGTAGGAGTGTTTAGACTTTTAGGAGACCTTGCTTAAGTCCTTGGAGAGTTACACATGTCCTCTGTTTCTTCCATGTGGAGTGAAGAAGTTGAGAGATCACTGAGTTTTCCACCTCTTCAGTTTCCTCAGTCACAAGTTTTCCCCAAGACGGCAATGTACAAACAATCCCCCTCCCCACATTATGCTGTAACTTTCTAAGATTTGGAATTCATTTGTGCCAACATTGTCTTGCTAAATGTTTCTCATAGGCCAGCTATCAGAGCCTGTAATGTGGAGATGTGTGCATGTGCTTTGCATTACAACTGAAAGGGAGAACCGTGATGCAGTAGTATCATGCTGAGCACTTAGGAATCGACAAGTAGCAGTGGCAAGAGCAGTGAAGTGTTTTAAGTCTGGAAATGCTGCCTGGATAATGAAACCATCCATCTGGGCAGGAAGCCTGTGTAGATTTAGCTTCTTAGCCATCATATTTTCCCATGCTTGGAAGAAAAGTGAGTAATTTGATACACAGACCACAGATCTGGAAAGTCTTGTTTCTGAAGTCTTTGTCCTTTGGTAGGAATGTAGCTGCTATTTCTGAAGTATCATTGCCTCTCTCTGCAGAATCTCTCAATCTAAATGCTGTGTATTTTCCTTTTCAAAAGGAAGTTGCTGTTTTGCATGACTCCTTACACTGAAACCAGCAAGCCATTTCTTCTGAAAAAATATTGCTTAAAATTGGATGTGATAGGAGCAAAAGGAGGAAACAGTCAAGGATGTAGAGGCTATAATTCTTATTCTCCCATGACTCCTGGTATGACATGGAAAGAGTCACTCAACTTCTCTGTGTCTCAATTTCCCATCTGTAAAATGGGGTTAAAATACCTACCTCACAGGGGTGTTGTGAGGCTTTTTAAAATAATGTTTGTAAAGTGCTTTGAGATCCTTGGATGAAAGGTGCAATAAGAAATCAAATTATTCACTTTTTTTAGTGCCATACAAGTGCAAGGCTTCCAGCTCTTAATAGCTGTTCTACACTACTCCATTATAATTTTCTCCTGCCATTTGTTTTATCTTCTGGGAGTTAAAAAGAAAAAAAAAACTTACAATCTAGAATATCTAAATTGTCTTGATATTTTGTGGAAGAGGGCTAGAATAATCTGATATTCTTTTTAAACTGCATTGTGTATTCTTTGTCCATGCAGCCCTAAAGTTAACATAAAAAGGATATATTATAACTTTGTGCATTCTTCACCTAAACTGGCTAGCTTGTGTCTTTGTGAGACAAACTCAATCTCTTCACAAAATAAAAACCTTCAGTTTGCATCACTGGTTCCAAAACTTATGCAAGGGGTAGAGTAAATCTTTTACCTCTCTGGGTTTTGCAGTCATTTAAGAGACAGCCATTAAACAGCACACTGTAAAGGTAGTTACTGAGTTAAAGATCAAATCTAAGGAATCAGAAATACAAAATGAAAGCAAGATTAAATTTTACAGAGCTGAATCAAGGAAAAGGCATATAGTTCATATAGAGCTGCTAGTGTAACATACTTCCTTCCCTTAACTAATACACAAACTGAATCAGTCTTTAAAACTTCATATTGATAAACAGATGATACAGCGTCACCAGAGCAAGCTTAGAATCCAACTGTTATTGAGGAGATGACATGGCATACCTCATTAAAATTAACTGCTGCATGGAGATAAGAGGCATGAGTAAAATAGTTGTTAAATAAAGAAGGAGATGGAAAAAAGGCCAAAAATTAAAATATGAGAAATGAAACTTATTTAAATATTTTGCTTTCTGACCGCTCTCATCTAGGATTAGTGCTTTACACTTTCTTCTCTTCCACTACCTTTTTCTTCTTCATTTTATGACTGAATGGATGGGAGACCAGAAAAGGATATAGCCAAATAAACAGAATAAAAAATGCTGTAGTTACAACTTTCACCCAGCTTACCTACTCAAAAGGAATTTAGATGTCTTCTGTGATACACTACATGATTTATATTTTGACTTTTCACTTGTGGAGGCAAGGTATAGCATATTCCTCCCCTCGGTGATCATTCACAAACACAACCCCGCTTTTAAGAAACAATCCCTGAAACTTTTCACGTTTCAAAAGTTGGCCTAGAAAAGTCACTGCATACCTGAGCAGTTCTCAGGATGACTTGAGAAAATATTTATTTTTTTTCCTACTTTGTATTTCAATATCGTATTACAGCTAGATTTGGACTGATTTCACCAGTGTTTGTTGATACCTCATCCTAAACTTGAAGGCACTGGCAATTTTGGAGCTATAGCTTATTGCTTCTTTAATTGCTTTGATGTTCCTTCACTGCATCTGATTGCCCATCAGTGTAGTTACAAGAAGCGCTCCACAAAGGCCTCAGTTTCTATGGAACAATCTCCTTGGCACCCGGTTTTATCCTTAATATTTAAATTAATGTGGGACTTGTTTGTACATCTTACTTTAGAAAATTATTAGTGTATTTGCTTTTCAAATAGCACAGACTAGTTATCGACTAATCCTTCATTGCCTTCTTCTATTCAGTTATTCAAGATGAACATTTTGTAAGTGGCAATCCTTATTGTACACTGAAAATCTGATATTCTGATACCCTTAATTTTTGTGGCACTGAAACATAAATGTGAATTATGATGATCTTGAAAAACATAGCAACTAAAATAAAACCACCTTTTATGATAAACAGGTAACCCACTACTGGCTTGGAATATCTTGTGATGTAGAAATACCATACAATCTTCCTTATTAATTATCTTTTCTCTGTATTCAAGCAGATGATATGTAAGATACAATATTTTACCATTAGAGCATTTTTTTTTCTAGACATAGCCTAGTCATCAACCAGTTCTGCTGCTTAACTACAGCCTACTATCATCCCAGGATCCCTAACCACTGTGTAGAAGAAATACTATCTTGTGGCTGAAATATTAATTATTGTGCTGTTTAGCTTTGTATTTACAACTCTTGATTTATTATCTTGACTACTGACATAAAAAATATTTTTATCAAACACCAAAATGTTAGTGCACAAGCCACCTACTACCTGAAATTTCCAACTTTGGTTTGTTTAACCCAAAATATGAGCCATACTTTAGAAATTGCTGTATGTTTTGGTGTACTAGCATTGAAAATACATCTAAACTGAAAAGATGCTATCAGAAGTTGATGGACTAGCTCTTGAGCAGGTGTTAATTATCCTAGCTCTACTGGTTTCTTTCAGTTTGCACCAGCTGAAAAATTGGCCTAGCATGTCACTGTGATGACAGATCTAGGAACTTTCTTTTCCAGTGCTGGAAAATGTTGAAGTATAGCTTGGGTAGCCGATTATCAAAATATAAGTTATGCAATGTTCATTACTCCATAATTATGAATGTGTGTTTTAAGACTGGGTCTAGTAATGACATAACTTCTGAGTGAACATGAGATACTGGAAGATGCTCTCTGGATGATATTCATCTGAGTAGGGGTATCTTTAAGATGGGCATCAAGTCTAAGTCCCTTTGTTGTCAATGAAGAGAAACAGGCCCTTCCAGTGGTTATCAGTTTTATTCTCAAGAAGATATCTTAACCAGATCAGGTGGGCTGTGTCCATAAAGTGTCTGCTTCTCTTACTGACTAAGGATGGAACCGTGGATGTAGATGTCTGCTTTGCTCATGTCTAAAGTTAGGTGAGGTGAATCTCCTCCTCAGGGCCTCTCTTTGGCTCCATCTTATTAAGCTCTCCCTGTGTTATTCAACAGTTACTAGAAAAAAAGCTGAGTAAAATGTGGTAATTCTGCACCATTCTGTTACGGTACACAGAACAATAAATAACAGCCCTATCATACATATATGACTATAAAATTTGGGCTAGCATATTTACTTAGAATTATATTGTGCATATAATTCCATCTATCCTCCTTTCATGTAACAACTCTCTTAAAATCCTTAACTTCTCCACAGTTGAACTGAGAGATTTTGATTTTCCTAATGGATCCACTAAGTAAAATGCCATTTTAATCTTTTTGTATAGCTATCAGTCAACTAGTGGTAATGGTGTGTATGGTGTTAAAAATGTGACTTTTCCTTCTCGAAGTATACTCTTTCTCTTTTGGTGAATGGCATTCATCAGTAAGAGAATAAATCCAGTAGTACTCGCTCCTTTGCCATCCCATATTTACAGGAAATGCAGGAGTGAGAAAAGTTGGGAAAATAGGCAATTATGTCATCTGAATAATGTGATTGTAATAAATCCCATAAAACTGTGAATATAGAAGTGAAAGGAGAAACATAAGTATTTATGCCATAATATTTAGCAGTAGTAGTAATTAGCATTTTGATTGCCTTTTTCTTATCAGTTCTGTGAAAGAAATTAATGTGAATAGCAAATAAACAAAAATAGCCCTATGGACTATAGAGAATTCGGTTCAAATGGGTCAGCCATAGTGTTCTAAAATTGCTGTATGATTAACAATATTTTACATGCAGTTTGTTTTCTGTCCGTGCGATTGCAACAACAGTTCCAATTGTAGCCACTTTTTTCTTTTCTTTTCCTTTTTCTTTCTTTCTTTGTTTCTTTCTTTGTTTCTGTTTTTTATGCAGAAGACCATCAAATGAATTGTCACAATACTCGAATAATGCAAGACACAGAAAAAGACGATAACAATAATGATGAGTATGATAATTACGATGAACTGGTGGCCAAGTCATTGTTAAATCTTGGCAAAATTGCAGAGGATGCAGCATACAGAGCCAGGACAGAATCAGAAATGAACAGCAATACATCTAATAGTCTGGAAGATGATAGTGACAAAAATGAAAATATCGGTCGGAAAAGTGAGCTGAGTTTAGATTTAGACAGTGATGTTGTTAGGGAAACAGTGGACTCCCTTAAATTATTAGCACAAGGACATGGTGTAGTGCTTTCAGAAAATATTAATGACAGAAATTATGCAGACAATACTTCACAGCAAGACAATAGGAATATGAACTTTGTAATGCTAGGGAAGCCTGTGAACAATGGACTTACAGAAAAAATAGTGGAGGAGAGTGATGAAGAGGTGTGTCTCAGCAGTTTGGAGTGCTTAAGGAACCAGTGTTTTGATCTGGCTAGGAAACTCAGTGAGACAAACCCACAGGAAAGAAATCAACAGCAAAACATGAACACTCGTCAGCATGTCAGGCAAGAAGATGACTTCCAAGGAAGAACACCAGACCGGAATTACTCTGATATGATGAACCTAATGAGGCTTGAAGAACAGTTGAGCCCCAGATCTAGGACTTTTTCTAGCTGTGCCAAGGAGGATGGTTGTCATGAAAGAGACGATGATACCACCTCTATTACTTCAGATAGGTCTGAAGAAGTGTTTGATATGACAAAAGGTAACTTAACCCTGCTTGAGAAAGCAATTGCTTTGGAAACAGAGAGAGCAAAAGCCATGAGAGAAAAAATGGCAGTGGAAGCTGGAAGGAGGGATAATATGAGATCATTTGAGGAACAGTCTCCAAGACACCTTTCTGGAGATGACAGGAAGCCTAAACCAAGTGACGGCCATGTCAAAAAGCCATATTATGGTAAAGGTAATATTTCTATATACCGTATGTTATGTCATGAGAAAGTGTGAGCTAACATGTTAAGTTTTGCATAGATTTCTGAAGTGAATATATGAATTCCACATAATGGGAACTTTATTAAAATTGTAGTATGACATGATTGTAAAATAGCATCATGCTATGATTATAAAATGAAAGAATTGATTCTGCAGTGTTAGAAATATGTACAGTATATCATTGGCTAAATTAAAAAGGTAACTTCTCAGGGAAACAAAACGAGATCATGTTGAAAGAGGCAAAGATTTTTCTCAAGGTTTTACTATATTTTATAGTAACAATTAAAAAAGAGAATTGTGTTGCAAACTATATTGAAGAGGGGGGGTTTATGTAGCAGATAGTCAATCAGCTATGAAATGCATATATTACAGATTGGATTGGGTAGGTGGCATCGTGACTTATAAAATTATCATCAAATGACAGTTATTGATGAAGCCTCTCCTGTCTAAAATGTAGGATTGCCTGATAGAAATTGAACAGTATCAAAATGACCGATAACATAAGATAGAGGCAGTGACTGCACATTAATTATCTTAAGATAGTAAGGTAATGGAAACCATTTGCTATGCAAGGCATGGTGTGGCCTGGGCTGAGATCAATAGCAATTTCTTTCTTATGTGCATTCCACTTCACTGGTTTCATTCCATTGTGGAAACAGTTAAGGTGCTGCCTTGACCATAATTCAATACAAGAAAAACAAAAAAAAACCCAATAAAACCCAAACCAAACAAACATAAAAACCCCAACAGACTAAAGGTTACCTTTAGAATGCCTTTTAATTTGCAGGATTATCATGGTGATGGTGTGTTTCTATTATGACACCCCTTTTTAACGTGTTTACATCTGTACATGTAGGGCCGTGTTGTATTAAGTGTTCAATACCTCCTGAGATTCATTGAACACCCCTGATTCCCATTGACTTTAGTGGAAGTTGAGGACATGGTATTTCTTGGGAGATGCTAAACAGGGACTAGGTTTATCTTATATTTGTTGTAAAAATATTTGGTTTGCTTTCTTCCTACAATTGAGATGGTGGGCATTTTTCTCTTTTTTTATAAATCCCTGTTTTGAAAAAGTAATCTGCCTGTGACATTCATGTAGGCAGACAACATCTTGATCCAAGAAAGTTTTGATCATTTTTCACAAGTCTTAAACAAAAGTAGTTATCAGTCTTTTAGAAAAGCATGTAAATTAGTGATGTCAAACACTGCTGCAATGTATTTTATTGAAGTTTTGTTTGTTCTAACCACAAATATATAGTCCAGTGTATGCTGTAGTAACTTTGGGCATTTGGGGAAGACAACTTCATTTAGTTAGTGTATTACTGCATAGCCATGTGGATGTTGTGCTAAATGTTGTTCGCATATGACCTATTATGGATGCATTTCCCTGTGAGTATAAGTCTCTAAAAACACAGAAAACGTGGCAAAGAAAATTAATTTTTGAACAGTTTTAAAATTCTGGTCTTGTCCAGCCTATCCAGTCTATGTATGGCTGGGAAAACATTTTTGCATATAGGCCTGCTGTCTCCAAAAAGCCTATATAATTTCTGACAGTGAGGAATGTATGGATATCCTATTTTAGTGAATTCTATAGCTTCATTGAAACATCCTATTTCTTGGGAGCTGCAGGCTGAATTGGTAATAGGTCCAAGGCTCAACCAGGGACTAAATAGTGTGGGAGTTTGGACCATGAAACTTCGTGGAGTGGACAATTCTTCAAAATTTTAATTAAAAAAAAAAAAAAAAAAAGTTCCCTTATTTAAAAACAAGAACAAAAACTACCCACAACAACAAAAAACCAAACCAGACCAAAACAAAGCAAACAAACCTGTTTGCTTGTGGGAAACATTCTGGTAGTTGTTGAGAGAGGACGCTTTAAGTAAGACAGTTGCTTATATCATTTGTTCTCCAGTCACCTGTTATCTTCCAAATACTGCTGGAAGAGATACCTACGGAGATGTATGATATAATTAGGTGGAAACTTTTTTGGGAACAGAGGTTTGCAATGAGAACTGCCTCTTGGCTTCAAAGACCACTGAAACAACCATTAAGGGACCACTCACCGTTTTCCCCCTGCCATTTTAAGCTTTCTAAACAGGTTTTCTTCTGAAATTTATGCATTTTGAAACCTTTTAAAGTCCTTCGACAACCTTCACTCAGGAAATATTTCCATTGTGGCAAGGAGTGAGAAAAGGTTGCAGAGTTCAGTAAAACTGCAATATTTCTCCCAATTCGCAGAAGAGGATTTACAAAACAGTATCCAGTGTTTCGTATAAAGTTGTGAAAAGTTTACTCAAATGTCTTCCATTAAAAGCAATGGGAAATTGTGCAAGTGCAATTTTATGCAAGTTTTGAAATCATTAAGAGTAGTATACAGCATCTTTTCTGACTCATTAGACCATAAAGGCTCTTAAGGATCTGATATGTGCTATAACTTTATGATGTAGACTTGAATACAGAGCAGGATTTTCTTGATGCTGTAGGATGCAAGTGTCTAGATCCTCAGCTGCTCTAAATTACAATACCTTCTCTGACTTTGATGGAGTTCTAACAATGTTGAGTAGCTAAAGTTCCTCTAGTTCAAAGTCTCTAAAAAGCCATTATGGTCTATTAATCATCTACATTTTTTGCAGTCCTTGAATATTGTTATATTTACATAATTTATATTTCATTTACATTATCTATTCACTTATCTAATACTTTTACACATCCCAAAGTACTTGACTTGATGAGTTGCTTAGAGTTGTGTATGTATGTAGCTGTGGGCTTCCTGTTCTAGTGGTCTCAGCACAGGCCTATCTGGCAGGAATTCAAATCCCTCCTCTGACATTTGCTCCTTCTGTGGCCTTGGGTTTAACTTCTTGATCTCTTTCTTCAATTTCCTGATGTATGAGATTATGGTCTTTCCAGGAGTGTTGTGATAACTGTATAGCACATTGGAGATAGATTTATATGTTTATTTGTTGTTAAAGAGCATGGAACAAAGAACTGTGTTCTACAGTCCACATGCAAGTTAAGTAAAACAAAACTATCATAATTAGGGATTCCATTTGCAAAATACAAGGTTTAAGTATGATATTATATTTTAAGAATGGATTTAAGACATGGACAGTCATTACAAGGAGCTAAAGATTTTCTGTAAAATGAAGCTGTTCTGGAAGAACTTGAATAGTAAAAGTATATATGAAACATACCAGAAGGAAATCAGGGAAAGATAAGTCCAAAACAGAATGTGAACTCTGGATTGTATTGATTCATGGTGAAAAGAATGGGTTGTATGTGAAGTTCTACAAGTACTGAAATTTCCCCCTATTGTACTGAGGGTTCTATTTGTTGAAGCTGGGATGGAATTTAATGAAAAAAAGGCTTACTGGAAAACAAGTAGCAAAATCTTATTTTACAGAGATGAAAGCATAAATACTGAAGCAAAGAAATTACAAGAGCAACATAAAATTATTAAATGAGGATAGTTCAGATTGGGTATTGAAAGGAATGATGGACTAAAAAAGATGTTGGTGATCTTTAGCCGAAATTGTAGCAGTTTGAGTATCCTGAATTTTATCCCTTTAATACTGATATGAAAATCAGCAATAATGTCCAAAACCTGGCAACTGTGGTCAAGATTATAAGATGTAATTTTTATCATGTGCTTGTCTAGAAGAATAGATGTTCTACAGATGTTCTGTTAAAGGAAATAAGCAGATGAAGTTATGTGAGAAAGTTCTAAATCAGGATTAATGTCACCATTATTCCATTACATTATTGGCAGAAAACTTTATTTTGTGGAAAAAATGTCTAGTTAGACTTTTCTTTGATTTTTAGTCAGAAGATCCAACAACATTCTAAAAGGTCATTAACCTTTCAAGCATATGAATATTCAAGTGTTGCATATGCATGTTGGTAATGGCCCTGATTTACAGTGCAAGCGATACTTTCAGTAATTCTGATTACAATGTTTACTCCACCATAATTTATTGAAGATAAAGGAATATTTATGTAATTTTACCACTTTGTAAGGAATTTAAAGAAAACAAGTAATTTCCTCATTGAGCCTTGGAAAGGGGATTTTTGTGGAATCATTATGCTGAAGAGCTGTGTTCGCTACTCTCAGGACATTGAACTGCTATGACACTACCTTTGCAGATTTTAATACATGAGGCAAATAAGAATGTAAAGAAGGGAGACTCCAACTAAACAGTTTCCAAATGACCTTGCACCCTTGAGCTAATGCTTGCCAGCAGAACATTGATTGACAGTGGTACGGCTTTGCTATAAAAAGGTCATTTTCCAGTCACTGTGAATGGATATTGCCATGATCATGGGAGCCTGAAGTCTGAGAAGAGGATAACAGGATAAAAATGACAGAACTGTGATAAGAAGTAGAAGGGTTTTTTTTTTTTCCAGTTTTCATAATAACATTTACCGAAGAGTAAATGACATGATTAAATGAACCTTCTTACAGAAATGTGAAAAGACTCATTCACTTGACACATTTGTTGTAAATTATAGATCCCTCAAGAACAGAAAAGAAAGAGAGCAAATGTCCTACCCCTGGGTGTGATGGAACTGGCCATGTAACGGGGCTTTACCCCCATCACCGCAGTTTGTCAGGATGCCCACACAAAGATAGGGTCCCTCCAGAAAGTAAGTTCACATTCTTTCATGGAAACTGGGGATAAAAATACAAAAACTTTTCTAGCATGCTTTTTAAACCTTTTATTTAAAAAATTAATTTCATTTTTCAGTATGGTTTGTCTCAACTTAGTCAACTGTTCTGTGTTATACTTTTTTCCTTTATTCCATCATTTCCATTCTTTACTAACTTTACACTAAAAGAACAACTTTTAAAGCTGTATTCTTTGATTTTGAGAATCCTAGGTTATTTTTTAATAAACATATTTAGTCAACAGAGAAAAAGGTTCCCAGAAGATGTGCACTGCTTTTGCTTCTGCGTGCTAATGTCATATCAACTGTCCTTATTGTCTTGTACAGGAATAATTATTCCTGAAAAACTTGAAACCCCTTTCCTTTGTTATTGTTGTGTCTGAAACATAATTTATATTAAACTAGTGCATATTACAAAAAATAATAATTTGGCTGTTTACTTAGTTACAGAACTCAGGATTTTGAGCAAACATCCCCTGTCAGTCACATGGGTGGAACTTCCTGCCATGTCAGCAAATTCTCTGCATAGGAAGTTCACCCATATGAGCTCATGGACACCCACCTAAAGGCAGAGGGCTTCATTTCTGGAAGTCACCTCCTTGTCTGGTGAAATCAGCATAGTTCTGTTAGAAACTAATTACTCTGTGCTGGTTTTCATCAGAAAGTGTCTAGCTAAGATCCAATTTTCTTTCACACCAGTTTTAAAATGGAGTTACAGATTCCATTCCATATGGACCTAAAATT
This sequence comes from Promerops cafer, assembly GCA_013398275.1. NCBI lineage: Eukaryota > Metazoa > Chordata > Aves > Passeriformes > Nectariniidae > Promerops > Promerops cafer. The sequence goes on along the minus strand of VZSE01003787.1, from coordinate 809,322 downwards.
CTCACTGTCCATCAGCACTTATAGACTTAAACTCAATGAATTTGCAACAACCTTAAGGAAATGTTATAAAGATGGTCAGAACTAAAATGGTCCCCAGTTTCCAAAGGAAAGTAGATTCTGATGGACAGGAAAACAGAAGTAGATTAGCACTGCGAGAGTGGCAGACATAACAAGTCTCCTCTTTCTTGGTACAGTGGCTTCTTCCAGAAGTAAAGTAATGAGGAAGTGCTTTAGGAAACTTTGCTGTAGTTTGGTTGGTCTCTGAATACAGTAGAACAAATAAAGTAATTTCTCTGCTTTCCAAGACCCTGTAATTTTCTGAAACACAAATATTTATTCAGTTGCTCAAAGTTCTATCATTTTTTTTCAAATGGTAAAGAAAAAGCTCCTTAGAAGACTTTGTAAATCAAAGAAGAATATAGCTTTAAACTGTTTGCATGCTCTTGTACCTACTAAAATGACAAAGGTGAGCTCATCTTTTTTTTTTCCTGTGATGTTGGCCTTGTGAAGCATGTTTCAAGAACAGCTTTAAATATCAGGAATTTCAGAGTGAAACTTTTGCATCTATACACATTTTATCACACTGATGACGGGGTGATGATGATGATGGTTATCTTTCAATGAGTATACATGGTTTAATTTTCAAGTCTCTGAACAGCTTTTATTCAGTTCTTAACTCAGTCAAGGTATCTACTGATTTTATTAGATCTTTTTCTTTGAGTGAGAACTAAATACAGGCTTCCAGACCACTTCTTGTGTGAGAAAATGATAACTTCACAAGGGCTAGATGGCCTTTTTCCGTTGAGTGATGTACTGCCATCCAGCTCCCAGACATGGATTCAGATATGCCTCATGTCATAAAAAACTCTTCAGTGTTCCCAAAAAGTTCTTGATAATTTGGCCCTTCATAGCATGAGCTTTATGATTTAGAGGGGTACTGCTCCGAGCAGCCTTGGAGTGAGTTTTCCATCCAGCTTGCAGTGGATGCGGATCCGTTTACTTGCTTAAGCTTGTACCACTTATTTCTTTTTTACATTTTTTCTGCCATCCCTCAATTTTTAAGTGCTTGATTTTGGTTCTTAGTATTTTGGAAAAAAAATTCACATTTGTAGAGAACACAAGTGAAAATTAAAGGATCCATTCTGCTCGCCATATAGATATGAATGATATATTTATGTGGAAGTGAGCAGAACTGGCCCTTAGCTCAATCGGGCTGCCTTATAGTTAGGGTTAAATTCTATTTAGGGTTGTACTGAAGTGTATTTCAAATAATTCAATGTTCTACCAGTATAACTTGAGAGCAGATTTTCAGCTCATGAGTTTGATACTGTGTTTATAAAGCTATGTATTAAGAATACATACATACATTTCCTGACAGAATTTTTCCAGTCTGTAATTTTGTTTTGTATGGTTGCTAGCTCACCCTTTACTGTTGAGCTGATCTTTGCTTAGTGGTTTTGTATGAAGAAGATGTTGGGCGTCTTCTGCTTCACTGTTGCACCAGAGATGCATTTGTTTATAGGTTCTGTAACCTCCATAACTTTCACTGTTGCCCTGTGTTAATGAGCATAGGGTCACAATACTTACTTTCCTCATCAGGCTTTATTGGCTATGTGTGTCACGTGTATTTTGAGGAATGCTGGTTGTTAATGAATCCTGCTTTGTTTTAAAATGGTTTCATATATACTGGGATTTGATTTTTTTTTCTTGTTTTCATACTCTGCTGTTTTCTCTTACTCTCCTTGTCAAGTTCTTGCCATGCATGAAAATGTTCTTAAGTGTCCTACACCAGGCTGCACAGGCCGGGGCCACGTAAATAGCAACAGGAATTCCCACCGAAGGTAAGGATGCCGTCGCTGGACACCAATCTAGAGGGAACAGTGCCTCCGAACTGCAGCCCTTCTAGCAGTCCATTGGTGGGGGGGAGTGAGTGTGTGTCGTTGTTCTGTTCTGAGGATTGACAGATGGTGCTTAGTGTGCTTTATCCATTTTAAAGAGTAACATTTATTCATGTATTTTCTGAGGAGAACGAGTGTGCGTTTGCTGTTAGTATGGATGAATTGATCCACGGAAGACATTTTAAGCATCCATAGCTTTTTGAGTGGACTTTTTTTTCTTTTTGTTTTGATATTTTCTGAACAGCAGTGGTACAAAACAAGTGGTATGACTCCTCATGGGTGTGTTGCAGGGAGAAAGAAGATTTTGTCAACATCATCAGGAGTAGGACAGAGTTCTCGTTCTCACACTTCACTCTCCTCAGAGATTTCTCTCTAGTGCATGAAAAAAATCTACTCTAATCCTAAATTATTGGCAGTTTTTAATACATGAGAAACAGCATTTTAAATACATAGGTGTTAGCTTTCTTATTGACTACAGTCTCAACCCCTAATTTTATTCAGCTAAACCTGAATGAGAATCTTGGCTGTTTAAGAAACATTAAGAACATGTCTCATTACACTTAAAGATGAGAAGGCAGAATTATTAGAAGTAAATATTCTAGTAAAAAAAAAAAAAAAAAATCAAGGAAAAAAACAACTTCTCCATAGTTTCCTAAGATTAGTAATAGACTTTTAGGGAAGGGATGCTGTTGCAAATTAAATTCTGTCAAACAAATTTTGAAAATGTTACTTTAGTGTTCTGCATGTCATAATTTTCCCATAGAACAATAATAAAATCTTGCCTATTCCTTTACAATTTTAAAAATCCAGACAATGTGGAAGAGGGTAAAAGGAACTGTGCAATGTTCCTGTTATTGAATTCCTTTTTCCTGTTAGTTGTAGCATGAAGGCTTAAGGGAGTACAGGTACTGGACATTCAGTCTTACAAAGCTCTGGATTACTACAGCCCCTCATATCAGCTGCATTTCCCCCAAAAAACTCTTGTGGGTACCAGCCTGTCTGCAGTAAGCTCTGGTACCCCTTCTCTGCAGTGATGCTGCCAATAGATGCAGCAAAAACCTCTGAGAAGGCTTTATGGGAATTACTGCTGCTTGAAGCAGCATTCACTTCTGGTTGAATATCCACTAGAATGTTTGAGGTGTCTGAGGAAGAGCCTGTCAGCAGAGCGCAGCTGCCCCCTGGCATGGCTCCAGAGCTGCACAGAGCTCCCTCACCCTCTGCAGAACTAGGGCAGCGAGGGCGGGCAGGGGGGAGCACTCTGCAGTCTGTGCTCACCTCTTTCTGCAGCTTTTGGGGCATTTTTCTCTACTTCACTTTTTTTCTTTTATTCCACTTATTGCCTGTAAAGAAGGGAACATCTGGGAATGCACTGATTTGCCTTTCATTTTAATTTCTATTCCCGTGGAGAGCACAGAGAGCTGCGGTCACAGAAGCATGCAATAGACTATGTCAAGGAAAGGAACCCCTCCTTTGTCAGGTTACAGGGTTTTTCAGCTTCACTAAGAGCACCATCTGCTGGCATCAATATATTTATTTTTCTCAGTTCTAAATCTTTTCCATAAGAATCAGGCTTATTATTGCCACTTCAATAATAGTTCAGCATTTGCAAATTTAATTGAATTTCCAGTGCAGAAATGCTTTTCATTTTATATCATCTATTATTAGAAAGCGTACTTTAGTGGCTGAAATTCATGAACAAACACTAACAGTTGACATGTAGATTTAGCAACCAAAGGCAAAATTTTGCACTCATTTATATGCCTAGCAAAAAGATTGGAGTTAATGGAGCTGAATGAGATGTGAAGCAGCACAAGATTTGGCCTATATGGTGTTGTCATTTAATTGTCTTCAGGAGCCATTTCATTGGCAACATTGTAGATGCATAAAGGTCACAAGTCTGCTAGCAGAGCTGCACAGTAGATTCCAGTTTATATTCTCCTCTCCTACTGGTATGTTCCCTGGCTGACATCCATGAATAATCTACCCATGTACTGTGAGAGAAGAAGAGCAGATGTAAGATTTACCATGCAACTTTGAAAGCAGAAGAAAAGAAGTCTATTCTAGAGAAAATACACATGATCAAAACATTTTTGGAAACCCTTTTCCTTCAGATTCTTCCTGATGCTGGCTAAGGAGAAGAAGGAGTAATTGGATCAGTGCTATAATGTGAAACTATGCAGGACAAGACAATTAAATTTCCTTTCTGTAATTGCAGCCTCTCTGGATGTCCTATTGCTGCAGCAGAGAAACTGGCTAAAGCTCAAGAGAAGCATCAGAACTGTGATGTGTCAAAATCAAACCAGGCATCAGATCGGGTTTTAAGGTATTAGAAATCACTATAATACTTATTCTTATGCAGAATTCATCACACATTCACCTAATCTGAGAATTTATATTTATATACATTGTATATACATATATATCTCCTTTAAAGAAGAGTTAGAATTAGGGCTTCTGGATCCAATTCTCACAGTGTATTTTTCCCACTCAGTTTTCATGGGGGAGGGTTGGTAATTATTTTGGCAAATACATGTAAAGCTGAAAAGCTCATTTTTGTCTTAGGCATTGTTTGGTGTAAAGATGACTGCTGGAGTGCAAAGTCTAAGAACAGTGTGAAAAAAGTTGGTATCTTTTGGGAATAAACTAATATTTACCGGTAAGTCTTGGTTTTTTCAGCAGGCTTTTACTAGTAAATATCAGTTTAAATTAAACCAGAAGCCCTATGTGCATTACCAAACTGGTAGTACACCTTTTGGCAGGACACTTGGAAAAGTACCAGGTATCGCTTAGATTCCAAAATAACATCAGGCTTAGTTTTTTGTCTCTGTTCCCCCCATTCTCTGCCAGGAAGGACAGAAAGAGAGAAAAACTGTCTAAATTTTCATATGGAAAGGACCTTGAATGAATTTTATATGGTTATACTCCTTTTCTTCATCCATGTAGGATTCTGAATTTATCTGAAGTTGTATCCAGCTTTCTGCTATTGTCTCCTCTTTTGAGATATGTGGGTGCAAAAAATATTACTTCTGAGGAGCTGAAGTGTGAAGGATGGATGTAAAGTAATCGAACTTCTGCATGATTATACCAGCCTTATGCTGATGATGCCCCAAAAGCTGCAGAATTTCTCCATGGATACTGCAATATCTGTGGGCTGGGATAGGTACATCCCTCCCAGCTGCCTCAAAGAGCATGGAGGAGGTGCTGCAGCTTTAGTTCCCAGAATTTCCTACTTATCCCTTAGGTTCCTCAGTCTCTTGCTGCCTTCTAGATTTAAGAACCGATTGGGCTACTTTAAGTTTTCTATTGTATTATCAACACCTTTCTTCAAATATTCTCTTAAAAGCTCATCTAATCTTGATGGTCTTTTCAAAAACCAGCATTTCCATGGAGCTGGGAACATAGAATTATGGTTCACATCTACAGAAGATTTTTTGTCATTCCTGTTGACTATGCTCTCCTTCCGCAGATTGTTTTTGATGGGCTTTATCTTAACTGCCCCTAATTCAGTTTGCACAGCTTGGCATACAACATCCCACAAAGGTTTCTTAGAGAAGAGTTCTTCAAATCCCATTAGCAAAGAAACTCCGCTCTTTGAGGGAATAAAACAGTTTCTCATTTGATGGAAAAAGACAGATCAAAACCACAGTGGCTTTTACCAGTGCTCATTACAGAGAAGCCACTGAAGTCAGTTGCCATAGAAGGCAACTGCTCAAAAGCAGCATCCAGTTTGCTGGCAAACTCCCTAGGATTGTTCTGCAATCTTAACTTCACTTGTGAGCTGCCTTGTGTTTCAGGTTTTATAGGCAACTCAGGTAATTCTTTCATCTTGTCTCTTGCTTCCCTTTTACCTTTAAGTCATTGAAGTATTTAAGATGAACTTGGCAGCTATTTATAATATTTGCATGCAGGCAATTGATGGGCAGATGGAGATGTTTTAAGAGTAAATCTTGAATATTTGTCTTCATCCCAGTTTCCATCCCACCTGCATTTGAAAGTTCTTAAAAAGAAATCAAATTCATAGGACTTCTAGTCCACGGAAATTTTGGATTTGCACCAAATGTTCAGGATCTGAATTGTAGGTTTTTGGCTAAATATAGGTTATCTTGAAACAAGACCAAACTATTATTTGTATCAGCTCATTGTATAAATAAGCCCACTGTATTCTGTGGGGAAGAAGTGTCTAAAGGAATGAGCATACATAAATCAAAGGGACTAGTATGACTAATATGATTTTTTGGGTGATCTTTACATAAATATCCTGAATAAATTTTATGAAAATAAATTCTTTCAGAAAAACATGATATAATATTCAAAACCTATTTCTTACTATTGATCACATTTCACTTTGTCGGTCAGCATGATGATACTTCTGATCTCAACTGAATTTATGTTCCTATGATTGCTCCTTCCATTTTCTCTGGTTATAAATGCAGTAAAAAAAAAAAGAAGAACAAAGAAGAAAAATTTAAAAAGTGCTATATGCTTCTTGATTTCAGCAGAAACACCTCAGGTGTGCTGTTCATCATCCTCACCTCCTGCTAAATGCAGCATGTAGACATGCAGCATTTTGTAGCAGTTGCTCCTACAAGCCAGTCATGTCACACTTTCTTATATAGGTAGGGTTTGCAGGATCTGGCCTTTGTTTGCCTGCTTTGAGCTGACTTCTGTATCCACATGCAGAAGATGGTGTGACAGTGGAGTTCACTGCAGTGTTCTTTCACTGAGATTTCACAAGTTTCTCAAATGACTGAATAACATCAATCAGGGCTTCTTCTGACTGTCCTCCCTCATCCTAAATGAAAGAGATATTTAACTGAAACAGTTTTATTTTGTATTCATTCTCAGGACCTTCCTTGAGGTGTGCATCTGTGTGTCAGGAATCGCAGCTCCTGCCAGAACCTTGCACTTAAGGATGAGCAGGACCTGCAAGGCAGCAGCTCAGAGTCAACAGAGCTTCTGAGACTCTTCTCAAAATGAACAGGGATTTGTATATTGAAGGATGAAACAGGAATAGTTACTTTTGAAAGCACAGAGGAAAATGGCATACATTTCTTCTCTGTTGGAAGAAATTTGGAGGAACCTCCATAAATTAGGTGGAGCTTCCAGATCTACTTTTTCTTTTTCATGTTTAAAGAATTTGTCCAAACTTCTTCTGTTAGTCTACTTGCCCCTCTTTTATTCACCTCCCAAAAGAAAAAAATGTTTGCTTTGTGATGCAATTACACAGGGAAAGGGAAACCCTGAAGTATTTTAAAACAGAATTTTAAAATACTTTTAGCTGCAGGATACATTTAGTGGTATTAGAATTAATTTTGCCTAGGCTTTGTTCAAGGAAATAAATATTGTTTGTCTGCTGAAAATAACCAAACTAAGGAAATGCAATAATATATTGCTGTCTCTTGAGTACAAGAAATAACTAAGATTTTCTAATCTGAACTATAAATTATGCACAAACATAGTAAACTGAACTGCATCTAACAAACTGTACATATCTTTAATTTCTAGGCCCATGTGCTTTGTTAAGCAATTGGAGATCCCTCAGTATGGCTACAGAAACAATGTCCCCACCACCACACCCCGCTCCAACTTGGCCAAGGAACTAGAGAAATACTCTAAGACTTCGTTTGAATATAACAGTTATGACAACCATGCCTATGGCAAGAGAGCCATAGCTCCCAAGGTGCAATCCAGGGATATATCCCCCAAAGGATATGATGGTAGGAGGTGCACACTCTTATACATGAGAGACAAGTTTGCAGTTAATCATGTTGTTGTATATGTAAACATCATACAAATAAGACGTTTTCATGTTCATACAGTATTATGAGGAATGCTATCATATGTAAGTTATTTTAAAGGCCTTTTAAAAAAAATGTTTTTTATACGGTGCTTGCTTCAGGATTGTTGCACTGGCAAAAGACATCTCCAGCTATTAAGCTCCTGGGATGTATTGAGATGGCAATAAAAGCTAAGTAATAGAGATAGTCCTTATGTTACTGTCTGGGAGACCTGGCCTCAAGGGTCACATTAGGATTCTCGCCTCCGTGCAGCAGTTCAGGTAACCCAGAAAGATAACATACTTGATTTGTGGGGATGTGGAATTAGAAAACCTGGGCCTCATTGTGCTTCACAAATCACTGCTACGTACTTAAAGAGGCATTTTTGCTTATTTTGTCCTCACAAATACACTGGTTGAATTCTCTGGAAAGCCTAACATACTTAACATGTTTAGGAGAAGGCTGATACTAGCTTCAGTACAGGAGAAGACAGTAGATGGGATCAGTCAGACAAGAGGTTTTTTATTAGGGGAGAAAAATGACCTACAGGATAAAGAAGGATTGTAGCTTTTGAAGACATCAAGAATTTTTCAGAACAATATATTTTTATATACATATATGTGTGTCTATATATGTATATATATGCATGCATATATATATATAAAACTAAACCATGCCTTTTTTTTTTTTTTAATATATGCTAGCAGTTTATTTTTTGGTTAAAAGATTTAATATTACTCAGTGACTACTATAAGAAATTTCAGGCAAGTGTCATATTTTTTGTTTAAGAAAACAGAACGAAACACACTATACAGAACAATTTATGCTATGGCCTGAACACAGATTGACATTTAAAAGTAGTTAAGTGAAGAAAGAGAAAATTACTACAGCTCTTGCCTTCATATGTCTGATATTTTGGATATTTTCCTTTCTCATAGAATTAACAGACATATTCTTGCACTATAGCAGAAAGGAAGAGGGTTGTGAAAGGAAACTTATTTTTAGTAAAAGGGCTATTTTTTTTTTTCCTCATACCTTCATCTTATTTGTCTGTATCAGAATAAGGGCTTGAACAGCATTAAAAGCAAAGCACTAACTGTAACTGTGGTTAGGAAGGTAATGAGTATACATTAGTATAAAGTAAATTAGGTATTAAATATTGTATATATATTCTGTCTACTCTTGCAGAAAGGAAAGCATTACAATACTGCTGGGGTTCCTGTGAAAAAACTGATTTTAAGATCAAATTACTGATGCATAAGCAACTGATACATATTTTTCTCATGTAAGGCCCCTTTTTCAATAGATAATGTCAAGCTTCACTCTTCTCCCAAACCACCAGAATTTGAAAATAAATGTAACATTAAGCACAAGTTTACAGTGGCCTTAAGTAATAAAAGGCTATGTTGATACAGATCACTGTCTTTATGCACACTCATCTTCCTTTGATATAAATGGGAATTTTTCTTGGCTGTAGGACTGGGACTGGGTCACTTCACTGCTCAGTAATGTGAGCCAGGGGTGACTGGGGGACACTGCATACATGTGATTCATGCTGGTATAGCAGGTGTAGGGGCTCTTGTGTCCTCAGAGCAACAGAAGCCCGTTAAAGGCGGAGGGGTTGGCTGCCAAACAAAGGCTGCTCTGTGGCTTTGTTCCGTACTGCTGGCTCTGCCAGAGGCAGTGCACACCACACTGCTTCCAAGTGATGTGTGTGTGTGTGCTCTTCGGCCAGAAGGACCTGCCAACATGGTCCCAGAGGTGGGGCCTGATTTGAGTTTTTCTTTTCCCTGTTAGTGATTTTCATGAATCCTCTAGGATTCACATCTCCCTGAAATTTCAGAAGTACTCCAACATATTTGGCTTAAAATGGCTCAGGAAAATCAGTTGAATTCTTAGAATGATGAAGTGAAGTCCTGGGCACACTGAAATTGTTAAAACATTTTGGCACTGACTTTCAATGGAACGAGGATTTTGCTTACAGTTATTGCAAATAACTGAATATGAAGGAGATTTCAGGAAGAGACTCTTCACTTAAAAGAGCCACTTCAAAAAACTTCACCGTATTTTTAGGTGGTTTTATATTTGTGTATTAAACATATTAATTATTGCTACTAAAGACTTTATGGCGGTCCAGAGAGCACGCCTCTTATGTATATCAGCAAAGCATGTTTATATAAAAACAGATTCAGTTCTGAAAAGTCATCCTGAAAAACCCAAAAGCACATCTAAGGTTTTGAGGGGAATGTGCAGGTAAACAGTGCTTTAGTTCTGATTACATGAGAGAAGTAGTCTTAAGGATATGAAAAATCAATAGCTTCATATCTCAATTCTTTTTAAATTGTTAGCTAGTACAGTATTTTCATTATCAGAGAAAGAGATTATATCTTCAGTAAGTGTAGAGTTGAGAGGGACATGAACATAAATAGCTCCTTTGAATTGTTTCCTTGATATTTTTACAGTATGGTTTACTAAAAAACAAACAGAAAATGTATACTTTGGATTGTTGGGGAGGATGATCTAATAATTCTTGAGAAATCTTTTATTCTTGGGCTTGTTTTTCCTTTGAAACCAGTTGCATAGCATATTGGATGCTGGGCTTATGGTATACAGCAGTAAAGATAAGAAAAGCTGGACACAGCAGGCAGTGCTGATGGCAACACTTTCAGTTGTTTAGGTGATGGCAGGAATTGTTGTCATCCTACCAACAGGCCTAGGTTGTTCGATCAAAACACTGAAAAAATGTTATGAGTGGGATTCATCTGACCACATCCAGAGTTTTGCAATATTACCACTGACAGCCGAGTTTGGCACCCCTTTCAGATTCAAGAAAAAGGGTAGATGCTTCTCAGATTCAGTTCATCTTTTCCTGAAGTGCTTTTATAAACTGGTCAAGTGAATCGTGGCCTGAAAGTTCCTTTTTTTTTCCACTGCCTGTATAGGAAGCCTATAATGACTAGGTCAGGTATCTGAAATTAGGTGAGATGAATTTTTTATTGTACAAGTCAGAAAAAGTGTTGAAACTGTAATTAATTTACTCAAACATTTGGTATTTAGACCATATTGGGAATAAAGGTGCCTGGGCAGAACTGAATTCTACTCCAAATACCCTTTTTTTTTGTCTTTTGCATGTTTGGGATCTCTCCCACTGCCCCATTGTTAGTTATTAAGAGAAGCCTTTAGACTTTGAGAGGTTCTTTGTAATCAGCCCCTAGGCATATCTGATGGAAGCCCAGTTTGGGTATGCAGCTGGTTAGACCTGTGTCTGGTTTTAATGGGGAAGACGTTCTTCACATTTGGTTTCACTCTGGATTACAAAGCATAGGTGGACTGCAGTTCATAAACCTGGTGCCACAGGGGTGGGCATTGTATCAAGCAGAACTACCTGGTATTGAAACAATGCAGCTTTCCCTTCATTAGTGAACAGATTGATTTGATTCATTATAAATTGATGATCTTTGCTTCTCCTGAAAAGCTTATGTGAAATGAACAGTCTGGGTTATGTGGCTCATCTTCAAATGTACAGCTACAGTAAAGTTAAGATAACCATGGCAATTTCTCTCTAAGTAAGTTTTGCTTAAATTATTGGTAATCTGAAAGCTAATAATTGTGTAGCATGCTTATAGCACTTTACATCTTCAAAGTGTTTTGCAAGTGAATCACAACACAACTAAATTATAGAAGCAACTTTCTGTTTATAGAGAAAATGAATTCAAGGGATAATGAGGTTTGACCAAGGCCACAGAGGAGTCTGTATCAGAGCCTGCATGAGTTTCTGATGGTTAGTCCTATGTATAAAAGCTGCCTCTTTCCCTCCTTCTCTTTAGCACACATTATCATATACATATATATATACATAATTTCCCATGTAATATGTCTCTTATGTCTGTCTAAATGTGACCTGCTATAACAAGAACAACATTTTTTGAAAATGAAATGACAAAAGTCTTATTTGTTCCTATGATTTTTGAAAGACAGTTCTAATTTGGCAAGTTCGGTGGTACAGGGTGCTTGCTGTGTTAACATAACACGGTAGAAACTGAATTATTCAATTATTTGCTTCCTTAAGTATAGGAAAATTCTTGTGTGTCTTGGATACTGTAACAAAATAACAATGGATAAATGCTGAATTTTTAATGACCACCACTGACTACTATATTAATAATGAAACTCTTGAGGAACAGTTCACAAATTTATTATTAGTGGATAGCCTGCTAGTGTAGTGCTACTATGTGTTCAAAACAAAAAAAAATGTGATGAATGTTTAGCATTCACTTCACTTAAAAATATCACACCCTGTGCATTATGTGGCTTTCCTGAGAAAACTCCATCTGTTATGATTTAAGTAAAACACTATTTCCTTTGCAATAAAAATAATGCCATGATTGTTTTCAGCTTTTTAGAGAAAGGAAGATGACATAAGCTCTAGCAGAGACATTTTTCTTTCAGATTCTTCTTTTGAACCCTGCCTGCCTACCAAAGCAGCCCATGGTTTACAAATGGGCTGTGCTCATGGGAGCAGATTATTATATGTATGTCTGTTCAGACAAATATAACTGAAGAGCCTGGCATTTAAATGGAGCCCATCACGAAAGAGCTCTGTCTAGGGCCTGACCTTTTTTGTATAGCTCTCTAATCAGCCTGCTAGTTGGTTATTGTTACACTGTGCTGTAAGGTATGATCTCTGCAGTATACATTTCCATCTTAAGGGGAAGTAGTTGCTGTAATATGCATGGATGTATCCTCTGACCTTGACTTCTATTTTTTTAATACATAAACTTCCACATTTTGGAGACGAGCTCACACTTTCTTGCATTTTTATAAACACTTTCAAAACAGCTTATCTGGGAAGAGGGTTGGGGAAATAAGTGGGCTAATAGGGCTGCTTGCCCTTACTGCTGTAGTACCTTTGGCTGAAAAGAGCATTACGGAAAAGCAGCAGCAGTGCTGCCTTGTGTTTAGATAGGCTGGACATGAGCACTGTCAGTGCCTTGGCTCTTCTGTGACCACCTGTGGCTTGTGTCAGTCAAAACACAGCTGGGCATCACTGCCCGCAGTGGAAGCAGGGAGGGGTGTCTTTGGTCCTTAATGGTTTTGTGGAGATTTGTAGATGCTCAGGTTGATTGAAGGGGGAGGGGTGGGGGTTTTCACTTGTACCTGTTGCCATTTAAACAGCCATTGCTTCTGCCCTTGTGCAAGTCATGGTAAAACTAACACATGACAACCACCTCTTTTCTGCTATCATGCTCCTGTCTTTGGGATGGCCAGTGCCATAATATTTGCCTGTGGTGTAGGAGGAAATAAAGCTTTTAGGAAGCATGAGGTGTTTGGGGACACATGGGTGGTGCTGTGGCCCAGAGGCCAAACTTATCAGCCTTGCAGTGGGTTTGATCTCCAGTAACTCTGGGGAGTTCTAGGCCTTAAACTAACAGTTCCTCATGTAAATAGGAAAAGGTCCCATAGTGTTACATAGCCTGTCATTAATAAAAATGAATGAGCTGAGCAGATTGTACCTTCTGTCTGACTATATATGTGGGGTAAAAGCAGTGTTTCTGTGTTTTTATTGTTTTATAAATCCAGCCTGTTTGTCAGAACAATCCATGATCATGTCATGCAGATTTTTACAGGAGGTTATTTCATATGATCTCACACATGTAGCATATAAAACTCACAGACAGAAATCAAGAAATACAGCCATCATTCTTATTGCGAGCTTTTTTTTTTGGCATTGGTTACTGTTCCTCATTATAAATTTCACCTCCAGCAGTTTGTTTTCCTCTTCACTTATGCAGAATGCTCCTTCTTTTGAGTCATCCTTGTCATATTTCTTCCCACAGCTAAACGCTACTGTAAGAATTCAAGTCCAACCAGCAGCACAACAAGCAGTTATGCCCCTAGCAGCAGCAGCAATATGAGTTGTGGTGGAGGCAGCAGTGCCAGCAGTACCTGCAGCAAGAGCAGCTTTGACTATACTCATGACATGGAGGCAGCACACATGGCTGCTACTGCTATTCTGAATCTCTCCACCCGCTGCAGGGAGATGCCTCAGAACCTCTCCACTAAGCCTCAGGATCTCTGTGCAAGGGTAAAAATTAGTCAATCTGTTTGTTGGTGAAGATTTCTCTTAACTGTACTTGCTCTGCAGCCCTGATTGAGAGAAAAGCTTTAGTACATCTTGCCTTTTTTTTTCCCCTCAAAATTAACATAATCTGGCAGCTCTGCTAAAGCAGGGAGGAAAAAAAAACTGAAAGATACAAATTGCTCTCAAGTATTGCAGGAAATCATGATGGTTTTATAAACTAATGATACAGATATTGTGTACTTATTTTTTAAATTTGTCTCTTACTATAATTATAAAAGATGTTTGGATTGCTCAAGTGGTATTAATTTCACTACTGTTTGGGTATAGGTTTTTTTGCAAAATGCAGTCTGGTTCATACATTTGGCAAAAGGATTAAGATTTAATTCTGCATTTTCATTTAAAAGTCACAAATGGGACCTAAGCTTGTAAGATTCAGTGCAGAGAAATCTGTGGTGCTGTATGTTACAATTTCTTGCCTGTCTGTGATACTAGAGTTCTTAAGTCAATGCATAATACATTTGAAATGAACAAATCCTCCAGTACAGGTGACTTAAAGCGTGCATAACAGTCTTGCAGAGTGACTGATGTTCTGTATGTTCATAGAGCCTCAGTATATTATAAAATGGCCGTACAGATACAAATAAAAGCCTTTGTCATTAAGCTTTCTGTATTAAGAAAAAAACAGTGCACTATTAACATTTGTTAAAGATTTAGGAGATTTCATTTTTAACTTTAAAGTTTTGGCTCTGGTAGCTGTTCAAAAATGAGTATTTAATATGCACAAGGAAACAGTACAGTGCTGCCTACAGGAGACCACTAGATGGCTGAGCAGACAGATGCAGTGCAGAGGAAACATTTTTATTCTGCTTGTAGAGAGATTTTGAGCTGGCAGACATGTTCTGTTCTTCTTCTATAGACAAAGGTTTGCTTTCCCTTATTGTGCAAACTGCCTCATGTTATGATCATTCATAACAAACTAAACCTGTAGCAGTAAGTATTATTACTAATCATGCTCTAAGCCAGAATGGACTTCTTTTGCAAACACTGCTTTTTATATTAATTTATTTAATACTGTTCAAGAGGGAATTCTCTTTCTGGCATGTAAATAAATGCAGTTCTTCTCTATTCAATATGATGGGAGAAGTTGGAATACAATGCTAAAAATCTTCTGCGTCTAAGCCAGAAAGGGCCTCATTCCTAATGTGTCACTATATTGCGACTGAAGAAATGAGTCTGAGGAGATAAACAAATACTTTCTAAATTAAATTAGCCAGATAGCAGCAATTAGATATAAGCTCTAACAAAAGGCAGTAATTCAGAAAGAGAGATTTGCATTCACAGTGGTTTCCTGCAGCTCTGTTGTTACTCAAGAGGAAAGAAAGTCACCAGACATACAAGGAGTCAGTCGGATTCACATTCATTTTGAAACCAAATTTCTCATGGAACACTTCATTTTTGGAACGATGAGGGATTCTCTATGGGCATTTTTATCTTATCTGTCCTTAGTTTTTAAATTTTGTGTTCTCCTGATCTAATATAATAGACAACACTTGTTTGTTTCTGCAAAAGAGCCCATACTCGTCCCATTTTTCACAGTACCAGTTGTCACAAAAATTGGCAGAAATTATTATCAAGATATATACATGAATTGTTAATACGTGTTCATCTGCAGGGAAGGAGCTGTAAAACTTAAATGCATTTCCTCATTGACAAATGGTTTCCAAAAGGACTTCTTTTGGTACCCTACCTCCCTGTTTCACTTTCTGACATTATCCATTCAAGCACTGACTGATAATGTAAAAGAAAAAAAGAAACAAAGATTGTTTGATGTTAACTGGTTTTTGTTTCTCTAATCACCCAGATGGGTGCCAGGACTGAAAACAAGAACTATGCAGATGTTACCTCACAGGTTACTTCACTTGTCGCAGAATAAATCAAGAACATAAAGAAAATGGCAAGAAAATACCTTTAGAGCTTTCTCCTTTATGTATCAGATTTTGCACCTATGTGCTGGGTGGCAGGAGGGGTACTGAAGACTCTCCCCTTTCCCCCCAAACATCAAATTAGCCATTCAGGAAGAAATCTACTTTAACAGCATTAATGTTGTGTAACAGCATCATGCTATGTGTAGGAGGGGGCTCAATGCTTACAATGTATACAGGAATGGAAAAGCATTTTATCATTCTGCTAGGCAATCAGATTGAAGAAGAGGTAGCAGTTTGCCAGTGTGAAGCTGAATTAACAATATTTTTCTTATTTTGACAGAATCCTGATATGGAAGTCGATGAAAATGGGACGTTGGATTTGAGCATGAACAAGCAGAGGCAGCGAGATGGTTGCTGCACCATTTTGACCCCACTGGAGCCAATGTCCCCACAGCGACAAGCCGTGATGAACAACCGGTGTTACCAACTGAACGAGGGTGACTGCTGGGACTTGCCAGTGGACTACACTAAAATGAAGCCAAGTAGGATAGATGAAGATGATTCCAAAGAGATTAATGTATGTCTTTTTCATCTATATAGTTCTTGTTGCAGTCTAATTTCGGTAATTCATTAATATTCTGAAATTTGGAGGGAAATAGGAAGCAAAATTAGTATGTGACAAAACTGGTGGTTTTCTACAAAAAGAACTTTTCTGCTGGTTAATCTTTAGGACTATATCATGCTGGCACACATCTGATCTGTGACTAAGTTCCATAAGACAACATTTGAACCATGAATGTGAATCATGTTTTCTAACAGCATCATCTTGTTAACAAATATTTTCTGCAGTAAAGATGTTTTGCTCTATCCAGATTATGTTACTCTGTATAAGCAAGTTGACATAACTGTGCAATACTGGGATAATCAGCTCTGAAGACAAGATATTCTCCTGAATTTGAAAACCATAAATGATGTGCTGAGTATTTGAAAGCATGTATTAGAAATCAATTTAAACAAAGCAGCAGAGTATAATGTGAGCTTTCAACTATTTCAACTAATCTTCTAGATTACTTATACGCTCTTGATAGCTCTGTGTAAGGGCCTGCATTAATGAAATACTTTTTTTCAAGAACACAAAGAAGGGATATAAGAAATCAGTGTTACTTTTCTAGTTATAATACCAAGACAGCAGCAAAACCCTTTCAACAGAAGAGCCAAATAAAGAAAATATGTCAGTGAATTTTTATTAGTTTTCAAAACAGAATAGACAGGACACTGAAGAGATCTGCTGACAAGGTTCAGTGCCACTGCTTTTTTCTGTCAGGTTTTAACCTTTATCCATTCTGTGGCTTAAAATCCTGCACTGAATTCAAGTTAGTTGTTAAACTTCTAGTTGGTTTATAGCCAAAAATTAGGCTAATCATTTGTGTGTAGCACATCTCTTGCCAATTTTAATTAAACCATAAAACTGTTCTCAGTATCTTTGAAATATATAGCAAAGTGGCATTTTCAGTAGATATCTTGAATGCATTCTAGTTTTGGTGATACAGTTTTGCTATTAATTTCACTGAAGTTGGCAGGAAATCTGTCACTATCAAGGAAATGTGAGGTAAAGCAGCATATTTTTTCAGAGAAGTAGGTTTACTACCTACTTCTACTGTGTTGTTTATAGCACCATCTGCAGGAATCCCTGAATCCCTGCATTCAGCCACTGCATTCCTGAAATAAATAGGTTTGAATTTCTGAACATCACGAAAGTTAATTACAAATTATATCATTCTGTCTTGCCAGACAGATCCATTGAGATTCGTCCCAGACTGAGATTCTGTGTGTAGATGTTAAGATTGCTTCTCCTTCATCTTTGGGATGTTCTAAATCCTTAAAAATACTATTTAAGATGGCTTTTTTATGAATAAGATACCGCATTTAGTCATCTTTTTTGCCTTTCTGTTGTGCAGTGACTTTAGGGAAGAGACCTGAGTCTTTAGAGAAAAATAATATCACAGCTATAGAAAAAGCTGGAGTTATTCCTTTTTATTTTTCTAGTTAAATAAATTATATATTTCACATATTGTGAAGTCTTCATCAAAATACTCAAATATTATTCAGAAGTTTAGTACGTGAAAGAATATAAAATAATTTCATTAATTTTCTCTGTTAGAATAGGATAAGAAGGAGATACCATCTGATGACTCTGCTTTGCATTATTTTGTGTAAGTTGTGACCTTACCTAGCTGAAATTAATGTGTATATATTTGCCTGTAGCCAGAAGACTTGGATCCTTTCCAAGAGGCACTTGAAGAAAGAAGGTATCCTGGTGAAGTTACAATCCCAAGTCCTAAACCCAAATACCCTCAATGCAAAGAGAGCAAAAAGGATTTAATAACGTAAGCATAATGTGAGGTGAAATTATTTATCTCCTTTTAACTTTTACTCTCTTTGTCTTTTTTTAAACCAACGAATACATATACGCCTTGCAGTATGAGCATGCAACATTTGCAGCATATAAATGTTTCAAACTGCCAGTTAAGTAAAGTGATAAGCTAATGTGTATTTGCTTGTTCTTAATGATGCTATATTGTATTGAGACGCCATTTTCATTTAAACCTGTTCATTTTGCAGCTTTTCGATTAGGATGCTTAAAACCCCTTGCAGTCATTGCAGCTAAACTGGAAACAATGAAACTTTTAAAAGTTTTTTTTTAAACATACTTACTATTTTGGCTGTTTTTGTTTTTGTTTGGTGGCAGATGTCCAACACCAGGGTGTGATGGGAGTGGTCATGTGACTGGTAATTACGCCTCACATAGAAGGTGTGACTTCATTTTTTTCATGGTGGATTCTGTCTTTTCAATTTATTGTTTTCAGCTTACCTCAACAATGCTGTCAAAGTAAAACGTTGAACTATGTGTTAACCCTTTGAGTAATATATGTTGATCTTAAAAGCATGCTAATTTGTGTGTTGTATAAACGTCTTTTATTTTTAAATAGATTACTAAAATTTCCAAAGTATTCCTTAAGCATTTAAGTAGTTAACCCAGGAATCTCCAATATTTCTGTTATATTTTTCTAGTTGATAGAGAAACAAACAAACAAACAAGAACATTTACAGTATGTAATTTTGGAAGTAATATTGATAACTAAATATATTCAGAGGGTTAACTATATTACAGAATTCAATATTACAGCACTTTCCCCATCGCTTTTCTGCATTACAAACTTTTACTTTTTTAATTTTTATGTTGTGTTTGTTTGGGAGTGTTCAGTTAATGAGAAGATTAACATACTTGTATGTCCTGCCATGTCTTACAGTTTATCTGGCTGTCCCTTGGCTGACAAAAGCATTCGGAGTATGCTGGCCACAAGCTCACAAGAACTCAAGTAAGATATAAAGAACAAATATTTTCTTTATAGATATTTATATGACCGTAAATTGTGTTAAGTTGTATCAGAAAGTAGAAATGCTGTCTGGAGAGCTGCTGCAGAAGGGGCTGATCCTGCTTGGAACATGCATTGAAGTCTCTAGAAATTCCATACAGGGGGGCTCTGTACCTAAGTCTGTTGACCTAGTATGTCCTTTTGTGTGTCCATTAGGTGACAGGGATGGACAAAAGACAGAACTTCTGGAATTTCATCTTAATGTTTGAATTCCTATTCAATTTTTTTCTGAACTTTGAGTTTGCTAGTTAGAACAGAAAATTCCCATACAATTAGACTGATGAAACACTTCTGATTACACAAGCAGTAAAGCATTGCAGTTTCTCAGACACAGTTGGAGGGAAAACAGTTTGTTTTTCCCAAACACTTGTATAATTTTCCCCAGGTTCGTATCATTGCTACCAGCCTAATGCATTTTCTCATGTGACTATGTTTTTTTAATGTTTACTTAGTTATCCCCTACTTAAAATGAGTTCTTTACCATTCCTTTCAGTTCTTTGGGGTAACAATTTTGAACGATGAATGTTAGACATCATGAGACTTAGCTTTGCTGTCTTCCTGCACACATGCTCTACTGCAACTCTCTGTGTGGAAGAACTATAGCATTTATTAGCGCTATGACAGGGCGGTGCTCCTGAGCTGGTAATTTGGTTAAGATGGAGAAATGTTCACAAGAGCTGAGGAAAATTCAGTAGGGAAAGTGTGAATGGATACCTCATGCTGCCATACTGCTTAGCAGTATTCTGTCTTTAAAATACATTCCTTGAGTTCAGTACATACACATTAAAAAAAAACCAAACAACTCTTGATGTAAAATGTGGGAAAAATAAGAAAGCTAGTATGAGAAAACTGCTGGAATAAGATTGCTCTCTAGTTTTACCTAATCTAGTTGCTAGAGGTAAACAATACATGCAAAATTTACAGGTGATTTTCCACAAAGTGAAAAATAATGTTTTGAAACTATTAGTTGAGGTCATGTTGATATATGCTGCCAGAAGAACGTGATCTGCAAAAGGGGATGTAATTGAGATCAGAGAAAGCATTTAAGTATAAGCAGAGAAAGAGATGCGCACCTCAGAGAAACTCAGATTTGGACCTGGATTTTGGGTTGGGATGGGTCAAATGGTAGAAGTTTGAGGAAATGTGAATGCATAAGCAAAACACAGTCAAGACTCTTGAGGCAGCATGAATATTTTAAGCAAACCCTTTACAAGGTTTCTACTTATCTTAGGAAGCTGTTTCTGAATTACTTCATCTCCTCTGCTTTTCTCAAACATCTGCAGTCAAGGCTGCCTGGTAGAAACCAGGAAGAAAAAAATCCCAAAACACCTAAACTTGAGATCCCACTTCTATGTCATACCACTCTCTCTACTTACTTCAAGTTTTTCCTAAGCAAAAAGCAAGATTAAGTTAAAGTAATATTTTTAGGTTTAAAATCTATTATTTATTATTTATTAGCATAAATTATTAATTTAGCAGTTATCATGATACCAGTTGAACACATAGAACTCTGTTAAGTTTCAAAACAACAGAATTTTAAGCAGGCTTACTTAACTCAGTTCTCCTTTGTATTTTTACTGTTTGGCAATTCTTTGTTTTCTGATCATATATTTTTCCACAGGAAAAGTAAATCATTGCACAGGGCAGATAGTAATCATTGCATAAGCAACTAATTAATTTCTTCTCTTTTCCTTTATTATCCCATGTGAGGGCCTGTCTGTTATTCACTCCAGTTTTCTCAAACTGCCCTCTGAAGATAGTACTATTAATTCACTCACACATTTTTCACTGCCATCACATCTGAGTGTTTCCTAATTAATTTAGTTATAAAATATATTTTTTTTCATCTGCACTTATACTCTGAAGTAAATAGGGTTGGTATTATCCTCATTTTAAACCAGAAAAATTAGGTATATAATTTTGATTGCTCAGCTGGATACTTTTAGGACTCAATTTGTGAGTTGTTCACATTGTAGAGAACTGTGTATGTTCAAACCCTTGAATTTGCTTGGAGTTATGGGAATTTAGCAGATCTATGTAATGTAATTTACCCTTTGTGAAAAGGGATGAACTCTGAAGAAAAAGCAGGACAGTCCAGTTCCAGAGCAGCCACACTGTCCTTTCTCCTATCCCAAAACTCTGATCAGTCCCAGCTTCCACTTGGCCCGTTTATTCTGTCCTGTTTTTCTTCATCATTTTTACTACATTGTTCCCTGTCTCAAGCTCCCTTGTCTGATCAGTCCTGCCTCCATCACATTTATATTTTTATTGTTCTCTCTCTCTCTACATCCTGGGAAGTTGGTACAGAGACAGAAATAAAGTATCTTAGCATTTCCCACATATATTTGAAAGCAGGGAAGTAGGAGTCCTGTGGATGGCAGCATCCTTTATACAGCTCTCATTTATGCTCTTGTTCTCTGCTTAAGATGGAAGATGTGATCATGTAAATGTAACGTGCATGCACAAAGCAGCTAAACCAAAGCTACAAAAGAGAATTTGATTTTGAAATTTTTGAACTGTGAAGTACTTCATTTACATCTGTTATATTTCTTTGTGAGGTCTGGGAGTATAATTTTCTTGTTTCTAAAACGAGGAAGCAGAAGCTGAAAAGCAGCAGAAATTCCATAATATGGGATACAACTGGCCATCTGTGAGGCCACCAGTCACCATGGGAAATTTTGGTGTCTGCTCTCTAGCCTGGGCTGCTGTCGTAGCCAACAGCAGTAGAAGCTTTAGTGGTCTGCATGGACCAGCACCAGGAGGAGATGGGGAACATTGCTGGGATGTTTCACACATATTTGCTGACAGCAGGAGTAGTGAGAATCGGTAACCTTGGCTCCTGCCCCAGGCTGTAGAGGGAAATGTGTACACATTTTTTACCTATAACCCAAGCTGAGATCCCTTCTGTCCTGTCCCTACCAGTCTGTACTGTTCTCATCTCTTCTTCCTCTTTTATTCCTTGTTCAGGTTTTCAATGTAGTTGTTTCCATTCTTCCATAAGGATTTCAACCTTTGTAAAATTCTTAGAAAATATTTGTTTAATGTATAGGTACAGAGAACAATTGATAGTATAGAAGAAGAACTGATAGTGCAGCATAGGAATCATATTTCTGGACTGCATAATTTGGAAGGATTTAATACTTTTATGGCTTACCATGTATCAAATATCACACATGTGCTGGTAAAGCCTTCATACCTCATTTTACTGATACATGATCTCTTTGTGTGTATTTTACAACACATACAAATCATGTATAATGTAGCTTCCTAACTGGAATTTTTTTGTATCCCAACTAAAATACAAAGTAGCAGATACTTCAAATCATATTCATTAATAATATCAGTCATATAATATTCACAATCAAAATAATATAAGAATCCTAAAAGGTTAGAAAAATGTTTATTTTGCTTAACAGTCATGCTTACTGTATTGTCTTTTGGCTCCAAGATTCCATTACTCACATTTCCTGGCTCTCAGAGTACTAATGTTGCAACTTTCTATTAAATTGTTCCAGGGTCAGCATAATTATTCCTTACCACCCATGCTTCTCATCTGTAAGGGTTCTTGCTCAGGTTTACCATGCAGATTGCACAATTTTTCATTTTTGCCCAAAGCTCAAAGAGAAAAGTGAGAGCCTTTGTGCACAGTTTGTCAGCAGACTGAGGCAGTTACAGCCTGGTCAGTGATCTCCAAATAACTGAAAAATATCTTCTGCTTTAATTCTCAGTTACTTAGGTTGGGGGAGGAAAAAAAAAAAAAAGGGGGCTTACAGCTTTAAAGCTGTCTGAAGAAATCATTATCTGGCAAGGAGCCAAAGTTTTCCAGTATTAAGATTTTGGTTATACCACTTGTGAAAAGAAAGTAATTTTTAAAGGACCTAGGGACACTATATTGATGAGTAAAGTTAACTATGATGGGAAAGCAGTTAACAGCCCACCCAGTGACAGCTACCAATATTAAAGTATTCTAAATTAAATTCAGTGTGATCTTACCAAGGGGCTTTTTCTTATCAGTTTTCTTTATTTATTCCTTATCATAGCAGCTTTTTCTAACAGTTACAATTACTTCTGAACTGTAATACCATTGTGGAATTACAAATGCTGTTAAAAACAGCATCTTGAAGCACTTTAAATCTTAGTCAAAACAAATAAAAAAGCCCTCAACAATCCAAAGCTAAAATTAATTATTGTTTTAAAAGGAAATATTTTGTTCGTCCGTAAATCAATCCCATCTAAAACACAGCTTACTGACTGAGAATTTCTACTGGATGTTCTGTCAATGTGGGAACTTGAGAACCCAGGTACCAGAGACTCCCAGAAAGTGACAAACATATTTCTACTTAGTTCTACTTTGATGTAAAGATAATCACAGTTTTTCAAAGGCCATTTATAAATACATATATATATATATGCATATACCTTATGTATATAGGTAACTAAGTGTTAGTTTGGTCTGCTGTGGAACTCAATATCGCATCCTCAACATCTACCCTTGTTGTCTTGGGTCAGTTTTCTGCCAGAAAATCCCATTATTGCTTATTCTGAAGAATCTGATCCTCAGGAATATTTGCAGTTCAACCAGGTGCCTACAAGTTTGGATTCTTCCTGGTACTGTTGTAGTATGCCCAGTCCTTCAGTCCCAAAGCATCTGTGTGGATTTTCTTGTTTTCTGTGGTGAATGTCTTTCAGTATTTCCTATGCAGGGAGGAGTGTAGTCTCCTTTCCCTCACCACAATGAGACCTGAGAGCTTTTGCTTCCCACATCTCTTCTTAATTCAGAGTGAGGACCTCAGTCTATTTTTCCTTGTTCTCCACAATAAAGAGTCAGAATTTCTGTGCCTCTGTCTTTTTTCCATGTCATTCTGCCACTGTGATTTTCATATTCTCGGTGATCTTCTACTCTTTCTCTTAACTTCCTTTCATTCATCTCCCTGTTCCCAGAGGTGTCGCCCTGGCAGTGTTCACATAGAAAAGTGAACTTCTCTGAAGCTCTCCCTGTTAGCCATGATTCTTCTTGAAAAACAACTCCATGCAGTACAGTGTTTTTGTGATAGAAAGGATATCCTTACCTCATACTCCAAGGGAAACTCTTCAGTATTAGTATACTATCTATTATTTGTTTTTACTGGTGTGATTTTACTGCAGTTTGCTCAGAAAGAACTGGGAAGAAGACATCCTCCCAGAAATGGAGAAATTTCTGTTCTTTTTATTCTGATGAATATATAAAATAAAATATTACTGGAAAAGGGTAGTATTTCCCTCTTTGCTATAATCATCTGGTAAAAAATATGCCTCCTCAAATATAAATCTAAATGCAGAGATAAAAATTATTAGGATATATTAGTGAAACACCACAGAAACATTTCCCTCTTTAGATAGGTAACCACATTATTCTTGGACATTGACTAGTGCCTATACTATTTTAAACCCTCATAGCTCTCCCAATATACAGTCACTTTAGGTACTTAAACCAGTTATTTCTGCAGAATTCTGTTTACCTGCTGGAGTGAATTCTCCACCTACATCCTGTGTTTTCCACTTGAGGTGTTTCTGATGTTCAGTTCCTGGATGTGCATTTGTTGTTTCATCCGCAAGTATTATCCCTTGCTTTGCCTTGCCTTCCCTCTCCCACCTTCCCCTTCCCTTTTCCTGTTGAGGTTAAATCTGTCCTCCTATAAGAACACAGCAAGACTGAGACCCATTATATAGTTTTCCCTCACTTTTATCTTAGAAAATTACTCTTTGTTGCAAGAGAAATAATCATTTCCATTCCTAATATCACCTTTTTACTCCTGTTGTTTATGTCTTTTTTTTCTACATGGAAACGTAATAGAAGTTGTCATTACAGTTTTTCTTGAATACTAAGGTTGTTGAGCCTAGTAAGTAATTTTGTGTTAAGTTGAAATACTCCTTTGATGCTAAGTATGTATCCTTTGAATCTGCAGACAGTTTTTGAAATTCCTTGATGCTTTAGCTAACTTTTGTATGGAAATGTGATTGCAAGGACCAGATGTGATGTATTTGGAGACATGCTAAAAAGTGCTTAAGTGAGCCATTTGTAAATGATAGTGTTTTATTAATTTATCTGCAATGTTGTGGTTAAAAAAACTGAACAAACTGTAGTTTTTGATGTGTTCTTAAATTGCAATGAATTAGACTAGTGTGCTAGTCCAATTTAAATTATTAAAACAAAACCAAGGAACATAGATCCCCAATTATTAGTTCACCTATAAGGAATAATCTTTCCCCTTTTGCTCAACAATCCTTGGGCCAAGTGAAATTAGGAATCTTATGTGGTTTCAGTGGGTTTTTTTTGCATTTTTGTTTCCTGTATTTATTGCAGATTTCCACTTGGATACCTTATCTTTGATGGCAGCATGCATGCCTGGCCAGAACAGAACACCTTGGGCTCTGTTCCTGCACTTCTCAATACTCAAATGGGCACTGTAGGTTATACCTAGCATTTCCAACCTCATGTTGTGTGGTGTTATGATAATGTCCTTTGTATAGAAACCCATCATCTGCAGCAACCTCATCTCTGTAGTCGCAATAAGTTTTACATATGGAAGTGGCTGGGCTTTTTCTCTGTTAGAATAACTCATTCAGACTCCAGTAAGGTTGAGTCATTCCATTTTTCTCACTTAAGTTTGTCAACTTTTGTCTCTGAAATGGAAAACACTTGAGTTTTGTTTACATAAGACCCTTCATCATTGTTTTCATTACTCAGAGGTAGTCTTAAAAGCATGTACTCTCTAAAAAGCTCCTTAAAGCCATCTGCATATCAGTATCTCTGATGCTGTGAAATGTTCCATGCAGGCACAAAATTGTTTGCATGAAGCACCTTGCAGAATCAGGGCCTTAGTAAGTTGTCAATACTATGAAATGCTCTGAAATGAGAGGCTTCCTTTGCATAGTGGTATCTACAACAGCCAAACAGTTCATGGCCTGTTTCTTTATGTACTTAAATATTCAAAATGAAAGATAACAGTAGCCTGTATTTTTTTACTGTTTGGATTTGAATCAGTATTTAAAACCATTTGCCACTCAGTTATTACCAAAATAGTCTCAATTCAGGTGAACAGCCACTGAATTACAGTAATTCTTTCAAAGCAACCTGTATGACTTAAAGTCTTCATTTTTAGAAGGAACATAAGTGGTGGGCATCCACATCCCTGCAACTTCTATTTGCCTGACTTTGAAATTGAAATTCAGTGCCTGCAATAACAACTTAGGCAGTTTTGAAGATAGACTCTTTAGTTCCTAGCTCTTCACTAATCACCAAATATTTCAGTGTGAATGTTTGTTTGATGGTTTATTTTAATTTTCAAAACTTTTCTCTTGTCAGTCATTCTAGTGCCATACTGTGCAGTTTCTAAGCAACTATTCTGAGAGGAGCACTTAATTGTGATTAATTATAAATGAATTTGTTTAGCTGTGTTAATATACCCAATGAATCTCTCTAAGGCCTTCTTGTCTTGGAGTTTTTCCATTTGTACAGTTGCCTCTGTCTTCCTTGGGTTTGGTCATACTTCTTTGTCATTGAACTTGTCCTACATAATTAATCTCATTCAGCCTGGCATTTGCTTGTAATCAATTCAAGGGTCTTTTCTTGGGCACAATTTGATAATTGTGCAGACTCCCATTGTGGTGTTGATCATTTTTGCTTCAAATCAACAGATCATAACCAATTGCTCATTTCATCCAGATCTGCAAAGATCTGCAACATGATGCTGTGGTATATCCCAAGTGCTGAGGCGATCCCCATGGGAAGTTGCGTAAACTATACAGTTGCTGGAAGGGGAATTAAAAATGCAGTGTTTTGCACTTTCTGTGTTTGGTCAGACTTGCCAAAACCCTTTAATATATACCCCAAAATAAAAGTAATTTTGTCACTTGAAGTCCTAAACATGATTGTCCAGATCCTCAGTTGGTGTAAATTAGCATAGCTCTGCTGCCTTTGGAAGAGTTACGCTAAGATACAACAGTGATGATCTGGGCAGATGCCCTCAGCTACTCTCTTGGGTTAGCATTCATGTTTGATTGCCTTTTTAAAAATTTTTGAAGTTACAAAATTCGCATTATTTGGTTTCTTAAAACGGCCAGTTGCTAACTTGATTATGTCATGTCTGTATCTGCACAGTAACATCTGATTTTGCCATGCAGTTAAGTTCATCCCTTTACTTTTTTCTCAGTGCTATTGGGACTTTATGTGGCACACGTTTTTTGCAGCACTGTAGTATCTATATCAATGTTTTATATCTCTAAAATATCCCATATCCCTCATAAACACCTCATCATAATCTTCTTTTACAATATTTTTGTATTCCCAGTAAGTGGAATTTACATTTGCTCATCTGCATGTAAAAACTGGTCTTCTACCCTAACACACACAAAATTTCCACTGCTTCAAAGTCTGTTGATTTCTCTCCTTCCACAGATAACAACACTGTGCTCTTTCAGCATGGCCTCAGTTGTATGAAACAACCTTAAATTTTGAGGAGTACTTTACCACTGGCCATCTTTAATTATTTTTGTATGCTTAACTGTGCTTGCACTGTACTCAGCTTCAGCAGTATATGTTTTCTGTAATAAGGAGGCAGAGGAGGACTGAAGTATAAGCACATTCCTAACATTAGGTATTATTTTTTGGACTAAGGAAAAAAAAAAGAAAAATGACAGACCCTTCAAAAACTGGATCTGAATAAATTGTATTTAAGAGGTAGTTTCCAGAGTTATAATATTGACATAGTTTCATTCAAATGAGCTGTAGTCAGAGTGATATTTAAAATGCCTTCTTCGGGCTTCAGGGTTAACAGTACACTGAGATGAACAGAACCTGGTTTCCAAATTTTCAAACTGCAAATTAATGAAAATATCATTATGAAAACATATGATCAGTTAAAAGAACTATAATTTATTCAGAAGAGATTACATACCCAATTATTTTTCTTCTATATTAAATAGGAAAAGAATCAAAACATACAGATGCAGTTTATAAGAAAACCAAGTCATAGACTTTATTTTCTCTTCTACAGGTAGAGAACTATTTTTTTCTAGGCCAGTCTGTCACATTTCTTGAATACATGGTACACACCAAAAGTGTTCTAAAGAATTAAAAAATCACAACTTGCTCCTTTTATCTGTAAAACTATGAGCATAGGGTTTTTTTGTTTTCTTGTATAAACTGATGCTAGCTAAAAGAAATAAAATGACCCTTCATTAAATGCAATCTATTGAATGCTGAATTCAGAATTTAATAGGAAAAAAACACTTGTTTTTGACTCTGTGATTGGAATCCCTATTTCAGTAATGAATCAGACATAATGTCAGACAATAGGTAAAGAATAAAAAAAATCTTCATTATTTCTTAAAAATATTTGTATTTTTTTCTTTTAAATCCCAGAGTTATTCTTTAATGGGGAGTGAATTCAGTAACTGCTGGGCATTTCACAAATAAGTTTTAATTTAAAAGCTGTAAATGTTGGTTATGCTAGACACTGCAGAGGTATGCTGGTCAGAGAAAAATCACTGGTTTTGTTCCCCACGAATAAGAGTTTAAAAAAAAAACAAACAGAAAAAAAAAAACCCAGGGGAATAATAAAAATTTATATGAAAATAATGGAATAATTTTTAAAAATGATAGATTCTGGGTTTCTCCTCAAGGCTTCTCCAGGAACCATTGTAGGTGGTGGTTTGTTTTCCTCTGATGCACTAATCAAGCAACATCTGTCAGGAAAGCGTAAGTATTTTCTATAAGTATAGGTATAATGAAGGAGGGGCAAGGGCCTTGCTTTTGAATAATGCCAAATACAACTTTTGTGACTTGAGTGTGAAGAATCTGAAAGAATGAAATTATTAAGAATTTTTTTCTTTACTTTTTTAAACCAACTCAGGTTTAATCCTTAACATTCCCATTCACAGAAAAAGTCCTTTAATGGTTCTAATTCTTTATTGAGACCTAATCCAAAATCTTTTCAAGTAATAGAATCATAGAATCACAGAAAGGTTTGGGTTGGAACGGACTTTAAAGATCATCTAGTTCCAACCCCTCTGCCATGGGCAAGGGCACCTTCCACTAGACCACGTTACTCAAAACCATCCAACCTGGCCTTACATACCTCCAGGGGTGGGCCATCCACAGCATCTCTGGGCAACTGTGTCAATAGAACACCTCCCACTGTCTTTAGCCGGCTTTAGATCCAAGATTATGTTCTGCAACTTTGAAAAGCTTTCCCTAAGTAGCACGTTTTTAATGGAGTGAGAACAATATTACAAGGCCAAATTTCATGTAGAGTTTGCACTTCTTCCACTTGACAAAATCAGTTTCAGGTTGATACTGTCATAGATAGGGTTCTATCACTATTTGTTTATAAAGAAAAGAGTATTTTTAAAGTTTAATTATTCAAGTATTGGTAAGGAAGGTCTTAACTTTTGTTGGAATTCTATCTGATATAATCCTCTGTAAATTAAAAATTATTGCTATTCAATGCAAAATTTTCTGCAAATTTTGTATGCGAAACTATTATCCAGAATGCTATGTTTAATAATAATTTAACTGATTTTAATTTCATTTTTACAAATTTTTGTGTTAACTCTACTGAAGCCAGAGTAAATGCTGCTGATTCACAAATTGTAATAAGTAAACACATCTGAATTACGTATCTCCAGTTTTTGCAAAATTCTTGTGAATGTTAATGTACCACAGACCAGATATGTTTATATCTTCATATAAGGTCTTACATAATCGAGAACAATCTCAAAAATATTTTTATTCCATCTTAAAATTCAAAAGGTAGTGGGATTGTCTTAAAGGCTAAGAAAAACTTATTTTTATCTGTTCATGTCAATGAAGATACTTCCATTCAAAGGTAAAGTAAATGTAATGAATAAGATACTTATCCAAGGGGTGATTTTTCTTACAAACTTCTCTCACCATGAAAAGGGGAAATCTGCTGTTTTTAAAGACACTGCCAATGGGTTACATTCTGTGCAGGAGATACAGTTGACAACTATAAGTACTGTCAAGTGGAAATCTATGGGAGACATTCCTTTAAGATGTAGTTTGCTGGATAACTTATTCCACAGTTGACCTTCCTGTGATCCTGTGTTCGTCTTGAAATTAGTGGTTTTCCTATGTCTGAATGGGTGCTGAGTGGAATTATGCCAATTTCTACTTCATGCAAGAAGGTTAATAAAATGTTCTTCTTCCATGTCATGTATAGCTGAGGATCCCAACCTCTGAGCTAATCAAAACAGAGAATTTGTGTTGCAGCAAGGCTCCTGCCACATGCGATATTCTTCCAAGTCCTTGGCAAGAGGCTTTTATTTAGCAGGAATTGTTGCAAGGACAGCAATTTCTTAAAAAATATTTCGGCAGAGTTTGACTAGAAGAGTAAACATTCATTCTGATAGTAGAAAGTTATGGTTCTTCCTCACCAGCCTGGGAAAAGAAAAGTATTAATCAAAGTTGAGACAAGGTCTGTGTCAACAATAACCAAGTCAATCAGAAATCAGAGTAAGGAGCAGTAAATACATACTCAGGGTTATTTGACTATAAGCACACTAAAGCAATAAGCGGTTTTGGAAAAGAAGTTCATTGCTCTGAAAAAATCAGAGAGAAACTTCCTTGTAAAAGCCATGTAAGGCAAAGTTAGCCTCTCAGTGGGAGCTGCTTTTGTACCTCTGCAGTGCACGGGAGCTGTGAGCCCTGAGGTACCACAGAGCCCGAGCACTTGGTGCAGCCGCACGGGGCCATTGTCCTGCACAGCCCCTCATCCCTGGAGCCTCCAACGTCCCTGCGCTGTGCAGCCGCTTGGGAAACTTCCTGCAGCTCTCAGACTGCAAACCTGATGTAGCTCTTCCGTGAGATGTTTGCAGTGTAAACCAAGCTTGCACTGCCTTCTCCTATGGGAGTTGCAGAACGGGGAATTGTACAAAAGCATGGACTTTCTGCCTTTGTTAACTTTGAGAAGAAAGTAAGGAGGGCTAAAGTAAGAAAATGCACGAGAGCATATCCCGTGACAATGAAAAGCACAATTTATTCTCAAGTGCTCTACTTATTGATACTTTGGAACATTTGTATGGAGCTGGAATTATTACTTAAGTGCTGTTCAATACAATCTCAGATTCCAACCGAAAAATTAAGAGTTTAGTTTGAAACAGTTCTAATGGTCTTATCAGAGCTTCCTGCCCTCACTGAAGGGATATCTCCTTTGTTCTCATAGTGTGCACTCTGACAGGTTAGGGTGAAATGACACCAATTTCAGATTATTGAATACTGTACTAAAAGCTCTGTTGTTTCTTTTACTGCTACCCAGACAGCTGCAGCATCCTTTCAGGGGGAACAGGAAACTCCGAAGCAGAGGCAGATGGATGCCCAGAGTAGAAGCTGAGAGTATTATCTCGGGTACACTGTCCCTCTCACTGATCAGGATGTTTGTTGTGATCATCTACCTCACTGAGAATTTCTGAGCATTCATTAACTCTGCAAGCTGGACTTCAAAATCATCACTTTCAGTTGTTGAGAAGAACTTATACAAATACAAAAAAAATTCACAAATATTTTGAATATATAAAATTATACAGATAAATTTGCTGATGGTTGAAACTTGAACTATCCAGAAGGGGCTGGAATCAAGGAAAAATGATAGTGCGTGATGTTTCTGGAATAGAGTCTCTAACTAAAGGCTGCATCTGTTCTGCCAATAGGAGGCCAAACAATATTCTCTCTGATACAGCTTTTAAGATGCATTACAGAATTATAAAATCATATAGCCAGGCGTATCCGAATGTTAGCTAGTCTAAGCTCCTGCTTAGAACA
The DNA here is from genome assembly GCA_013398275.1 of Promerops cafer. Taxonomy (NCBI): domain Eukaryota; kingdom Metazoa; phylum Chordata; class Aves; order Passeriformes; family Nectariniidae; genus Promerops; species Promerops cafer. Next base: position 777,383 of record VZSE01003787.1, on the reverse strand, counting down.
AGTCCAGTCAGAATAGGTTGCTCAGGACTTTGTCCAGTCAAGTTGTGAGTATAGGCAAGGTTAGAGTTCCCACAACTATTCCAGTGTTTGACCAGACTGATGTTTGGTTGGTTTTTTTCATTTATAATAAATTGGCTTTCCCATGCTGAACTTTATCCCTATATTGGCTGTCTTTCAGCTGTGCAGCTCTGAGAAAATTTCTGTTATGCCTTCACCACACTAACCTGTTAGGTATTCGTAGACATCAGTAAAACTCCTGTACACTTTTCATAAGAATGAGCCAGCTAACTTCCTCAGTCTTGGATATCAAGTCCTTCAGGCCCAAAAACCTCTGCCAATGTCTTGTAGTAGTGCAAACCTGCACCTTAGTGTTCGTGGTTCTGAGAGTGCTGGGATGAAAATTGTACCTCCCTAAGTGTTAGTTTGTTACATCTGGTTTGTCTGCCCAGTGTCTACCAGCGGAGTCTACCTCGAGGCATTAGGATGGAATACTTGTAGGGATGGGCATAACTGTGGTAATGCCCAACTGTCCTCCTTGCAGACAGCTTCATAACTACTCTCACTAGGAATTTTTCCCTTCAGTATGAATTAAATATGCTTACTGCATGTCTGAGGTAAGTTAGCACTCAGTGTGGAGCATGAGTCTTAACTCAGCCACATGAAAAATTAGAGCAAGTCCAAGAGGGTTTCAAGAATCGGTATAAAGTCACACAGAAAATCAGTAGCAAAACTGGATTTCCCTTAGCTGCACTGTTCATTAGCCTTCTTACTAGACCAGACTGCCTCTTACAGTCTGGTATAATTCACACTCAGTATTTTCATATTTCTTCACTTAGGCTTCTGACAAATGTTTTTAGGCCTAGAGGGAAAAAGCTGCTTGTTTTCATGAAATGAAAACTGGAGTATTTTGCTCATATTTTGTAGATGCTTCACCCCAAAATAGAAAGTAGTATCTCTGCTTTATCTGTCTGGGAAAGAGAAACTCTTGAGTTTGCTCCCTTTATCCAAATATTAGCTTGTCCCTGTCGCTGGATGATATATGTCTCCAGAGAGAAACACAGACGTGCAGAAAACATGTAAAAGTCCATCCAGTGTAAGGAACTTCATGCTACAATAGCACTTCTCAAGGTTACTAATGAGCACAGTGCAGAGGCTGCATGTGGAGCAAAAGAACTCTCAGCCTTAAGATGCAATTAGTCACCTAAACATTTTACACCAAACTTTTATTTTTACCTTACCTTTATGAATGTGCACTGAAAATCATCTTTTTAATTGCTCTTTTGAAACAGGAGTGTAAGAAAAAAGCTGTTAATGGTGAAGAAAATCCCAGCCCATTACATTTTTTTGTCACTTGGATTATTTTAATAGGCTTGGGGTATTTTTGCAAACATCTTAGCCCTCATGCTGCCCAGGATGTATTTCCCAGAGAACTCACAGATGTTTGCAATTTTATTGATTTATGAGTTTGCCGTAATGCTAGGCTGAGAGAACTCGCATTAGAGGCATGACTCTTGCTTCTTTCTTTATTATATAGGTCTAGAAGTATTCTGTAAGCTTGGTCTTTCATACTTATATTAGATACACCATTTTGCAGAAGAACTTATAAATTGGACTTTCTCCATGCTCTTTTTCTTTCCATCCTTCCCACTCAGCCTTTTTTTCCCCCATACATTTGATCCAACTCTCTCCTTTCCTGTGATCTTGTAGAATCTTTCCCTTTGTTGTTTGTGCATGCACAAGTTGAATAGGAAACAGATAAATAGAACAGCTGAGGAATGGCTAATGTTGGCTTGTGCCCAATCTCCTACCAACAGCTTCAGTGGATTGTTAAGGCCACAGACTACATGAAGTCTGGTCATCTTTTTTCTCTGCTTTTAGCGATCCTAATCTGATAGCTTGTCCCAGCATTCCTTGCTGTGATGCTGACCTTTTTGAGTATTCCAGATTCATAGATTTTGAAGTCATTCCAAACCTCCAGGAAACTCACAGGAAGTGACAGCTTCAAGGTCATACTGCAGTGCCCATCAGACCCTTTGTTAATTGCTTCACCTAGGACAAGATATAAAAAGCACAAAAGAGCAGAGCATGGGAGAGGCAGCAGCATAGAGATGAAAATTCAGTAATTACTCTATTGATAATTTTAACGTGTTCAAGGTAATCAGCAGGTTACTGACTATAGCGTACATTTCTTATCGGGGAAAAATTACAGAGTTTAGAGAGTGAATTTTCAAAGTACTGAACATTCAGCCTAATTTTAACTTAATTTTGAGCTAAAACTCCCAATTTCATCAAAAACAGAAAAGTTAGGCTGGTTATATGAGCTTTTGAAGACACCTTTTAAGGTGAAGAATATCAAACATTATACCTGTGTTGCTGTCTTCAAGTGCTTCACTTGGACCCATTGTCACATGCAGGGAGCTGTAGAAGTCATGTCATTGGCTATTCTGCAAACCTGGACCCATCTTGCTGTGCAGTGATTGAGTGGCAGATATTCTTGAGAGGATTAGTGGTTCCCATATTAATAGACCAACCAGGAATAGGACATTCTTCTTCAGAGACAAATGTGTCCACATAAATTTACTGAAAAAAAGCCCATGTGGATTTTTTTTTTTTTTTTTTTTTTTTTTTTTTTTGACAAGTTT
>VZSE01003787.1:734496-774734 GCA_013398275.1 Promerops cafer | reverse complement strand
TTTTTTTTTTTTTTTTTTTTTTTTTTTTTTGAGCACAGGCTTACAACAATGCTATTAGGAGACGAGAATCTGCATGGCTTTGTTCCTAGTTGTAGGTCATGTTCTCTTAAGGCTATCTTCTCCTGCATTTTTCTCTGTGCCTCCATCATTTTATGTTATTCCTTCACATACAAATGAAGCTTTTTTCCAAAGGCTGAGCTGTTTGGAAATGAACATTTGAATTTGCATATGTTGGAACTGATTCATCCCTAGTGCCAGGAAGTGCTCTCTGCTGCAGGGAGGGGATCTGCAGCTGCCCGGTGCTGCCTCCAAGGCAGGCGATGCTGGCAGGAGAGAAAGCGTGGGCAAGGTGCCCAGGGGGAGAACTGATTCTCAGCTTCCCCCTGGCAGCTTCTGAGCACAGAGCACCCCCTGGGTAGTGCACAGAAGCTATTTCACATTAGGCACATACCCTGCCTTTGGCAACTGGCATGTTAAGGGGGTATGTGCTGATGCTAGATGTGAGAACAGCGGGCAGCACGTCATGGCACTTGCTGCTGGGAAACTGGGAAGTCCTGAATGGTAGCAAAAGAGGCAGCATGCAGAGGTGGTAATGGAAGGAACAGGAATATTTTTTTCTAAAGCAATATAATTAATTTAAACTCATTGTGTGTATCTGTGCATTTGAGTGCATGGCAATATTTTATGTGCCAGCATGATGCATTTTAGGCTGCTTATAGGAAAATGGATTTCAGTGTAATTAAAAAACATATCATGTTCTTTCTCACGCCCACATAGTTCAAAAAAATGCAGGAATGCAATACAGATAATGACAGCAGCTAAGGACAGGAAAAAATAGTACATGCAGAAAATCAGGGAATTAATTAAATTGTACCTGAGGAGAGGAGTATGCAGTCAGCACCCCCCAGTTCAGAACCATTCAGTTGCTGGGGATTTCTAGAGGCAAATAGAAGGAGACAGAGCAATCTCTCTGCAGAGATAAAAGAGACTGAAGTTACTCCATGAAGCCTCTGAGCCAAAATTATTTTAGTCTCATGCCTGGACTAGCTCCATAGGCCTGGCACTGTTCCTTCATGGATAGAAACACTGTACGGTGAAAGTTGCAACAACAAATCTTTCCATTCTACACTTATTTTCAATCTCCAATCTATACTTCTCCCAATATCTTCTGAGATGGCTCAGTAATGCCCCACCAGAAGGGACCCTTGTCTGGACCTCCCTGCTCTCCTGCCCACTCCCACTGGAACTGTATTGGATCCAATGCCAAAAAAAGCCCTGACAAGATGAAAAAAGGATTTTTTTTTTTAAATTCACCCATTTGCCCTTCCACCACAAATTTTTGGTTTTGCTGGCACTTGCAATTTCCTGAAATCCTCTTCCTTTATATCTGCTGTGGGTTTGGCATTTAAATTTCCCTATTACCTCCATTGAGACCTGTCATATCAGTAGCATTCTGCTAAGTGAGAAATGCTAGCAGTATTTTACATGTGGAAAAGTGCTATTCAGGACTTTCGCTAAAACTAAATTTCTGTGCTTAAATACTCCTTCTAGCGAGAACAAATAGAAGGAAATAATTAACATATTAATCTAAATTTAACTTCTTTATTTTTTTTATTACAATGCATTTTTATGAAACTCTGATATTTATAGCGGTCTGAATTTGCACAGTCATTATAGGTACGTTTGTGAGGATTGGAACATAAATTTAGCCTTGAACATGAAACCAGAGACGTAAAATCTCCTGAAATATTAATTATCTGCATGACTGTCCCATAGAGTTTATGTTGTCTCTTGAACCAATTCAAATGAGCTCGAATGATCTCTGAATGCAATTTCCAGAAGTGCCCAGTGTTAGCCTGGTTCTGCTCCTTTTGGAGCCAGTGATAAAGCTCACAAGGACTTCAATAAAAATAAAAGAGGGCAAGATACTTAAAATGACTCATTGAGTCTTGACAGCCGATAAATTCTGTATTAAGGTTTCACACACAGCAGTTTCTCCTCTGACACAAGGGCAGAATGTGTACCCAGTCATTTCAGCAATGAGAGAGGACCACAAGCAATGCAGACAGCAGGAATGATAAAATCAGCTGGGAGAGAAGAGCAGAAGGACAACAAGGGTGATGAAAGAAAGATAACGGGAAAAAACAACAAAGAGGAAGGAGAAAAGAAGAAAGAAACATCGACTTCAAGGTTATTAGAGATCATGAAAGAAAGAAAGAAAGAGATCATGAGGGAGGAACAGAGATTGAAGGCATCAGCCAAAGGGAACAGACTAAAAAAGAATCAAAAGGGAGAGAGAGAAAATGTTAAAGAGGCAAGAAGAGACAAGAAGAAAAGGATTTGGGAAATGAGGGAGTAGAATGCAGCAGAGAAGTGCTGGAGAGGAATATGGATGGAAAGCAAACTATGGGGCAAAAGCAAATGGAGGTTCTTGCTTCACTGCAGGAAGAGGATAGCAGATTGAAAACAGGGTGAAAGGCACCAGTAAAGAAAATGGAAGGAGTGTAATAGAGTGAAGAAGTATGTAGATATAGCACCTCCCTGAGGAAAATTAAGGGAAAAATAAATCCATCCTAACAAAACTGTTTTTCATTGCAAATTCATAGATTGTGTAGGTAGAGGGTTTTGGTCTAGACATCAAAAGAAAGTATCATCACTGGAATTCAAAAATCAAATGCTATGGTAAAAAAAATAGAAAATAAAAGACAACAGGATTAAAATGGAAAATATCAGTGTTCCTACTGAATTAGAACAGACAACAGCTTTTCTGTGTCATCATGAGGAAAAGAATCAGCAGCATTCTCACTTCACATACTTAATTAGAGCTTGACAATCTACCAAAATACCTGGGACTGAAAATAAGATTTTTACAGATTTACATATCCAGATTACTTTCACAGAGCTGGCTAGAACAGTAATGGCTGGGAGGCATTGCTCTGACTACTCAGAAGAGTAAAGATAAAATGAGTTGCTGCTATCTGTCCTGTTCCTGCTAAAGAGGTGTTTTCATAACCATAGCCACAACACTGGCTCTTACTGACACACCTGTGGCCAAAAGTCTGTACTGAGGACCACACAGCTCTGCTCATGATCTTGTTTCTCACCCTGGAGTGCTCCTTGCAGGTTAGTGGTGACTGGCATAGGAAGGAACTGGAGAAAAGTTTGTCCTCTCTTTCGGCTTCTTAGCTAGTTAAAAAAGAGTTGTTTGTCAAGAGCTGCAAACCTGTAGTTTTTGACAAGCCCTCAAATTCATAAAGGAGTAGACACTCAATAAACCTACTATACTCCACAGAAAATCCAGTTTTTAATTTGACAGAGCTTCTTCTCATCCCATCCCTTTCTTGCCCTCTCCTTTTTTTCTCTTCTCTCACATATTCGATTCAGGGAACTGCAAACACAATTTCTTCACAATTTTACTTTTGTTACCTTTTGTTTTGGGACAACTTCACCAGAAAAATAAAAAAAAACAAACCACAATAATGTATTTATGAATCTATATGTAGTTTAGCTGCATACAGAGCAGTGAATAAGAATCTATACTTCCAGCATATTTTCCTCTTCTGTGTTAAGTAATTTAGGCTCTTTATTGTCCAATTTTCCTCTGCCAAATCCTTCCCTTTCCAAAGCAGTATTGTGAAATTTTATCCAGTAATGTTTTTAAAATACTCTCAGATCTTCAGACAAAAAACAGAAATGCAAGTATTATTGTGTCTGTCTTCCAGCCTCCCAACCTATGAATTCCATTCCTGGTGATTCAGTCAAACAAAACAGAATCTCAAATAGATGGAAACCACCAGACAATAAAAAATTCTACATTCTGCTATGAAAAAAATCCCACAGGAAACAATTATATTTTTCTAGCCTTTCTGAATCTTCAATAGAAAATCATACCTCTACTATAGAGATTGACAGCATGGTCAAAATAAAACTATGGGAAAGGTATAATTTTCTATTAATCCCAGTTCTTTTGTAGTGTGGAACATTATGGAGGACCATTCTCAATTTTTGCATAATTTCCTGACTCCTTCCCCTGTTCAATTCAATATAATTTTTCTTTTGCTAGCTACATCTGCTTTAAATAGTTAATTAGTGATTTATAGGATATTCTCTCTGATAGACTGTATTATTGATATGTGTGTTCTCAAGGGAAGATCGGATGCACAGCATAGTAGGTACTACGTGTTGTAAACTAAACAGTAGAGGTAACATCAGTCTTTTTTGCTGATCCATCAGCTTACTAACAATGGGTCATAAAAGGTATTTTGTAGGAACTCACTTCAATTGACAATTCAATCTCTCAATCTCACAAAGAGTGAAATAGATGGTTTAATTCTTTTCCATGGGAGCCGATACCCTCAGCACAAAAATAAAAATATTGAAGTAGTTTTGTATGTTCTTTATATTTATTTTGTGAATCTAATTTATGTTTAAAATTAATTTGAAAAAGTAAGCCAACCAAATTCATACACAGTAATGAGGAGAAAACTATTGCAGTTTTGTCTTTGCACTTTGTGTAAAATCCTATTTGCTCTCACGCTAGTAAAGCTGTAAATCTAAGTATGTATACTACATGTAAGCTTATCTTGCTCCTGTAGACCTAGATAAAAGCCTGGGAATATAAGTTTCATTATGGGTCTTATTTGTCATGCCCTATGCTGGTGAGAGCTGATGGGTCTTGTGAGCTGAGGTTTCAACAAGACACTTAACCACTGGCATTTGGAAAAACCCTCCCAGAGTTCATTTGGGCATTGCATCCATTTCCTCCCCAGTCCCAGGAACCTCCCTGAGTTCTTCGAGCTGCCAGAAGTTTGTTTTAATTGCTGCGCACCTTCAGTCTTTCCACAGTGAAGAATCAGTAGCGAGGCTGAAGTGTATTCTTCTCAATTTAACTCTCACCCTTTTTTCTCCTGCTATTGAATCTAAGCCCAATACTGACTCCAGCTGCCACAGCTGTTGCTGTTCTGCTGCCTGCCCTACTTCCTGCTTCTGCTTATTTTTCCCAAAAATGCTTCTCTGGGACGATCTGTGAAATGAATGGGATATCAAGGCACTGCTAACTGCATTCCCCTTCGCTGACAAGCCCTTTCTTTTACTGGATGCCCTGAATTTGTAGTCAAGTGGTAGTATCTATGTCCTGAACTTCACTCTTCACAGAGTCAGTTCCTTTTATCACCTTCCTCATTCAGTACTAAAGTATTTCCTGTGCTACAATAAGCTATTACGTAAATTCTACAAATGAGTTTCTGATCCTGCCAAATCTGATTTCCCTAAGTAAGCAAGGAAAACTGCAGCTCTCTTTTTCCACATACTCTGATAGTAATTTTCATAGTTTCACATCACTTGCCTCTTACAAGCAGTGCATACATTTTTCTGGCATTGTTGTTTGTACATATGATTAAACATGTATATATATATGTATAGGTAGTAAATGATAGCAAAGCAGTAAGGTAAGCAGGTCCTACATGTGCTCAGACATTTGGAAAATACAGACTCCCGATTCCAATAGCACAAGAAACTTGGGGTTGTCTCCTTATCTAATCTGTTTAGGATAGAAAGTAAATATTGTAATAGTTTCATAGTTGTAACAGACTGCTGCATATCTGCATCCTGTGTGTCACACTGTTAAGACCATTTCCCATAGAATGGAAACAGCAGAAGTGTAAGTGTTCCAGAGTTTTAAAATGTTCTTACCAGCTGCACTAAACTGCACTAAACTCTCAGTTTACCAGTTCTTACCTGCACTAAACTCTCATTTCATCTGTTACATGAAGGTAAATATAAACTTATGAGATTTGAAAACAAATATTATAGTGTCAAAATCAAAATTTGAAAGGTCGTTCTGAAATCCTTGCCAACATAAAGATCTCATCTGGTTTAATCAAAAGTACATTTTTAAACTGATATGAACTGTGCAAAGCTGTTTCTGAAGATACTCAATTCAATTTACAGCAGGATGATTTCTTCTTTAGCTTCAGTTGTTTATTTTTTTTAAATGACACGGAAATAAGATAGTTTTTAAATTGTGTAAGACTGTCCAAATGGCTGAGGTGCAATGGTCTTATTTTAAGACTGATGGATGGGATATACTGGTGCTTCTTCTAAATCTTTTTTGTTAAGACACTATTAATCATGTTGCCTGTTGGACAATATGAGAAAAAAAACATTGGTCAGTTTTGCTAGTGGCTTATCCTCAAAAGGATAGAAAGTCTAGAGAGGAAAATGGTGGCTTCAAATCATGGGCTCATAAAGAAGAAATCCTTTTAGTACCCCAGATGGACTACAGAGGAATAGTCCCATGGCTCCAGGTTCTCCTTTTTTCATTTAAATGCCATGGACACGTAGAGCCAAAATGTATTCAATTTCTGTAATTAATTCTTATCCCCATATCTTATGATTCAGCATCTTAGAGGCTTTAGTCAGGCTTCAGTGATGCAGCTAGTCTTGATAGAAATAGGCATTGAAGACCACTAAAATTACCTAGCATGAAAAAAAACCCCAACACATGAAGCAAGAGCTGTCTCTCTGTAGATCTCAAGATATTTGCCTAAAAATAAATGAGAACATATATAGAGTACTTAAATTATAAGGTCCTTCATATTAGATGCCCTGACCACTTATTTTTAAAGAAATAACCAAAGTTTATGCTAGCCATGTGCAACCACAACAAAGAATGAAGGGTAAGAGGCCTACAGACTGAGTTATGACTCCTTTATCAAGGATAAAAACTACGGTTTTACCTAATTGTTTCAGAAGGCTCTATGCAGAAATTATGGGCTTTATCTTTCTATGAGCAGAAAGATTGATGTGTGATGTCAACCTGTGTGTTGGTCTTTAAGAGCCATGTTAATACACCTTTCATGCAAGACCATGGTCAAAAATTTGGTCCTGTGCAAAGACAGAGCAAGAGAGGAGAATTGTCTCTAAGCACGTTGTTTAGATTTCTTGTCCAAAGTACACAGCCTGCTAGGGATGGAGAAGAGAAACTGCAGTGTTATAGGGAACCCTGTAAGTTTTACCAGCTCACATCTGAGAACTGCTACCATATTTTGATGTTTTCTATAGAATAACTGAACTGGTCCAGATGAAGATTATATGGGAACTTCATTGAATACATTCCAGTTTAATTTATGTCTTTCAAGGTAGCAGTAATCATGTTTGAAGTTTGGCCCTGCTGAGCTCCTCAGAAGTAGATAATGCTTACTAGCTTAAAACAGCTAAAATTCAACTTAATGGAACATGATAACTCCGTAGCACTGAACTCTGGGTTGCTTAATTACTGATTTCAAGAAATGTTCAAGTCTCTGTAGAAACCTTGCGAAACAAAATCTTACCAGTATGGACCAACTTTGAGGAAAGCACACATGTTACTAAAGGGTGAAAGCCAAAGTCTGCATGAACTCCTGATTGAAATAGTGGAAAAATTCAATGTTATGGAAATCTGATGTTTTAGAATGCAACATCTGAATTTGCGAGCAAGCTTTTTTTGAATTTGAATGCTTTCTCCAAATGAAGCTGTAAATAGCATGGCTAGAATTCAAAACTCAGGCTCAAGAAAAGTGACATTTTGGAATTTATGTAGCATTTGTCTGTGCAGTAAAATGCATATAAATTAATCCTTTGTCTTTTCTGTGATTTAGTATAGCAGTTCAAATACCAGCTAATGATTTTACTTAGCATTATAATGTAGCTTTTTCTGTGATGATCGCAATCATCTTTGCAATGTAGAAAAATCCATCCATTTTCTTTGATGGCTCTAATGTCATTCCACTATCAGAAATTCCACGGAGGGCTGTACCATTTCTGTCTGGTGCTGTAGCTTGGTGTTTGGGACTGTTTCGGTGGGTTACCATCTCTCAGCAAGAGGCCAGCATTACTTCCCTGTCTACACACTTCCTTTTTCTTAGGCATTTCCTTTGCTTCATGGAGAGGTGAAGGGGTCTCTTCATGGTGTGACTTCATGATGCTGTGCAGTGGGATTAGAGCAGTAGCTCCAGTGGAAGAGAAAGTTGCTCACTGCAATGTTAGCCACTACCTGAGCATACACCACGGGGATAGTCCATTTGCTGTCAACCCTACTCATTCCTGGTGGTATAGGGATGTTGGGTTGCTGGGAAATCTCCATTAATCTGCCAGTACTTGAGATATCCAGGAAGCATTGGAGTGGGCAACTGAGGAGTAGCAAACAAAAACATTTCATGAATGAAAAACTATGTTTGTCCTTGGTATGGAATTAAGCTCAGGTTTAGCAATGAGTAGGGGTCCCAAAGGCTGGTACCTGAGGAAACAAGGACTGAGCCAATGAATATTTTTAAATGGGCAGTTATATCTTTCCTGTCAGTAACTGCTGGATGTCTCTTCCATTTTATTCTAGGTGTCCCACCCCTGGGTGTGATGGCTCTGGGCATATTACTGGAAATTATGCTTCTCATCGAAGGTATGTAAAGACAAGGTTTTGTTATTTAAATCAAATGACTGCAGGGCTAGAAGGTGCCTCAACTGACCTAACTTCACTCTGAATACTGAAGTAGGATTGAGTGCTGCACAGACATATGCTGGTCTAACTCATATTAACCACTAATGAATAACATTTCTCAACTTCAGCATGACTCATTACCCAAATAGGTAGGAATATTTTTGCTAATATCTAGCAAAATATTTATACAAAATAAATTCAGTTTCTCTGCCTTCTCTAGTAGCCTGAGGAAGAAATTCAACATTCATGTTTCTGTTGCTTTACATTCTGAACAACTTAACTCTCCAAAATTTGGACTCAAATCCTACTCCTGCATCTTTTTCTCACAGATTGTATTTCCTGAATGTTCTTGTCAGTCTCTTCCAGACTCACTCCATATTCATTGAAATGCAAAATTGGACCCTGTTCTTTACCTCCTCTCCCAGATGAAGCCTTATCAGCTTTATCAGAGGGGGAAAAGTACCTCTTTCATCTAATATGCACCAGTCTTGTTATTACATTTCAGCAAAAAGTTTGGCTTGTTCTTAAATTGCAACACTTTGTACTACATCAAGTCAGAAGAATGGAAAAAGAAATTTATGGATGAAAGCTGCCTTAACTATAACTTTACCAAGGGCCAAAGAATGCTTCTCATTCACTAGTTAGGGTATTGATCAATTACACTGTAGAGGTAATGGTATAAATGCTGTGTAATTAGCAATTCCCCTATGGTTATTTGAGAACTAAATCAGTAGAGAAGAGCTGTGCCATATTTTGTAAATATCTATCCACTGTTTAATCAAAGAATAATAGTGAATAATAGTATAGTCTACCTCTCTTGTATTAGTAGAGACTCTTTACTCCCACTCAGACTAGTACGGTTGAGTCTCGATATTTGCTTTTTTCACCAAGTCCCTGTAGCTTTACAATTGGCTATAACTAGTCAGTACACAAATTCCCAGTTTAAATGTTTTCCCACTAAAAGCAGCAAGCAATTAAAAGTCAAAGCATAAATAAAATAAGAGATTGGGAAGATGCCATATTTTACGTGCTGTGAAAATGAAAAATCACAATATCAATTTCTGTAATACAGCATTAAACGACAAAAGTACAAATAACATTATAAAGGAGAAGATATAAGTATCTTAAAAGCATTTACATCATGCAGGAGATTTGTAAATTTATATGTAAATTTATCAGCTACCACTCTACCAGCATTATGCTTGTTATAACTCTACCCCCAACTTCAGGGGAGCTATTTATGTGTTTGATCATCTATTTAACCAGAAGCAGGTGGGAGAGTGAAGATGCAGAAGAACAGTGTTACTAACAAGAAACCTAAAAGCTGGCAAGGTTGGTAGGGGAGAATCACTGAATGCTGATTCATTTTTTAAACCTTTTCCTTGTGCATTGTCTCCTGGCTACTAAAGGACTGGACCATGAGCTGAATGGTGTTACCTACTTTTGTCTGTAAATTCTTACATTCTTGTATTTTTGCAGATGACTGCTGGACCAAGTTTTCATTTGATTGTGCAGTATAATCAAGTACATATAAAGATACAAAAAGTTGTTCTACAAAACAAACATATCTGGAATTTGCCCAGTCCATTGGGATTTAACACATGCAGCCTTTTGAAATGTCACTATGTCTATATTGGCCACATAACTCCTTCATTTCTCTTCCAAAAAGGCCTCTGGCAACCTCATGTCTTCGGCTGCCTGCAGGCACAGAAGCACTGACACGTAGTCAGGGAAGTAACATTTTCTTTGCTTAAATCCACAGATGTCCTCAGGAGACCTGTCACATTTACACAGAGCCAGCATTACCCTGTTCAGATCATGATATCTGTCAAGGCCATTTCTGAGGTGGGAAGGCTGGCAAAATGAATGCTTTCAAAGGGCAGCAAACCAGTAGCCTAAATCTGGAGCTGTTAAGCGTGGAAGACCCCACAGCATGTTGTCAGTTGGGCTTTTCTAATTCCCAGACTGAAAATTAGCATTTAGCTCTGCCTGCATCTGAGTTAGCATTTTTATTTGTATTTGGCACCATCAGTTACAACCCTCTCAGTTTCAGAAGGAAAGGAATGACAGACTTATCTCCTAAATGGCTGCTGAGATGCCTGGGTATCATCACTATTTAAAATGGCTGCTCAACAGCAAACATACGTGAGGCAGATTTAACTCTGCCATAACTCTGCAGTTCCACACAGCCCTTCAATTTATGCAAGAAGTTATAGCACTGTGCACTGCTGTTGAATTTCCCTCTTTGTCTTTTGTCTTCATATGTGAGGAATTAAAGTCATAGAAAAATGAAATAATATGCTTATCTTATAATAGCTTTGGTTATTACAGGATAAAAATTAGAGCAAAGGCTCATCCTTGTCATATGTTTTCTAGATGGATCCACTATCAGAGGAAAAATGAATTAATCACAGCCTCAGAAACTGTTGGAAATGTCTGTTTAGAGGACCTGAAAGGCCTTAGAATTTTCTAATAAATAGAAATAGAATAGAAAGTTCTATTACAGAGAGATGATGCACCAAAATACCAGTGAGTAGGTGATAATTAAATTGATTTAATATGTAGAAAGCTTTAAATCATTAGTCAAGGCAGAAATTCTTTGTTCAGATTTTGTTATGAAAATGTCATCATCTACAAGCATACCCATCTGTACACCTACTTTAAAAAGTTCTGCTTTCTGAGGAATTCCTATTAATTGTTTAGCTTTCAGATGCAAATTCTGATTGTTCTCACACAGTGAGTACAGCTATTCTCAGAGATAAGGGAGGGGTATCTTTAACTGCTGTCCCCTCCCCTTCACTTTCTGCAGACCAGGTTGTGTGTCAGGCAGTGAACCAGCCTGTTCCTGAACTGTTCTCTTGCCCAAGAGCCAGCTTTCTCTTATTCTGAATCCCTCACACTCTCTTCCTCCTACTTCTTTCCTACAGACAACATTATTATTTTTGAAGAAAACTGTTCTTAACTGGCACAGGCTTTCTCAGATTTAGTTTGTACACAAAGAACTGTGGTACATAGGTGTCCACTATGCAAGCTGGAATAAAGAGCAGTTTGCTTTGAAAAGGAAAATGGTCAGTTACATTTAAAATGGAAAATTAAATGGGATGAGAGCACAGGTCCACATATCAGAGTGCAGATGCCTATTCCACTAATGCTGACATGACCCCTGGCATGGCACTGACCCAGGGCCACTAAAAGTCTCCCAGGCAATTCTAAGATATAATTTGGGACTCAGTGTGGGTCCGGATCACTCTTTACAAACAATATGGGTGTAGGTGTCCTGCTTTACAGAGATAGAGAGCTTAGATGTACAAATGTGAACTTTCTGGTCTTGGGTCAAAGCAAGTTCTAGGTCCCTTCTATTTGACATTATAGATGTAGCCATGACATCTCACTGAAAGTTTCTAGATAATGTACTATGTCCAATATCCTGTGCCAGCATTCCTCTCTTTTTTCAATTGACTTATTTATGACTTTGCAGCATGTAAACACTGGTTTTGTCTATTGTTCATTTTCTAACACAGAATTCTGTCCGTGATTGCATCACCTTTTTCTGTGCTTCTTCCCCTCAGACCTCACTGGTTTTGACAAGACAAAATAACTGAAAATTTTGTTACCACTCTTTCTGTCTCTTCTTCGCAAAGACAGGACCTACTACACAGCACTCAAGTACCTTTCCTCATGCTGAAAACAAATATTTAATCTTCTATTTTGTTTCTTTCTCTAGGGAATTTTTTCTTTAGTGACACTTCTTTCTCTGTCGTGTCAACACTTGAAGGTGTTCTACTGGTGGATTTCTTTTTTAGTGTGGATACTTAAGATGGAAATGACATTTAAATAGAGGTCCAAGCATGATTGTTTTGATAGATATACTTGTATCCTCAGATACCAACTACCTAAAAAAGTCTTTAAAAATCTGATAAGGTCATTGTCAAGTCTACTAAGTGGTTTCTATAATGAATTCTTCATATGCAAAGGGAAGATGAGCTGGTGTAGTTGAAAACAACATTCTCAGTCTTTAGTTAAATGTAACACTGGTTAGCCTAACAATTTTGTCTCTACCAAGTCTTTTTGTCACTTGAACCCCTTCTCTGGAAGGCTTTGAAAGCTCTGAGCTCTGTCATGTTTTTATTCAGTCATATTATAGAATTGTTATGTGATGTTTGGGAAGGTTTGATAATGTTACTAATGTGCTCCCAGGAGTAATCTTTAGTCCTACGAAGAGATACTCCTGTTTTTTCTATTCTTCCATCCCTCTCAGACACAGGGGACATAATGTCTCTCAGCCCTGAAACACTGGCTTCTATTCCTACTAAAGATGCCACTGCTGCTGCTGAGTCAGCTGAAGGAATTATTAGGCAGAGGATTTAAGAACTGCCTTCCCTGACTCCTCGGGGAGTTCCTGTGTGTGTGGTCTGCACAGCGCCGCAGTCCTGTCCCGCGTCACAGACCCACGCGCACGGATCCCCCCTCGTGGTGGCTGCTGCAGCTCTCCTTATTTAACCCACCTGAGCTTGATTGTGGAAGCTGGACAGGATTGCCTATTTTGCCAGTTTCTCGGATAGAAAGTGTATTCCTGTAAAGTGTACCTAAGAATGAGAAATTGTATTCTAAAATGTTTTCTTTCACACAGTCTTTCAGGCTGTCCGCGAGCAAAGAAAAGTGGAATCAGGATAGCACAAAGCAAGGAAGACAAAGAAGACCAAGAGCCAATTAGGTGAGAACAAATATTGTCAAAGGGCCTTTGTATGTTTTATAAGGTCTTACGTATCTTCAGGGTTTTTTAAGGCATGAATGTTATTATGTGATAATTTTCCAAGGGCAGATGACCACATTGATTTCTATGAGAAAATCTAGTTTCTGTGCTGATGTTTCAGCAAAGGATACAGCATTAACCAAGGTTACAATCATCTGTAATTTACAAATAGTTTCTATTTCTTTATTTTCACGTGATAATAAAAAATCACTTAGATCTTTATCTCCTAAATGCCCCTTAAACATGTTTGCATACTACAGGCAAACCATACATGCTTAATAAAGGTAGTTATGGGAATAAAGAACTGAGTGTTTATATGACACTGCTGCAACAAATCTGATTGTTCATGCAGTTTGCAAGAGAAACAAATGTCTACCAATATGTCTTGGTTTCTTCTTGCAAGGCAGTCTGTTATCAGTGGCCACTGAACTTGGTGGATTTAGTGACTGCTTAGGCCATTCAGGACCAGATCCTCAGTGGAGAGTTGCAGGAATCTTTTAGTTTACAAACAGTGAAGTAATTTTCCTTTAGTTTAGATGTGTGTTACGTAGCAACGCATGAAAAGAAAAAACAACATAATTTTCTTTAAACATTTCACTTTGAAGATTCTAACCTTGGTTATTTGGTTTTTAGTATACAGAGCAGTATATAGAGCAAATGTATGGGGAGATTCCCAAGTAAGGAAAACCATCAGATGAATACAAAACTGCCTTCATTTGTCTCTAGACTGTCGTACATAGTTTCAAATCATCGCCCCTATTCAAAGTTAAAGGAGCTCAGCATTTCTAATGAGGTGCTCTGATCACGTCGTAACTGTGTATACATGACATCTTCATGACTTCAGACAAGTCTTCCTTGGGTTCCATACCTATAAATAAAATGTACCAAGGATTATACTAAGTAGTATTTTATGCTTATAGGGGTTTTATGGGCAATTTCACTGCTGATCAGAGCTCAGTAGCAAATATTTCAATTCCACTGTGATATTTACTGTGATAAACACCTGCAATTCAAATATGTATCTCAGTCCTTTTGTTGCAATTGCATAATGTCAACAGCTAATGTGACTGCATCTACTGGCTAGCCTCCTTAGAATTTATCAAAGAACTTTTTTTTCTTCAAATTCTAAAGTTCTGCTTGTAATTTTACGCACTACAGGGTATCTTGACTACTACTTGACCACAGTGTAGGATTATTCTTTCCTTTTCGTGTTTATTTTGACTTTGTTGTAGAGGCTACCAGGGATACAATGGCAAGACAATAAAGTTTATCTCATCTATCTGCTATACAGATGTCCAGTTCCTGGCTGTGATGGTCAGGGTCATATAACTGGAAAATACGCGTCCCATCGCAGTGCGTCAGGGTGTCCTCTTGCTGCCAAAAGGCAAAAGGATGGGTACCTAAATGGCTCACAGTTCTCTTGGAAGTCAGTGAAGACGGAAGGAATGTCATGTCCAACACCAGGATGTGATGGCTCAGGACATGTCAGTGGTAGTTTTCTTACTCATCGTAGGTGAGTAACTATGATTTACGTTTTTCACTTATGTTTATTATTTAAATCAGATTAAAAATAGGGCTTTTTGTCGTGGCATTTCTCTTTTTCTTTTGAATTTCATTATTATATCAAAAAATAATCTGCTCATGTGTATTTGTCGGTAACTGGAAATCCAGACATGCAAGTTTTTTAATGCAGGTACAGACCTGCATTTGAATCCATAATATGCAGAAAATTTTAGGGGAAAAATCGTGCATGACAGTGGCTGTAAGTTCTTACTGCTTTACTGCAAATTTCTGGACAAATTACCTTGGGGTAGACATTGTAAGACATATCTGAGTCCACCTTATTTTCAGAGATGTCAAACACATTCTTGATTCTCAAACATCAGAGCATGAAACTGAAGAATATTAGGAAAGAGCTCCATAAAACCAAAGTACTTTTATTCATTTGGTAATGAACATGTTTGTTGAAAACAATATAGGTAGAATACAGAACATTATTTAAAACTAATGGAATGTAAATATTTGACAAAAGAAATACAAAGCTTGATTTTTCATAAACTCGGCAAAAATATGAAAGTTTCAATGATAACATTTTTCATAGCTTGTAAAAGGAGGAGAAAGTGGCCAGTCTATTAGGGATAAAACTTGCTGCCATTTTAGATACTAGATTATGAAGAAACAAAGATTTTTTTGAGCTCTGGCTGAGAATCTACGCCTGAAAATGACTATAATGTCAGAGCAAATTTCTTATTATATAATCACTAATATAGAACACTATTACTTCAAATATGTCAAGTTGATGTCCCTAATTTGTCACCCTCTTCAGGCAGACCTCAGCTGAACTTCTGTACTCTCTAGTTAGCTAAGCCAAGTTGATCTTGTTTTGTAGTCAGTTCTAGATAGAGCGGTGAAAAGTGTACTTCTTCCTTCTCTTGCCTGTAACTTCCTTTGATTCTTTCTTTGACAATCCTTTCCAGCTTCACTCAGAAGCCTTATTCTTACTTCAGCCTCTCCAGACTTTGTGCACATAGTTCCTATTTATTGTTTAGGCTCAGAGTTGTTTTTCTACTCAGTGTTTTATGTTATCTACCATGAAGGGATTCTGCTCCATGACCTGAGGTGTTACCTGAGTAGCCAAATGTATTACACAGCCTGCAGATCCCAGAGGCTTTAGAAGTAAGAGATGCAAAACTGACCATTTATGCAGATACCACATGTGGGCTTAAGTTTCTGAATTTCAGTAAAATACCAGTATTAGTATTCGTATTTCGGTTTGACTTTCTTCATAATGATGTAATATTTATTTAACTCAGAGAGATCTATTATTAAAATTTTGAAATTATTTTACCTTTACTTAAAAGGTACAATATAATTACTGGGAGATTGCTTGCAAGGAGTATACACATAGTACTTATGGTTTCAAGGAAAAAATTCTTGCAACAAGAATAACTAACTTCTAAAAGAAATGTACTGACACTAAGCTTAACAATTTACAGGGCAAATTGTGGCTAGAGATTTTTTTTTAAGGAATGCTTTAATGAAAAAAAAAACAAACCTAATAGAGTAACCTAAATATGACATTTAGCTACAGAGCAACCATGTGTGTTAATTTACTACCACTATCTTAAGTAGAAACAGAGACTTGTAAATGGCTTACCTTGTAAGAACAGTTTTTGAGCAAAAAAGTCCATTCTTAGACGAGAGCACCACAGGATGAAACGTTGCTTAAAAAGACTGATGAAGTATTGATTGATCCTACTTAATTGTCTTGATGTAACAAAGGGCCAATATTCTAAGTTGTAGCAAATTGAACTTGTTGAAGCTTCCATAAGCTGTGGTAATACTAATAACAAGCCATATTATTTTAAAAATATTATTAGTTATTTTAGAATTCTGAAGGGTGTTAAAAATGGTTGGTTCATTTGCTCACACAAAGAAAAGCACATGGAGCCATTTTAGATGCCTTTGGGTTACTTATATGGCCTCCAGCTGCTGCTCAGAAAGGTAGGTCCAGTGTAATATTTATCAACCTTAGCGATATATCTTCTCAAATAGCATTTCATGCCTGTATATGAACTACTTAATCAAAACCTGCATGTAGGATTGAACGTCAGAACCTACCTTAAGAATCTGCTTGTACAAGATGTAGGATGCATTTACTCCACTCCCAGGTTCACTAGATCCTGGAGAGTTGTCCATTTCAGTGAAGTAGGCACCGGCCTTTAATCAATTGTACCATAAATGTGACTGAGTGTGTCAAAAGGGAGTGGTTTCTCTTAACAAAGAGGTACTTTATGCCATTTGAAGTGTTCTTTGGGCATGCAGTATAGCCATACTAGGCTGGCCAAAATGACTGAACACTTGTGAGACACTCCATTCTTTGATTATGACAGCTGAGAGCTGAATGTGCCTGGCAGGAGTCCTACAGGGGTGCTGGTCTTGTTAAATGAATGGGTTCCAGAGCTCCATGGCAGCTTTGACACATACTTTCCATGCAGATGTTTAAACCCAGGTGTCATAATCTGGAGCTTTATAGAACGGGATTTGTATTTGAGCAGCAAGGGCATGCCACTGTGTTTGCAAAATGTCTAGATGTGCTGGGGGAAGCAATGGACATCATCCACTGCCTTTTCCCTTCTGAAGGAATGTATGTAGAAATTATCAAGTGGTTATAGGAGATGATTACATATGACACTTGTTACAGGCTATCCACTTTATGCATAAGAAGGTTTAGTTAATGGTAAGGCTGTCAGAAAGCCCACAGGAAGTTCACTCAGTTCAGCCATTACCACACATGCATGTCCTGAGGTGAAGGAGCACTGCCAGTGTTGTTTCCTCCAAAAATTCTTTGTTGGGCATAGCTCTGAGTTGCACAACTGCATTGCTAAGCATAGGAACAGACAGATTATGAAAAGAGGAAAAGACCAAAAAAACCCTCCAAAAACCTCAAGACAGGAGCTGCCCTCTGCAGCTGCTTTCTGGAATCTGGCTGATACCTATGCTCACATGGATCCTCAGAGGACCTCTAACTTCTCAAACACTCAAAGCATTTAGGAGATGACAAATGTGAGGGAAGAAGGTTGGAGACGTAGATTTTTCATATGCAGATCCCTTTTCTCATTAAATATGCTTTGCTAGAAATAGATACTGCATAAAAATCCTCTGTGATCATCCTCAGCTTCTGAAGGGAAGATTTGCAAATACCACCTACATTCAAACCTCCTGGTGCTCAGGACCATAGAACAGCATCTCACCCCAGAGTTTATCTGGGGTGGATGCCCCCAAAGAGGCAGTAGCTCTGTAATACAGATGCTTTACAAAACACAGGCTAGTGGCTGCAAATTTTCTCCTAAATTGCTGCAGAGCTTTCAATATTTGCCTGAAGTCACATCCTGTCTTAACAGCTGCATTTCTCAGCTTCAGCATTTAAAAACATAAAAATACTTATCATTAGGTCAGCAATGGCTCTCCAGCCTGTCCACATCCTTTTGCATAGTGTGAGCCTGAACTGAGCACTGTGTTCCAGGTGTGGCCTGACAAGCACTGAGTGGGACAATGACAATGACTTGTGTGTCTCTGTGGTGATGCCCTTGTTGCTGCAGCCCAGCGCCCCGCTGGCTCTCTGTGCCACAGCAGCACCACTCACTCACACTGAGCTTGGCATCCCCAGGACCCCAGGTCCCTTTCCACAGAGCTGCTCCACACACAGGTAGTCCCCAGCCTGTGCTGCTCTCCTGAATATTTTCCCAGGTGCAAGACCTTACACTTGTTCTGGTTGAACTTCCTAAGTTTGTTGTCAGCCCACTCTCCCAGCCTATCCAGGTCTTCCTGCAGTGTGACTTCCCCTTCCAAGGAGTTCACTTCCCTACTCAGTTTGGTATAATTGTTAAACTTCATCAGGATACACTTGATCCCATTGTCCAGATCACTTATGAAGATTGTGAACAGTGTTGGGCCCAGTACGGATCCCTGGGAGACCCCACTTGTGGCAGGTTGCCAGTTTGAAAAGGAGTTATTTACCACCACCCTGTGTGCAGCCTCTCAGCCAGTTTCCCACCCACTACACAGACCACTTGTCCAGACCATTGCACATGTTTCTCTAGGAGGAGGCTGTGGGAAACCATATCAAAAGCCTTGGGGAAATCTAGGTAGACAATGTCCACTGATCACCCCCCCACCAACCAAGCAGGTTACTTTGTCACAAAAAGCAAATTTGCTTTTGCAGGCTTATCAAGCACGGCTGGCCCTTGGTGAATCTGTGCTGGCTTTTCCCAATCATGTGCTTCATCTGACTTGTGATAGACCCCGGAGGATTCATCCCNTGACTGAACACTTGTGAGACACTCCATTCTTTGATTATGACAGCTGAGAGCTGAATGTGCCTGGCAGGAGTCCTACAGGGGTGCTGGTCTTGTTAAATGAATGGGTTCCAGAGCTCCATGGCAGCTTTGACACATACTTTCCATGCAGATGTTTAAACCCAGGTGTCATAATCTGGAGCTTTATAGAACGGGATTTGTATTTGAGCAGCAAGGGCATGCCACTGTGTTTGCAAAATGTCTAGATGTGCTGGGGGAAGCAATGGACATCATCCACTGCCTTTTCCCTTCTGAAGGAATGTATGTAGAAATTATCAAGTGGTTATAGGAGATGATTACATATGACACTTGTTACAGGCTATCCACTTTATGCATAAGAAGGTTTAGTTAATGGTAAGGCTGTCAGAAAGCCCACAGGAAGTTCACTCAGTTCAGCCATTACCACACATGCATGTCCTGAGGTGAAGGAGCACTGCCAGTGTTGTTTCCTCCAAAAATTCTTTGTTGGGCATAGCTCTGAGTTGCACAACTGCATTGCTAAGCATAGGAACAGACAGATTATGAAAAGAGGAAAAGACCAAAAAAACCCTCCAAAAACCTCAAGACAGGAGCTGCCCTCTGCAGCTGCTTTCTGGAATCTGGCTGATACCTATGCTCACATGGATCCTCAGAGGACCTCTAACTTCTCAAACACTCAAAGCATTTAGGAGATGACAAATGTGAGGGAAGAAGGTTGGAGACGTAGATTTTTCATATGCAGATCCCTTTTCTCATTAAATATGCTTTGCTAGAAATAGATACTGCATAAAAATCCTCTGTGATCATCCTCAGCTTCTGAAGGGAAGATTTGCAAATACCACCTACATTCAAACCTCCTGGTGCTCAGGACCATAGAACAGCATCTCACCCCAGAGTTTATCTGGGGTGGATGCCCCCAAAGAGGCAGTAGCTCTGTAATACAGATGCTTTACAAAACACAGGCTAGTGGCTGCAAATTTTCTCCTAAATTGCTGCAGAGCTTTCAATATTTGCCTGAAGTCACATCCTGTCTTAACAGCTGCATTTCTCAGCTTCAGCATTTAAAAACATAAAAATACTTATCATTAGGTCAGCAATGGCTCTCCAGCCTGTCCACATCCTTTTGCATAGTGTGAGCCTGAACTGAGCACTGTGTTCCAGGTGTGGCCTGACAAGCACTGAGTGGGACAATGACAATGACTTGTGTGTCTCTGTGGTGATGCCCTTGTTGCTGCAGCCCAGCGCCCCGCTGGCTCTCTGTGCCACAGCAGCACCACTCACTCACACTGAGCTTGGCATCCCCAGGACCCCAGGTCCCTTTCCACAGAGCTGCTCCACACACAGGTAGTCCCCAGCCTGTGCTGCTCTCCTGAATATTTTCCCAGGTGCAAGACCTTACACTTGTTCTGGTTGAACTTCCTAAGTTTGTTGTCAGCCCACTCTCCCAGCCTATCCAGGTCTTCCTGCAGTGTGACTTCCCCTTCCAAGGAGTTCACTTCCCTACTCAGTTTGGTATAATTGTTAAACTTCATCAGGATACACTTGATCCCATTGTCCAGATCACTTATGAAGATTGTGAACAGTGTTGGGCCCAGTACGGATCCCTGGGAGACCCCACTTGTGGCAGGTTGCCAGTTTGAAAAGGAGTTATTTACCACCACCCTGTGTGCAGCCTCTCAGCCAGTTTCCCACCCACTACACAGACCACTTGTCCAGACCATTGCACATGTTTCTCTAGGAGGAGGCTGTGGGAAACCATATCAAAAGCCTTGGGGAAATCTAGGTAGACAATGTCCACTGATCACCCCCCCACCAACCAAGCAGGTTACTTTGTCACAAAAAGCAAATTTGCTTTTGCAGGCTTATCAAGCACGGCTGGCCCTTGGTGAATCTGTGCTGGCTTTTCCCAATCATGTGCTTCATCTGACTTGTGATAGACCCCGGAGGATTCATCCCATAACTTTCCTAGAGACTGAACTAAGGCTAAGAGCCTGTAGATCTTCCTTTAAACCCTTCTAGTAGGTGGGGATGACACTATCTCTCTTCAGTTTTCTGGGATATTCCCTGATCTCCACAACTTCTCAAATATTATGAAGAGGCTTGCAACAACATCAGCCAGTGCTCCTCACACCCTTGGGTGGGCAGTGTCAGGGCCCATGGATTTGTAATGCCAAGCTCCTGCAACTCTTCCATCAGTGATGGTCAGTCTGTGTTTGCATCTACCTGAAATTTGCTCCCAAGGCCTGAGGCCCAACAGTGTTGGTAAAGACAGATGTGAAGGAAATGTCAAGAACCGCTGCCTTTTCTGCTTTGCTGGTGACTAATTCAGCTCTCCCATGTAACAGTGTGCCAATATTTTCCTTCTGTTTCCACTTGCTCTTTACGTACCTAAAGAGCCATTTCTTGGAGTTTTTTACATTTCTGGCTGGTTTAAATTTGAGCTGAGCTTTTGCTATTGCAGCTGCATCTCTGCATCCCCTAGCAACAGCCTTGTCATTCCCAGTGGGTATGTGGCCACTTTTCCATTTCTGGTCCACTTCTCATTTGGTTTTGAGCAGACCCAGAAGCTTGCAGTTAAGCCAGTTGAGAGCATCCTTTAAAACACAAAGGATCCAAACTGCCAGCTGAATTCTCAAGGTGCTCTAAGCTTCCAAAATACCCTATTTGTCAGCAGTTTGTGTCTAGCAATATCTTTTGAAAGGTGTTCCTGTGATGTACACTGAAAATTGTAAAAACTTCACAGAGAGAAATATTTTTTTTTCTATTTATGAAACATAAATACTGTCAAACTCCAGCTTTGTAAGAAGCTTTGAATATGCAACGCATTGAAGTATTTGATTGCATCTATTTCTAGCCAGGTCTCTTGTCAGGTCAGCTCTTGTCCATGCTTTTATTTGTTGCTACAGTAATTTGACAGAGTGCTGCATTTGTGTCAAAATTAATTCACTCTGAGTTCTCATTGTTTTACTTTTTCTCTGGTAGACTTTTAAAGTTGTTTAGGGTGTTTATTCATTTGGTCTTAATCTGCCTGTCCCCTCCCTGCCATTGATTTATTTTGCTGTTTCCCATCTCTTAGTTTTTCCTGCAAGTTCTACATTGCAATTCAGCAGGAGAACATCATACATCATTAAAAGTATAGAAGAACTAACCAAATTCACTGCATTGAACAGTAGCTACAACTAGCAATGATAAGCATCATCATGATGACTTGGCATGGAAGTGCATTGAAATTTCCAAGAAGACAAGGGAAGAAATGTGGCAATTAAATGTAATAATAATATACGTAAAGAAAAACAATTAAAATCTGTGAGGTGGGTCCTGCAGTGCAAAGGATTTTTTTACTTAGTAATTTTGTGTTGACCTTAAATTAAACTAAAAGGGTCTTCCTGAACCACTTTTCAACATCTTCCTCTTCCCATCCTCATTCTCTCCTCCTGTAGTGTTCTGGCCCTCTTCCCTTCTCAGTCCCTGTGGCTCCTGTTCAGTTTTCTTACTTCTGAGCTTCTCAGTCCCCAGCATTTGCAGCAGTGGGTGCACTGGCAGAACAGGACAGGCAGTCTCAGGTGTGGCTTCCAGCGAGCACTCCTCTGCTCCAGGCCCTGCAGCCCTGAACAGGGCTGGTGGCAGGGAAGGCTCCCACTCCTCCACACAAAGTACATGGAGGGTCTGGCACTAAACACTAACTCACATCCATTTAGCATGTCCAGTGGACAGTCTGTCAGAGGTTTATAGCTCTGCCCAATCTACTTTTGTTTTCATGAGGACAGCAGAATGCATCTCTAAACTCAGAGCAATACCCCATGAAATGTCGTTTCTTGCTCTAATTCACAGACAGTTATTCACAGAATTATTTGGACTTTTTTGTTCTCCTCGGTAGGGACAAAATAATGTATATGGGCAAAACAGTGGTATAGAAGTATATTCTGAGAAATAGAAATATTTTTCCTATGACATTTGGAGAAAAAAAAAATTAGCCTGGCCTGACAGTTACCACTGAAGATTTCAGTCAGATCAGTTAAAATTTGGCAAAAGTTAGAAGTGACTAAATGCAGAACCTGGTTGTTGAAAGAGTTAGGCCTTTTGCAGGTAGTTCTGCCAGCTTTTTTTCATTATGAGCTGGAAGAAGGATGGAATAGCATTTTAATCAGATGTACCATTTGTTAAACTGGAAGGCTCTTGATAGTAAAATAATCTAAAACGACTTAAGAGGTTTACTTACTTTGGGAAAGTCACAGAGAAAATAAAATGAAATCCATATTAGAAAAAATAGACTGCACAATATAAACAAGAAAAATCATTTTGCTTAGCAGACCTGACAAATTACAGCAGACAGCAATTGTACAGGTGTTTGCAATGTGACACCTCCTTGATTTCAGGCACTTAGCAGAAGCTGTCTGGTTGTAAGTCTGCTTGTCCTCATTCCAGACATAGCTCATAAAAAAGCAGAGAATACAAGATGACTTTTTAGATTTCAGGAGGGATGAATTTTCTTCTTGAAATACATTTTTCTCCTTGCTGTCTACACAAAGATTTTAGAGAAATTGTGCTTCATTTTAAGTGCCAAAGTGAGCTGTACTTGGTCACTAAATAGATTGCATGAAATTTTCATCCACCTAAGAGCACTAATCAGAGGTGTGTAGCTAAACATACACCTTACCTATTTATACACAGGGAAGTCTCAACCTTTCTTCCTATTCAACAGCCCAGTGAATCCACTGGTCTTCAGGTCATCTGTCCTGTTGTGGGCAGTCACCAGACAGGAGACAGGCTGATAAGCTTTGCAGAAGCCAGCCCCCAGCTCCTGGGGCACTCAGTTGTGCCCCATTAAGTGCATGGCTTCGTGCTGGGGCCACCTGTAAGTCATGTAATGTGCTGCAGTGGGTACTCAACAAAGAATGAATGAGAGATTTTTGAACAGTTGTTGCACATTGGGCAAGAGCCAAACCTCTTCCCTCTTCAGGGATGATACAGGTCAAAGCTCATTAACACATGTGAGAAGCCCACCCACAAAGCCTCTTTGCTGACTAAGCAGCTTCAGTTAACTAAATATGATGTAAATTTGCCAAGGGACTACTGTGCCCAGCTGAAGGGCAACTTTGGCAGTGCTCTTACAGTTCCAGCATTTCAAGATTCATTAATCCCTTTTCTGGTGTATATTTATGCCCCAGGGGGATTCCTTTCAAATTGAGTCTGCTCTCAGGTCCCGTTCTCTCAGCTTTGCCGTGTTAACAATTCTGCATAATTCCTATTTTTGTTTTTCTTACCTAATACTTGCTTTGTTCTTTTGTTATGAGGGATAGGTATAATTAAGCTATAACGTACTTTTAAGCTATCTTACCTTTTAAATTTCCAGTAAAAAACCCCAAATACCTTCTCTTCTTCTGGGTGGCCATTCACTCTCTCTTTATGTCCATTTGGTGCCTGACTGACCAGATTTTAATGCTAAATAAACCCTTCCCCAGCAAACATAAGAACATAGTTTTTTCCAGAAGGTTTTTCTGAAACAGTGATCAGATATTATTAAAACAATTTTGAAAAGCTTGCATTTTGTTTTAATCATAATGGCTATATTTTTATGGCCATTTGGATAGTGGTTTGATTTTTCTTACCTCTGAAGCAAAGATTTATTTAAACAGAATAAAATCTCAGTTACTTTCTTCAGCACCTTTGGAAAATAACTTGAATTAGGAGCTGTCATTTTCCACATTACATCAAGCTTTTAGTATTTTTAACTTAGATTTCCCTCCTGATTCAAAATTGAAGTTTTTCACAGCAAGCATTCAAGTGTGAGTTGTAAATGCACCCAAAAAAACCCAAAACAAAACAAAAAACCCCAACCAACCAATCAACCAACCAACCAACCAACCAACCAACCAAAAAGCTTTAGCCGAGAAACAAGACCTATAAAGGGCCACATTAATAAAAATCATTCTTTCCAGTGAAGAATTCTGAAACTGAGCTGAACAGATGATTTTTTTCTGACACCCAACACCACACAAAGGCAGTGTGGGGAGAAGAGATTCCTCTGTGAGTCACAGCAATCTCCATGAAAACAAAACTACCTTGTTTGCAGAACCTCTCTCCTGGATTCCCTTTGCTTCACATCTCAGTGAGAACCTGGGGAAAAGCCAATCACCCTTGAATGTAAATAAAAATGAGTGCTGGTTTAGGGAGGGTTCCTTTTATCTCGGCTGGAGTTGTGCATAGAGTATTTCATCCTTTAAGGTGTGTAGCAGAATTTACTCATGGGAGTAAGGAAGTCAGTAAAGCTGATACCCTTCAACATAGGAAAAAAAAGAGTGGTTCATGGCTTTAATATTAAACTAAGGAATGGGCTACTTTGATCACTGAGTTTGATCTCTTAACTTGAACTTCAAACATTAGCAAATAGTTGAGAAGCTTAGTCGTCAAAGTAAGGTTTCAGCCATTAACAAAATAAAACAGTCATTCTCACTGTGATCTGTATTTCCCTGAATTTCAAAAATATTTACATCTGGGGCTTGTTTTGAATATATCTCTAGTTAAAAGAGGTCCCTTGAAAGTGACTTGTTCCTTCCTCTAGTCTATAGACAATGCTATTTTTAATAAACAGGAGAAGTGTTTCATTTCTTTTTGAAAAATCAGCTGGTAGTGAATCTATAAACATCTTGCAGAGTTTATAAAATTCGTCCTCAGGATGCTTTTTGGGTACTCCAGGTTGAGTCTCTGGTTTCTTTACACCCTGTTATTTCTTTCTTTGTAAACTTCAACACTTGACATACCAAATAGAAAAGTTGCGGTTTATTTGCCCTTTATCTCCTCCTTTCCCATACACCTACTTCTCTGTTTGGAAAATGTTTTCTTCACTTGACAAGCCAAGTGCAAATCCTCCAGCTTCAAGAGGGACTAAACTGCATCTGTCTACAGAGGAAAAAAATATATTTAACACACAGCTGGAACCCAGATAACTAAAATCAGTCACCCGGACTATTGCTCCACTTGATCAATGATCCTCCACTCTGGTGGCCTCTGTTGGTTGCATCCCTGAAGACAGTGCAATTACATTCTTGAAACAGTTCAGTATTTTAGCCCACATTTATTTATTTTTAAACTAAATTTCTTGGTAAATGTGCACTGAACACTACTTAAAAACCCTTTAAAACCCTTTTGTCCACCACTTTTTTTTTTTTTATTTTTGAACGTATTTCACCCTATTTCCAAATCCACTGAATATATGGCGAGGCACTGGTTGCAGTAAGATAGCCACAGTGCTAAACTACTGTGAAAAGAAAAGAAAAAAAAAAAAGAAAATTCATTCTTCACTTTATGTTCAACTCTAATAGATACAATCAATTATATTATTCTGTAAGTTATGGCAGAGGGTGGTTTTCTAGGATGATGTGCCAGACAATAATTTTCTTTCTCAAATTAAAGGTTAAGCCCAACAGTAGAAATTTATCAAGAGCCAAGTCACATTGCATCCCAACAAAATAAGGTGCTGATGGTCATGTGGTTGTTGATTCAGCAGAGGCTCACAGCTCTTGGTGTATCAGAAATTCAGAAGGAGTCAGGAGTTGGTTGCTGATGTTTCTCACAGCCTCACCAAAATGCTGTGGCTTCAAGCCCTGTGGCATCCAGAGTCTGGCAGAGATAACTCATGGTTTGGTACGTTTGTACTGAATTTATTACAGCAGTACCCCAGCAATGTTGTCAGAAAGCCTAACTAATTTTTATTATGGAAAGAATACTCAACTGTGTTTATATGTTCTTACGATTTCTTGTGTGTATGAGAATGATGGCCAGAGCAAGTGAGATAACTGTGATTAATTTTACTAATTCTTTGCTGGAATGAATAATCTGCAGAATTGTGTAAAAGTCAGCGTAAAGTTTGAAAACCTATGACAAATATCAACTGTAAAGTCTTCAAACTTAATAATAGAATATCCTGAGTTGGAAGGGACCCACAAGGATCATTGAAGTCCAGACCCAAGAATCACACCAAGTGTCTGAGAGTATTGTCCAAACACTTCTTGAACTCCATCAGGCTGTGACCACTTCCCTGAGGAGTCTGTTCTATTGCCCGACCACGCTCTGGGTGAAGAACCTCTTCCTAATATCCAACCTCAACCTTCCCTGATACAGCTTCATAGCATACTTAATGTGAGGATAAGTATTATCCTTAACAAAACTACTACCTAAATATTTCTCATAGTCTTTTTCCATTTTTGAGATATTTAAAGCATGTATTGCATAACTCTTAAAGCATTTAAATAGCTTTCACTTGTATTCTTTTGTTTGCCAGTCACAGGAAAAAAATGAAATCATATCTACTCCTGTCTTCTTCTGTCCTTCTGTCTCCTTCTACCTCCCAGTCTTCTAGAAATCTCAAGCAACTCTCAGTCTCACTGGGATCTCAATTCAAGCTTTTTGGTTAACTTTACACCTGTGTAGGGTTCAGCCTTTGTACAACAGCCCACTTTTGGTGCAACACTGACTTCACCTTGTTTTTCATCTTATCTTTCCATATATCCTGAGTTCTTTTGACTGTTCTCAATTCAAAATTCAGCAGTTGCCCTCAGTAGAAGCAAACATAGTCAATAAGATAAAATGGAAGAGGTAGAACGTCCTTGCAGAGTAGAAGCTTATTCTAAGAGTCCTAATTTACTTTTTAATTGCTTAAAACAGTTTTAGGTAACTTAATTAAGAACAGAGCAAAGCAAAAGGGGTGCACATTGCTATCTTTGACTAACTCATTTCTGAAGAATTTAGACAAGTTAAACAAACTGTAGTAAAAAGTCAATGCTCTTAATTTAGGTTACTAACTTGGTATCTGCTTCACTGGAAATGAAAGTGCCTGGCTCAGGAAAGTGAGCTCATCCGCTTACAATACAATGTACAATTAATGAAGAGACAGAATTGCCAGGAAATATCTGCAGAGTAAGGCAATGAGGCAATGGCATAGTCTGGCTTTGGCATCTTCCTCTGTGATGAGCAGGATACCTTTGGGAGTTTTGAATGCTTTGTTTAATTGCATAAGGCCACTGGAAAATTTAGGACCATCTGTTCATTCATGGCCTCTTCTAAGGACAGACATGTAACAAGCTCAGGGTAGTCAGAGAGGTGCATGATGCTCAAGTTAAAGCTGTGCATGTAAGGATTGGGGAAGCAATAAGAGGAAGCTTGTAGATTAGGCATGCAGATGTATTGCAAAAAACCTATTTTGGTCAAAGCCCTCCTCTGTCTGTACATATTGTATTAGATCACCAGCAGGTTAGAATAATCCGGCTACAGAAAGTGGAAGCCTTCTGCATCCTCACTAGTATGCCCAAAAATTAGGCAGCCCTTTGCCTTTCCCCTCACTAACTCATGATTCATCTGGGTGCCTCCAGAAGAAGGTAGATAATCCTTGCAGAAGGACTCTCCAACAGTTCCAGCAGCAAGGATGGAGCACAGCACCCAGATCTTTGTGGTTCAGTTTAGGCAGAAGGCATCTGGTACCAGGGTGCCTGAACTTCAGCCAAGCTATAGATGCTCCATACGTGCCTACCCAGCAATACATCTCTCTCCGGGGGTGATGGGCCATGGACAGTTGCTGTTTGGCAGCTGGAATGTGACCACCCTGTTTTGTGGATCCGGAAGGCTTCGTATTGCACATATGGAACCTTGTACCTGGGGCCTCAGGGTGAGAGCGCACCTTGGAGCACCCTGGGCACAGCAGTGGAGAGATAACCTTCCAGACTAGCTGAGGAGATATCTGCAGGTTTAGGCAGTCCTGAAAACTTGGTGTATAGAATCATGGCCTGGGAATAAGATTGGGTCCTTGGCACCAAAATTTGGATTTAGGCACACTGAATCACACAGTAAATTTCTAATACTTCTGCACAAATTTGATTTGCTAACTTTTTCTCTGCTCTCCGGTGTGCTGTTCTAGCATCCAGGCTTCTTCTTGGTCTGTTTGAATGCTGTACCTATAGGCTGTTTGAGGGCTGATTTTATTTTGAGGGATTGTCATCAGTCAAGACTTTTAGAGAGGAAAAGGCTACAGAACAAGATGAGAATAAACTAATGCAGTTTTTTTTGTGCCCAGTAATGCTAGAGTGAGGACAAAATGTGAGAAAATTCATTAAATCAACGGAAAGGTTACAAAAATGAAGTCAGTTAAATGATGCAGAGTGCATATACTGTTATCCCATTTCTTTCTCTGTGCCAACTTATTTTTTCCCAAAACACCAAATCCTCTCCTCCTTAATTGTCTTCAAAGCTCCCTTTGACACTTCAAGAGGACAGTTGTTTACAGTCACACACTGAGTCCATAGCAGACCTTGGAGTAGTAATTTGGCATCCTACCAACTGGGCTACAGCAAAAAGCTACTAGGTCATGCCGTTTCTTGATACTACTAGTATTATTTTATTATACATCTTCTTAGTCACAAAGCTGTATAAAATGTTGAACACAGATTCTTCTGCTGAGAAAATAATTTTTAAATTTTTTTTTTCTAGGAGCAATCATTTTTTGTATGACTGCCCTTGATAATAGTAGCCCAGGCTTTTCAGAGAAACATTTTCAATAATCAAACACTATACCTAAATTAGAGAACTTTATTTAGAAGGAAGTTGCCTCTTTACTTAAAGAAATGCTCTTAATCAAAGACACCACTTTCTTCTATATTACAGAGTAATTACTGGCATATTAGATTTGAATCTGATTTGCACAGCTAAAAATCGTAAAAAAAAGTCTTCCTTTGGATCTGGAGAGGAAATATAAATGTGCCTGTATGCAATGAAAAGTACATAACATTACTCAGTTTGCATGGCTATGAAAACTGAAATGTTGAGGCAACAGGAAATTGTATAGCAAGCTCCCAAATTCCCTTCACTAAAGCTAAAGCTTCCTCAGAATAAGATTATAGTTTTCCATCATTAAATTAGATTTAATATGTATTTTCTCTTATCTGCGCTACTGTAACTACATAGAAGATGTGATTTTGGAAAAAGGGGGTAGTTCGGTGTGCCATTATTTGTTAAATACTGAGCACTGTCTGATCCGTATTTTAATTTTTACAATAGAGCCTGCTAAGACTGTGTTTGCTATCAAACTGTTTTGTACAATGTAATTAAAAAGCTTAATATTTTGGCAATGTGAGAGAGAAGAGATAACTGAATGTACATCCATAAATGTAACAAATATGCATTATAAGATATATATTCCCCATTAAAACAATGTCATTTTTATTGGAATTACTTTCCTTGGGCTCCAACAAAAGGCCAACACATAGTTACTGCCATTTTAAGAAAAAATTTATAAAAGGGCGATTTAGCCAGCTCAGTAGGTGATATTCACAAACAAAAGTAGTTTATAAGAGCTAGTCATTTGGATGTGAGAGGTAGCTCATGTCCTCTTCTCAGCATTCAGTTCCATGTTTGAACATTCGAATCAAAAAAGGGTGGAAGTTCAGAGCAGGGACATGTAAATTCAAGTGGGAGTATTTACACAATAACTGCTTTTAAAATAAAATGTTTTATTAAAAGTATTTTGTCTTAAGAAAATTGAACTGTATATCTGACTTTTATATTAGCTGTCTATGCAAAAAGAATTTGGAAGAAAAAATAATGAAGTCACTACTGGTAAGTCCTTTCTTTTTTCAGACTAGTGCACTCTTTCAGTGCTAGGCAGTGAAGATAAACTACATCTCTGATACTGTTTTTATTACAGGTTTGGATTACAGATTTCTTTTCAATGACCTGTCAAAATTAACAGGCTCCTTACTGTTCACAGTTTATCAGGATGCCCCAGAGCTACTTCAGCAATGAAGAAAGCAAAGCTGTCTGGAGAACAAATGCTAACAATAAAGCAGCGGGCCAGTAATGGTAAATTTTTAATCATTACGTTCTTAAATACTAATTCTCTGTAAACTAAAGTTACCATTACTCTATTGCCTTTTTCCTACTTGTATAAATCCACTGTATATAAATTGTGAATTCACTGTCAATAGAAGTGAAACCAGGTCTCATGCTCTGGAAACCTGAGCCAGGAGTAGAGCAGTCAGATTGAGTTATGTCTATATAAATCTAGAACTCTAAAATATTTCAAAGTAGAATATGCCATTATAATTTGCTGGTTCACATTTCATTCATCAAAGGGTGATAGTTAGTCTTATATTGTTGCAGGATTCTGAAGAGAAAATGGGTTTATTTCCAGAATGTCAATTCCTTCTGAGTTTCCTTGAATTCATTTGGACCTATGGCTCTATAACCTCTGGCAGATGGAGATGGCTTTGTGCCATTTCAGCTCCAGTAATCTGCAATTCTTCCTGGGAGCCTTGAGTTGCAGGGAAGATGATGAAAGTACCTTGGATGAAAGTCAGGATAGTGCCCTGGTAGTTGAAGTGCAGTAAAAGCAAAATGTAGGTGTGTCAGTTCAAGTAAATAATATGATAAAGACTTGTCTGGAAGGTGCCCAAATCCTGAGTTTTCTCAGAAAACTGTGTAGTCACTTAGTCTGTGACAGTGCATGCCTTCTTAACTGTTGGTGATAATTGTGATAATTGTGAACTGTTGGTGATAAGAGCCACAGACAATCTGAATGCAGTGCAGGAGGCACCTCAGCCCCCATGGCCAGCACAGCTGGAGAAAGCAGTGGCTGTCTTTGTTCAAGAGCTTGTAACCAGGGAGTCCAAGATCTGGATGTTATTTTCTCTACAACGTGGGTAGTATTGAAAACTATAAGTATCTGCCATGCCCAGGAAGAATGCCTTAAGGAGTAATATGTGGATATTTTGGCTACTTGGACACATGGCCTGCCTGAACAACCCAGTAGACTTCTATGACGGGGTGACTACATCAGAGGACAAGGGAAGAGCTACAGATGTCACTTACCACAGCCATGGTCTCCCTCAACATTCTTCTCTCTGAACTGGAGACAGATGGATTTGATGGGTGCAGTGTTAGGTGAAAAAGGAATTGGTTGGATTGTCACATCCAGAGGGTAGTGGTCAATGGCTCAGAGTCCTGATGGACATTAGTGACAAATGTTGTCCCTTAGGGGTCTGTATTGGTACCAGTGTTATTTAATATCTTCATTAATGACATAGACAAAGGGATCGGGTGCACCCTCAGCAAATTTGCAGATGACACCAAGCTGGGGTGCAGTGACACTTGAAGGACAAGATCCTTCCATCCAGAGGGACCTGGACAAGCTCGAGAAGTGGCCCATGGGAATCTCATGAGGTTTAACAAGACCAAGTGCAAGGTGCTGCACCGGGGTCGGGGCAACCCCCGGTATCAACACAGGCTGGGGGTGAACAGATCCAGAGCAGCCCTGCTGAGAAGGATTTGGGGGTGTGGGGAGGGTGAGAGGCTGGACATGACCCAGCCATGTGCCCTTGTAGCCTGGAGAGCCAAACGTGCCCTGGGCTGCATCAAAGGCAGCGTGGGGAGGGGATTCTGCCCCTCTGCTCTGCTCTGGTGAGACCCCACCTGCAGTGCTGCATCAGCTCTGGGGTACCAGCACAGGAAGGACATGGACCTGCTGGAGTGAGTGCAGAGGAGGCCACCAAGATGATCAGAGGGATGGAGCAGCTCTGTTATGAGGAAAGGCTGAGAGAATTGGGATTGTTCAGCCTGAAAAAGAGAAGGCTTTGACGTGACCCAGTTTCAGCCTTCCAGTACCTGAAGGGATCCTTCAACAGAGATGGAGAGGGACTTTTTACAAGGGCTCGTAGTGACAGGACAAAGGGGAAAGGGCTCCAAACTGCAAGAGAGTAGGTTTAGATTGGATATTAGGAAAATACTGTTTACTGTGAGAGTGGTGAGGCACTGGACCAGTTCGTGCAGAGAAGCTGTGGATGCCTCATCCCTGGAAGTGTTTCAGGCCAGGCTGGATGGGGCCCTGAGACCCTGGTCTAGTGGAAGGTGTCCCAGCCCATGGCAGAGGGGTCAAAACTAGATAATGTTTAAGGTCCTTTCCAACCCAAGCCATTCTATGATTCTATGACATCTTTCCTGTCAGAGTCAGGCACTGTGGGGAAAGGTGTGAAAGATTCACACCTGCAGAACGAGAGTGGGAGCACCAGTTTCTCTGGCTTTAGGTGTTCACACTTTGACTTGAGAAAAAACAGACCTATCTGTCTCTTCCCAGGATTATTTTATGCTTTGTTATATTAATTATAAGGATAAATAAATTAAACTGTTACAGTTTATTCCTGTCTGAATTCTTAGACATGTAGATACCTTTAAAATTCTGTGATTTTTATTATTTATGTCACAAAATGTGAGAAAGCACTTCCCTTTTGCAAATTACTCTATATATAATTCTTTAATAACACCCTTCTGAACATTTCGTGAACCATTCTGAGCCTTCACCAAGCATTAAAAACAACTGCAGAATCACAATATATCCAAGTACATCAACAAAATTTCTCTTTGAGAAAAAAATTTCTGAATTAGTTACAGGTTCTCTTGATAATGCTGTAATATGAAGAGATTGCCATGTTAAGATTTTTTACTTTTGTTCAGAAGATCTGTAAGTGGACACACTCTTTAAATGAATTACATATGACAATGGAGTGAAATTTGTTGCTGCAGGTGCATTTCTTATTATATAAAGTTAAGTGAGTGTATATAAAGGTCCTTTTGGTCCTCCATGTATTTTCAACATTTTCACTGGAGAATTACTGCAGTTTTAAAAGGAAAAGGAGTGGAAAATACTTCTTTTTAACTGCAGAATAAAAGTTAGAAGAATGCTTCCTTTTTCTTTTTTGCTTGAGATAAATTGATTTTCAAATATGGAAATAATTAATTCACTGAACTCTGATTTAAACCTTAATTATTTTAACACCCCCTTTATTTTTATGTCACACACAGGTATAGAAAACGATGAAGAAATTAAACAGTTAGATGAAGAAATCAAAGAGCTAAATGAATCCAACTCCCAGATGGAAGCTGATATGATTAAACTCAGAACTCAGGTAACAGTTTTATGAAGCCCTAAATTCAAGCTGTTTTTTCTACATGACTGATTAAAAAAATATAGGAAATATATTGTTCCCTTTTATGTCTCTTATATATTAAGATATCAATGCCTAATTAGCTATTTATAAAACCTGAAAACAGTGTTCATTATGCAATTTTCACATCAGTTATCAACAGTAAACAAACCAAAAATAAATCAGCTAAATACATTCTTTAAAATAATGGCAAAACATGACCTGTCATGGTCAGCTTGGTATTTCCCCTTGATAAGGCTATGCCTTTCTGATAGTAGTTAAAATATTGTGTGACAGCATGGTCGTTAACATGAGTTACAAGGTGAAGGAGCCCAGATGAGCAGTGTGGCTTTTGCCATGTCTTACAGAGGAAATTTAGACAGAGAAGTGAGTACCTGTTGCACTTCATCATGTGATACACTAAATGCAGCCCTTGGCAGCAGTAGTGGTTCCGGAGATCCAGCTTAATTCTTTTTTCATTCCACATAAATTTGTTGGGGGGGAAAAAAGCAGAAAACCTAACATTAGACTATTAACTAAAATCCCATTATTCAGTAGTCCTGAAACTGGATGGAAAAAGCAAAAGAAGAAAATCAATTCAATTCCCCTAGAATTTTTCAGTGTCCAGCATAGATTCTGGTGCTTGTCTCTTCACATGATTTGAGCACAGACACCAGCAGTGAAATTCATCACAGTCTCCATTTGTCAGTCTTTAGTCCCATGATCACAGTCACCCAGATGATCTCAACAGAAACAGAGTAAACCGTTCTCTGTTACTTCTTCGTCTGCTGCTTGTGGAGATGGGCACCATGTCCATTCTCCTTCTCCTCTTGTAGAGTCATAAATACAAGGCAGGATCTACTTCTTCAACTTGCTTTTTACTTGATTTCTAAACCTTAGCCAGATTGATACTGAAACCTCAGTTCTACTTTGCGCCTGCATTCAGCGTTCCGCTGACATTATTCAGCCTTACTAGGATTTGATTCACAGTTTACAGTTTCCTGATATGACCAAATATAACTGTAGGGTAATAAGGACAAAATCTGCAAGAACATAAAGCAAGAAGAATGATCAATGGCAGGAAAATTACATATATTTACTCTTGAGAAATTTGGTCATAAATTTTGAATCTGTCAGCTTCCAGTTGCCTTATGTTTTCTTCTGCTTAATACGCTGTAGATGCTATTCACGTATAAACTGATTTAACTGAGTTTTTAAAAAATGTGAAGCAGTTTGGCTGTTGCGTGTACATTAGGTAAATGCTCCAGTTGTCAGTAATTTACTGCACTTTTAATTTTATATTTGGCCAGATGAATTGAAAAATAAAGCCATGATAACACTATCACAGGCATAAACATGTATTGAGTTTCAGAGATTTATCTAGGAATTTCATACCAAGCTTTGATCTGAAATGAGTACAGAAGCCTTACTTTAGTGGTCTCAGTTCCAGCATTCATACTTCAGACTAGTGCCATTGCATATTCTTAGAAGTCAGATTAGGCACTTCGTGGGACCACTGAATGCTCTTAGTAAAAGAAAGCTCAGCTGATGATTTTACCATTAAGTTGAAAGGATATTTTTCGCACTTCAGTGCAGCAGATTTAGAAAAATGATAGATTCAAATGATTAATGGGATTTTAAAAAGTAGAGCTACAAGAGACCATGAAAGCATTATTTTGTCCACCAGTCATCTTTACTTCCTAAGATCTTCCTAAGCTAAACCTGACAGGTACTTGTCTAACTTGTTCTTTACTTCCCATACTAGAAATTCCACAATCTTTGGGTAATCTGGTCTAATGCTTATCTGTTCTTACCCAGCTAGCTACTAAGGCCTTGCAGAGAATCCCAACTGAGTTAAACTTCACAAAAAAAATTCAGAGGCCTTAGTTTTGAATTCATACACTCTCTTGAAGATAAGCAATTTACATTTACAAAACATAGAGAGTTACATCATAGTCATTATCAAACTATTAAGAGGATCAAAGTCAACAGTCCCCTTTATTTGCAAAAGTCAAATTATATTGGACTTAACAAAATGTTTGCTGATAAATCTTTGGAAAATCATTGTGCAACTCAGATTACAGTAAGACTTGACAGATGGGGAATATGCAATGAGAAAATAGTAGAAGTCACGTGAACACCAGAAGCAGCAACAGTCTTGTTTGATACAGATTTGCAACCCATATGATTGTAAGTGCCAGTGAAAGTTTTTCATATGACAGGAACGGGAAATTCTTCCATGTAGAATTTTTCTATTTAATACAGTGAAAAGTCATCCTTTTCCTTAGTTGGAGTAAGACTCTCCTTTACTCAGCTGCCTTTTAACTTAAGACTTTGGAGAAAGTATTTTTAACCTAAGAACTTCTAGTAAATTTGTTCAAATTTAACATGCAAATATGAGAGAAGCAGAAACACAGAGAGGGGAGAGGGGAAGAAAAATCTGCAAATAATTGTGTGTTTCATACAAGCAACAGATTATACTATTTTCAGAATACATACAAGTAAACATTTCTTAGTTTTAAGGTGAAATGTGGGGAGAGAAATTTCAGCCTTTAAGCAAACAAATACAGTAATTAAATTTAAAACAGATGAATTTACAGATTAATACTAAGTAAAGTGGTGAGATATGCTGATCATCTGCCACTGGATTTGCAGTTACTCAGCATCTCATGAAAAAAAAGCAAAAAAGATGATTCAAGTTACAATGCTCAGCTAGATAGAAAATCTGTATAATGTCAGCTCCTGCTGAAGTTAGTGTGGGGTGGCTGCAGTATGCCATACTGAACTGAGCCTTCATTGGCATCAGACTCATTCTGGTCTGTAATAAAAAAACCCCCCAAAACATTAGGATAGATATTGGAGTATGACTTGACAAAGAAGCACCTATGAAAGATGTTCTGCATTTGGATACAGCGTTTCCCTCCAATATAAACAAGGTGAAAGCAAAATAAGAGAGGAGGACCAGGTGTCCAGGTTCAAAGATAAAGAAAGTATTTTTCCTTACTAATATATTTTGTGAAAATAGCTCAGAATCAATTAATTGTGACAAAACCAAGTCCCTACAATTCTGGCAACTTGGATTAACTGCAATATGCACCTGTAGTCAAAACAAGAGATCCCTGGAGACTGTTTATGTAGACACATCACTTTTCAAAATTACTTCTGTCAACTAATGGGCTGTATTTCCATAAGCAGACTGAAAGTTTAGGTCCAAAATAAAATGTGATACCTCTAACTACCTTGCTGTGCCACCAGTTTCCAAACATTTACTCACCCAAGCTCAAATTAATGTGCGCTTAAGAACCTATACCCTTCTGCCTGTTACTACTGCACGACCTCTGATCTTCCCATGAGCATTTTAATTGTATCAATTCTTCCCATAGCTCACTCTCTAGGTCAGTGTAGAAACGGATAAACCTCATTTTGAGAATTCAAAACCTTGTGTTCTTTGGCATTTTTTCCACTTCACTGGCTTCTTTTTTCTTGTCAATGCATATTTTAACCTACACACACACAGAGCATACTGTACACTCTGTAAAAGATGTTAACAGTTATCACCCCATGTGGAAAGTAAGGACAGGGCTACAGAGGAAAGTGCAGACAGATGTGAGTGAGCTCTGCATGTGCTCTTGATGAGCTGGACATAAGCCAGTGCTCATCTGAAATCCTTATAACTCCATTAGAGCAATGCTCTCCACAAGCTCTTTCTCAGCGCAATGCTTTTAGCTCAAGCAAAGCACCATGCAAGGTCAGAGCTAACTTGTCTGGTCACCTGGAAACACAGGCAGAGCACAGTCTCAGTTGTTTTCACCTGTACATGAAGCAATGCCACAGGGCTATGTGCAAACATTCTTCAGTTTCTTCAGTTTTACGACTCATTGGACGTATTGGAGAACTTCCTGAATTTGTACATACATTGCAATAACACTCAGTTGTTCAGCTTTCAAAAGCAGCCCTGTGAGTTTGCACAGAATCATATTATACTTACAAAGAGCTAAAAACTGGCAGCAAGGACCTGTGCGTGCTTAATTAACAAGATATCTGTGTAACTTACTGCAGAATGCCCCTAAGATTGGCTTCT
Source organism: Promerops cafer (assembly GCA_013398275.1). Lineage (NCBI taxonomy): Eukaryota > Metazoa > Chordata > Aves > Passeriformes > Nectariniidae > Promerops > Promerops cafer. The sequence continues at coordinate 736,627 of VZSE01003787.1, read as the reverse complement.
AGGAGTTTAACTGCATGGGTGAACTTGCAGAACTAAGGTCCTTAATGCCTTTCAAATGTACAAGAAAAGCTCTAAAGGAGTGGAATCAAATCCAAATTCATTCACTCACTATTACCAGTATTGAAAAGACAAGCTGTTAAAGTTATACAACATACAGTGGGAATAAGAAAGCCTTAATGACACTAAGAACTGCAGACTCAAGCAAAACCTTTTTAAACATGAATGAATAGACCTTTTCTCCTTTCCCTGGTATTTCTGTTCTCTGTCCCTTCAGAGTGCATGCTTTGTACCAGTTTGCCTTATATTACATTGTACACAAATTTGTCCGTTTTAGATCACCACAATGGAGAGCAACCTGAAGACGATAGAAGAGGAGAACAAAGTAATTGAACAGCAAAATGAGTCTCTTCTTCATGAATTGGCCAATTTAAGCCAGTCTTTAATTCATAGTCTAGCTAATATCCAGCTGCCACATATGGTAAGTGATTGAGAGCACAAGTTAAGGAATTTGGCGATCTTCAGTTCACCTCATACAATAGATACCTTTTTTTTATGTTTATGTTTCATCAACCAGTTGGATATTTGTGGTAACAGCACTGAAACCATAGAGATACATTTAACTGCTAACAGACATGGAGGGCCTGTTCCAGTGTATCCTGTAAAATTAAGTAAGAACTAAATAAGCTTTTTAAATATTATAAAAATGGTGGCAGTATGCCTTGCTAATATTTTATGCTTAAATGAATATACGATTAAGAAAATAAAAGTTGTATATGAACTACTATTTAATATCTCGTAGGAACCAATCAATGAACAAAATTTTGATGCTTACGTGACCACTTTGACGGACATGTATACAAATCAAGATCGTTATCAGAGTCCAGAAAATAAAGCCCTACTGGAAAATATAAAGCAGGCTGTGAGAGGAATTCAGGTCTGAACAGCTGCTATAGTGATGAAAATCTTGCTAAAAAAAAGGATGCCTCTTGTTTTTTGCTGCTGTAATTTACCAGAAAGTGTTATATATTTATTTCTGTTTGAAACAGTGTTATGCTTACAAGACTTCATAATGATTTTATGTCTTGCTTTAAAGATAGTAACTGCAGAATAGTTTTTTGAATACATTCACATTTTGTACGTTTTCATATAAGCTGACATAGTGTGATATGCCATGTAATGTTTATAGCTGCTAATGTATGCACATTTTTGGGGTATATATATTTCTGAAGAGGTAAGCTGATCAAAATAAATAGAGTGTAAATTCTTTTTAATGCTTTAGTGATTAAATGTTTTAGTATTTTGAACTGAAATGGACAAAAAAAAAAACAGCTTTGAATGACAATGTTGCGGTCTGCAGCCACTTTTTAAACACTATCATTTTGCCTCATGTTGGAGGATTTTATGGGATTTAAGAAGTACATTTTGTGTGCATATTGTTTCATAGCAAGAATTGGTTGCAAAAATGCTTTATTTTTGAACAATGCTTGAAAATATTATGTGACTTTTGTTTTTGAAGGATGGTGTGTGGTGGGGGCAATAAAATGAGGTTTTTTGAATTCCAAGAAAATGGCATGGATTAGATGTAAGTTACAAAATGGGTAATTTATTGTAAGACAACATCAAGCCATGGAAACTTGACAGAAGATTCAAAGCAGCTTAAACAGCACTTTTTAATTAACTTCTAAGCATTACATGGTATGAATATGGGAACTTCCATTATGAAAAGAACTATTTCAGAGGTGGACAACGTGAAGATTTCAGCTTTTGTTTTCAAATAAACTTTGGAGCCAACATTCTCTTATTTCTACCGGACTGCTAGTGCCCCTCTGAACTATCTGTTATAGCAATGTAGTTCATCTTTCAGAAATTCTGTGGTTTCAATTCAAGATGAAGGACAATATTTAAAAGTTAATATTGCCTTTTCACATCTTTAATTTTGGGATAAATACAAATGATCTGTGTCTATTACTGAACTGCATTCATTGCTGTCTGTAGTAGGAATGCAGTTCAGTAAAGATTTTTCCTTTTGTTTTGCCAAACATTCAATCCCATTTTTAACATTTTAATATTTATGTTTTGCTTTTTGTTGGAGAACAATCATTACTGCAGCATTCACATATGATTTGTCTTT
>VZSE01003787.1:719496-731996 GCA_013398275.1 Promerops cafer | reverse complement strand
CATTTCAGAAAATCTGATCTTCTTCAGCATCACATGTAAAATTTTATTCTTAATCATTCCTATATGATCCATTTTCTTAACCTTATGACACTGTGATCATGTACAGCTATAGAAGTTTTTTTCATATTAGATTTGATACCTCCAACTGTGAGACTTTTTATAGGGAAAAAAACCAAAACTACAACAAACCAGCAAAGCTTAAAAAAAAAGAGGCAAACAGATGAAAAATGTGAACAATTTGGAGGAGAGCTGTGTTTTGAATCTCAGTACACCAGTGAGCTGGTATGATGCAGAGTACATAAAGGCATCATGTTCTCTACATTACTAGTCAGATGAGCAGTGAAATAGTTAATACCACTCCCTGCTTCTGTATCCTGCCAACATCAGTATCTCTTTTGACAAATCCTGTTGCCAAAGGATATGAACCAACTCTTCTGGTCTTGTAGGACAACTTTTCTATTGTTCTGATCAACAGGCTATTCTCTGTGTTTGTGGACTTAATCTTTCTTGAACTTTTTTGACTTAATCCTTCTTGAGCCTCCTGTGCCCAATATCCCAAACAATGTCTTCATAAATAACACTAGATCTCTCTGTTGCTATTGCCCAGAAATACTTTGCATGTTGCTACATCCTTGTATAACATTTTGCTTTTCCTTGATCATTCACTGGCAACTCTTAGACTTGTGACCAACTGCTACATTTTTATCATTTTGTAATAGATCAAAAATAGTCTATTATCTCTAAGCAATCTCTAACCTTGCCTTTCTATTTAGTCCATCATATCATCAAGTTCTTTATGTACAATACACCAATTCTGTGCTGATCAATCTTCTTGTCTTTGTTCATTTCTGGTTTTGTTATTTAAAATCAGTAAATGGATTATGTGCCTCAGTAGTACCAAAAAGACAAAAACTATGTCAGAAACTGTATGCACAAATAACTTTGAGCTCTGTCTTGTCACTGCTAAATATAGAGTTTTACTTCCTCATAAAGCAGGGGGGAAGATGTGGAATGGAGCATGTGCAATCAATTATTCATTCAGCACTTTTTGTGGAGAAAACCAGATCTAAGTCTAGAGCAAGAGTTTTCATTACAGACACTTTTTTCAATAGATTGAAATTGATCTCTAAGCAGAACGTTTAACCCAGCTGACTGTAGACTTGATTTTCTTAACTACCTCTCATGAATGATAAGGAATAATTTGGGGATTCTCCAGATTCACTGACTGTACATTGAAAATCACTCCTCTTGCAAATGCCTCCAAAAAACATGATCAGCCCAACTGGGAAAGGATCAAAACATGAAAAAAAAGAAGCTGCAGAACAAGTAAACATGGTCAGTAAGAAGCAAAAGAAACGGGATTATCAGACCATCAAAAATGCAGATATATAAAATTGAGCAAATAGCAAAAAAAAAGATAGGAATACTCATGATGGGATAATGCACAGCCCTTTCAAGAAGGAAAAGAATGCAGGCTACGGTGGAGCTAGAGGATGCCACAGGCATGCCAACTGTTCAGTGTTTTTCAGAAGTAATTAAGTTTTTCTGATACTCACCTATTGACACTTGCACTTACTGCTTGTTTTGCATTATGCCCTGGACTCTTCCCTGCCCAAAGGTTTTGCTACTTTTGCTACATGATACAGGCTGCCAGTGAGAGGAGCTTTAATCTTAAATTAGCTTTAGATGTATCTTGCTTTTGTGATCTGAAAATAAGAAACTCTTAAGATTGAAAAGTCAAACTGCTTCACTGAAAAAACCTGATATTCTGTCTCCTACTGCACACCAAACATTAGGGCTGCAGACACTGACACTGAGCATATGTCTGAGGAGCAACCAACTGTGCTGTGGGGTTGACTGATGAAGTTTCTTTCTTCAGCCCTGAAACACTCTGTATGTTGCATGACCTGGATTTGTGGGTACCTGTTACTTTGCTCAAGCTCCCACTTTCCATCTGACACTTAAAGAAAGTGAATATCCCCCTGAAGAACAGAACCTCAGGCCAGGTTATCTTCTTTGTCAGATCTTGTAGCCTCACTTGAGGATTTCCCTTGCTTCTGGCTGCTCTGGTGATGCTTGTCCTGCTATTCCCTGGCCGTAGCTCTGGGGCTGCCTGCACCAAGTGGTCCCAGAGGCAGCAATACCTGCAGCAGCTTCGGGGAGAGCAGCAGCTGCAGCAAAGACTTCTCTGGGGTGACAGCAGCACTAACTGCTTCAAACTATGCTTTAGAGAACACTTCTAGTTTAGATCCTTTTCTGTGGTTATTTGTTGTGAAAGTGAGGCGTAAATTTATATCCAGCCATTACTTATAATAGGAACAATTCAAGAAGCAGTATGTTTTTTCCATTTTTTTTTTGTGGTGATTATGAGATGGCTGTGGCTATTTTTAAATTGGTCTGTTACATCAATTAATATACGTAAATGTTAAATTCAATGGTATCTGAGCAGTATGCAGCTAGGAAATAATGTGGCTTATAAAGAACGAGCTATTCATTGACCCTTATAACATATGGAATTTCTTTTATTCAATTCTTCACTGACCATGGCCTTTATAATGAGAGAACAGAAGGCATTACTGGATTTATGCATTAAGGAGATGTTAACAAAATGAAAACAGATTTTCAGACAGAGATCGTTTTCTGTATGGACCACCTTGTCCTTGCTTGAGACATTTTTCCTAAGAAGATTATTCTCTACATGCATGAAACGGAAGATTTTTTTTCTTGTAACATTAATATGGAAGACTAGTGTGTGCATATGTGCATACAATCCTAAGTTGTGAAGTGTGCTACTTCACAAAATCCACAATCATGCCTTGGAGCCCTGAGACTCTGCCCAGATGGATGCCCAAGATTTGTGAGCCACATTCATATTTAAGCAGATCATTGTTAACACCTCCACCAACATGTTCAGGCCTAGACAGAAGTAAGGTCTTGCTCAGATATGAGTAATTTCTAACCTTTATTGCTAAAATAGATATTTCAGCTCTTCTGAGTACACTTGACATGATACCTATTTACCTCTCATGTCTGTGTTCCCAGATACGTATGCAGAGTTAATCTCTGATTAAAAATGCTGATACCCCAATTTTATGTTTCCTAAGAAAAGATGGAGAGCCTTTCTATGCTATACCTCTTGACCAAGAAAGAATTTTATCTTTATTTCACTAACACTTTCAGTAAACTACAAAAAGAAAGGTTCACAGTAAAAACTAGTTTTGCTGCTCTTCCCAGGAAAATGGCATGGCAACACTAATAGCAGCAAATTTAACCAATTCAAGTCTATTCAGGAGAAACTTCTTTCTATCAGGTGCCAATTTCTCTGATTCTCACCTACTTAGCTATATGATCCTTTGCAAAAAAATTATCTTCTGAAATTCCCTTCCAGTTATTTCACTCTTTCTCATTTGCACCATCTGTGGTTATCAGAATATATGGGAGGACAATTACTGAAAATTACTTAAGCTGAATTTCTATCCCAGGAGGAAGATCTCTGTCTGGAAGAATAATTCATTCCAAGAGAGAAAGGAATGATCTTTATAAGAAAATGCATTTACTGTAGGACAGCTGATGCAAAATACTTAAAAACAAGAGCAAAATGTGGGTATGTCTAAAAACAGATGCTGCAGTATCAGGAGAACTGCAAAGTTTTTGTAGTCATAACTTTCATGACTGTATAATTGTAACATTTTGAACTGACTGTCATGAAAGGGAATCTTTCAGGGTAGGCTAGGAAAGCAAGAAGCCATAGCAATATTCATGGCAAAGGTTGCACCTCTCATTGGATGTGCTGACTCAGGTGAGGCTGCTAGCACTGCACAGGACGTGATCTCATCTGTAGATAGGGATCATGAAAACCATCCCATGGTGCATCTTGTCCACACATGATCAGCAGCTGTCTGAACAGAGATGATCAACACCTTGGGAAGTCATTGTTTTCACACGCTTCCCTTTCAAAATCCTGGATAAACCTTGATTTTTTGAACTGCCATTTGAATTCAGCCACTCTTTCCTAAGGAATTTGATACACAGTTAAAAACTCATGACAAAAAACCCCATAGATAAAAGGTAAAATAAAAATGGTAAATTTAGATAAAACATAGATAATAGGTAAAATAAAAAAGGTAAAACAAAACGGTAAAATATATATGCCACCTATAATACTATATACTAACATATAGCAGCATATATACTCATAATAATACTCATCTATTAAAAAAAAAAAATATCTGTTTTAAATGTTCCAAGTGTTCTTCCTCCAAATCTCACTGCAGTCAAGAGAAAATATTACTTCAATGAGCAGGACTGCAAAATGTGAGTGTGGCAAGGTCCTGAGCTGGCTTTGAAAAGAATTCTTTTCCAAAAGAAGACCAAAACTACTTTAAACACAGAAAAAGACGGGTTTTTAATAAAAGTAGGAGTTTTTTTTCTTTAAACAACTAGAAGAGAAATAAAAAGATTTTTCAGGTGTCCTCACGAGCTCCTTGCAAGCATGTCCTTGCATCCAAGCTAACCAACAACTTTCTGAGTCATTGGCTAAGCCCTGGCTTATGCCCCCTGGTCCGAGGAGGCTCCTCACACCCTCTCTGAGAAGTAGCTCCAGCTGTCTGCTCCAAGTCTCTCAAACACTGTCTGCTCCCCGCCCCTGCATTCGCACAAAGGAGCAACCCTTGTGCTTCTGTGCCTCAGGGTTCACCTTCCTTGGTATTCGTCAACGACACAAATTTGTAAGAATCAAAGAAAACGAACCCCGTGACTCAAAATAGAAATGGAATTAGGAATCACTCAAGCACCTTCTAATGTTTAGTTTTTTAATCTAAGACCTAAAAACCTTGTGTGTTAAAGAGAAGGGGCAGGGAAAGCATAAAGAAGAAGGATGAAAAAGGAAAAGTTTGAAATGGAAAAATAATGATTGTGTCCCTTTAATTCTGGTGCCTCTGAAAAAAGTTACAAATAAATATTAGAAGTATGTTGTTCATGTTGGTCTTACAAATGATACAGGGATTATTATTTTTTTTTTCCATATAAAGGCTAGTATTTTATACTAAAATGCCTGCCAGCTGCCAGCTTCTTAATAGATCCATATTAAAGAGGACAAGGTCTCTTATGGTCTGTTTCTCCACAGAATAGGACATCTTAATTGCACTGGGGTTTTCAAATATTTTGCTTTTTTGATAAAACAAACAAAAACAATTAAAAATCAAACAACAACCCTGTCTCTTTCACACTCATTACTACCCAAGAGCTGTTTTGGCTGTTGTTCTGCTAGAAAAATGAGAGTGAGAATAGAATGAGAATTAGCAATGAAAGAAAAACAAAATCTGAAAAATCAGTAGAAAAAATATAAAATTTGCTAATTTTCTAAAATTCTTCCACCTAACTTTCAAATTATAAGGATAAATAATAGAGCCTTAACTCATATTTTAAAGATATTGCTACTTTCAGTCAGAACTGGATGGGAATAAATTATGCTTTCCCCAAGCTATGCAAAAAAAGAGAGAAAGGAACTGAACCAGCAAATGTCCATTTTGTGGATGAGATGGGACAAACAGATGAGTGGAGGCCAGTGGAACATGTACAGCAAGGATCATGAAGGATAAGATTATTGTCTGTGCAACTGAAGAGAATTGTACATTACATTGATTTGCATGCAAAAGGTCCCCATATTACTACAGGTTTTAGTAGTGGATTTTTTTCTCCATTTGTTTCTTTATCACGCTCTGTTTTCGTTACTCTTATCTAAGTCTTGCATCTGGAATGGCTGTTTTGCTCTCTTGGCAGGTCATTATAAATTCAAGGGCCAACAGGAAAAGAGCATGGCTGCAAACATGATGTTTTGGTCATGATACCTGAGTTACAAATCAAGACCCCCGATTTCACTGCCATTGTAACAATGCCCTGGGGCAAAGAACATTGTTTTGTTTTGTCCTCATTTTAGTACTTATTTGTCTGCATTCTCTTTCACAGAACTGTCTACTCTCTAAAATTACTTAATTCTAACCAGAGACTGAAACAAACAACAGAACATCAAAGGTGACTAAAGGAGGAAGATCAAACAGCAATTAGTCAGGGAAGCAATTAGAGGACATTGAAAGTGCCCTTAGGGAGAGAACAGGACTGAGCTGGCCCACCCTAGTTGAGCAGTCATATTGGCTTTGATCAGCCTGGAAAGCGTGGATGAATTAAGGGAGGTCTGTTGATAGCCTCAACCTCAAACAACCTATCTGAACACACCCTCTTGCCTCTTGGTGTACCTTGGTATTTGACCTGAAAGTATGAGAAACTACATCTTTCTGGTATATTATTTTTAAACACGAACATCTATATAGAAAAGCATATATTCTTCTGAATGTCCTGTTAAGTATTGCATTACTTCTGATTTTACAAAGATCTTTGTTAAACTACTGCTCCAATCAAACTATGGTAAATTGATTTTGCTGCAGAAAAACTGTTGCATTTCACTGGAAGCTAAGGTCAGGATGAATAGAGCAGACCATTCCTGTCCCAGACTGTGTCATGTTGATGAAGTTGCTCATGACTCACCCTTTAAGCTTGTGAGGCATCTTGCCCAAGCTGGTCACCCAGGCTCAGCTATTGTTAACTGTAAGGTGTCATTGCCAAAGGGCAAGTCAGGTGATGAAAAAACCAGATGATGCCTGGAGGGGATGTCTGAAGACCTCTTGGCCAGCCTCCTGCTGAAGTAAGGGCTATTGCCTGCAATCTCTCATAGCAGTCATGGCTTTGTCTAATCAACTCTTGAGAATCTCTCAGAAAGACCATTCCCAGAATTTCCATGTAACCTGTGCCAGTGCCACACTGCCATCCTAGTAAAAAATATTGTTGCACAATATCTAACCTAAAGTTCTCAAACCAAAATTTACAACCATTACACCTATATCACTGCTATTATATCATCTGCCACTGCAAAAAATGGCTTTGTTTTATCAATGTTTGTACTTTCTCTTCCAAGTGTCACAGGTTGCTGTTGGATCACAACCTTAGCCAAACTTCACCAGATGAAATAAGCCCAGATCCCTCAGTCTATGCTCACAGGTCATATACTCAAGGCTGTTGGTCATCTTGGTGTTCCTCTTTCTAGCTTTTTGTCATCCTCTTTGATCTGGTAAGGCAGAACAGGATATATCCTTCCAGGCAGGACCTCATGTGCACCAGCTGTGGTGGAAAGCATCTTCCCTAGATCCGCTGCCTATGTTTCTCCTGATGATGATAATTCGTTTAAAATTAAGAACAGAAAACATCTACACTGCTCTGGAGAGTTGAACAGCATTTGTTCACCACTGCCTCCAGGACCCTTCCTAGGATTTGGTATGCCCATGGCTAGAGCCTGTCCCTCCTGCCAGCCAGGAACAGGGCAGACAGCCCAGGGCATCAAGCACCTCCCTGAGGATTGGCTTGAGCCAAGGCTGGGTCAGGATTTTGACTGTGGGCTGGGGTTGGGATCAGGCCCACAGGGGGAACCAGTGTCTGGCACAGCCCTGGGATGTGTGGGCCAGGCTGTGGGGTTGGGGATGGGCTGAAGCCAGGCTGGAAATGGTAGTTTGTTTAAAAGCAGGTCTGCTTGCCCTCACAAGGGCTCTGGCCTTCCCCATAGCAGCTCCCTCTGCCCCGAGACCAGCTCTGCTCTTCCCAGATTGTCACAGCACCCCAAGAGCCAGGGCCCCATGTTCAAGGTGCCCAGGATCAACCCAGTACTCATCTGGGAAGTGGGCACAGTCCCACAGCATTCATCTGTCTTCAGAGAGGGCATTTGGTTTTATTTATGATTGTAAAACATGTGGCTGGTGGTTCTGATCCTCTGAGGCTTCCAGGCACAGCTGCAGAACAAATCATAGCCTGGAATCTCTTCTGGGTGAGGTATTTCCTCAGTGTAGTCAAGGGATTAAACTAATAACACCCAATTTCCCGCTATGCTGATATTAAGGAAAATTGCTCTGTGGGAAACCAGGAGCTCATTGGTTCAAGTACATTTTCCTTTGGGAAAGTCTCTTCAGGGGAGTTTTATTTTCCTTTATCATCACAGGCAAACTCTTCCATTGTATGTTGGCTGGCCATGATTCTCTGCATTTTAAGTGGCTTGCCAAAGCAGGGTTTAATTTTTTTTTTTTTTTTTTTAATTCAGTATTTTTCTTAGCATATAATTTAAAAAGCCAGAAGGATAAAAACAGATTATCCTCCTGTGCTATCTACTTTTCAAGCCTGGCTTCACTAGCCAGTGCAGGTTCATAAGTGTTTTACCACTACTGTGTTACTTGGGAGAGTAGTGTGGAATCAAACCAAAGGACTTAGGTCTAATAGATCCTTATTGCACAGTTGGTAGAAAAACAAGCTTATGGTTTATTTTCCTAAATATCAGATAAGGGGTAGGCAAGGTCCATTTCCTGCATGTGACACACTGTCCCTTTGAAAGGGAGGACACATTAAAATGCATTGGCTGAAAGAAAAATGTGGCAAATGTAAGTTATACTGGCTGATTTAAGATACAGTAAGCATCTTTCCTTGAACACATTCACTAGCACCAGGTAGTCTGGTTGAAGTGAAGATTCAAACATAACTTGGAAGACAAGCTTTTCCTTTTTTCTGTCAGTCACAGGAATTTATTATTATAAAGAAACTAGCAACACTTGTTCAGGTGTCTGCAAGTCACCAGGCAAATAAAGTTACCCATCACATTCCACAGCTCTGCATACTCTTGTTCAAACTTGGACGGAACATCTTTTATAATGGAACCAGTGAAGGAATAACTTCCTCCAGAAATTCATATTATATTCAGGAAAGAAGAATGGCAGCTTCTAAAGATATCAACATTACTATCCCAACTGAGAGGAAGAAGGATTTGTGAGTATGTGGAGACAATGTCCTCGCTGTTCTTTGCTGTGCCAGCAGATATCATAAACCCTCAAATGCCCATGGTCAGAGAAGTTACATTGCCTCTGACACATCTGGCTGTGAAGGTGCATGAGGTGCTTCAAGAACGATGTCTCTGAGTATAGCCTAAGCTTTCCTGGATAGTTGAGAAATGCTTATGAAAAAGCATTTGTGAGTTTTAATAATTGCATTTAGCACAGTTGCTGACATGCCATCCAGCTAGTCCATGACATTCACTTTGCATATATAATAGAAATAAAAGGTAAGATTATGTGCTTTCAAAACCATTTTGAGTTTTGTTTCTGCCTTTAAAAAAATAACGATCACGTGTTTAATCTTTAGATCCCTGTGCTGGTATATTATCATGAAAACGCTTTAAATATAAGTTTCTATGGTGCTTCATTAGAGATTTTGTCAATCTGGTCCTCTTAACTCTTACTATTATTATCAACCAAAAGGTTCTAATTAATGAACTAGGTCATGATTCAGTCTGCTAAAGACAATGCAAAGCATTGTCACTGTCAGGTATCTGAAGATATGTTGAAATGTCTAGAATGCCCGATCTTATATCCAAAGATGGAATGTTAACATGGAGATATAAACTAAAGTGAAAAGGATTTGAGTATATATTTCTTATATCTGAATTTTTAGAAAAACAAAAGGTAAAAGTATTAACTATTTGATCTTTTAGAAAGTTTTTTTTAGAACCTCAGCAAAGCAAAATCTATAAAACTAAATTACTGATATGGAATAAAACCAGCAAGTGGCAGTATTTGACAAAAATTTGCGAGATGGATAGGAAACATTTGCTTTTAAAAGCAAATGGAGATTTACACTGTATCTAACTATAAGGTAATCACTTCTGCTAGCATTCAGAAAGAAACGTATCTCATTTCTAGAATAATTTTTTTTCTTTTTTTTTGCTAGGCCAACTCTTCAACTAGAGAAATTGGAAACAGAAGATAAATTTCCCATGGATATTTATATGCAGGGTCAACAAAAATGACCCTGCACATTTTATAAAAATTCTTCTATAAAAACCGGCTAAGAATAGAAATATATATCAAAACCATTTGGATGTTTTATTTATCAGAAACCTACCCTGCCACCAATTTAGAATAGCATGCAATGAATATTAAAATCATACAATTAAAGGACTGTTTAGGAAAAGACCTTTAAGATCACTGAGTCCAACCATAAATGTAACACCTCATTGTTCTGGATTCCACAGGGCATGAAAAAAAGTCTAATTTGAATGACTTATGAGGCATCAATGACATATTAACTAAGAGCCTGGAAGTTGCATGTAACAAAGTAAATGGCAAGAATGCTATAGCACATGTTATATCTAAATTGCCTAATGACAATGAGAGTATCTATGCACTTTTATTCTCACTACCAGAATTACATGTGTAATAGCACAGATACTTCTGAGGCATAGCACAATAGTCTATCAAGATCCCAAATGCTAAAAACTTTTCAGAACAATTTTAATTTCCTGTAGAAAACATAATTTTAACTATATACTTTTTTCTGAAAACTAAATCATTGTAAAGCACCAAAATTACACAAACTGTCATCATATTTTCCTAAATGCTACAAATATCCCAATTTGGTGCTATTTCTAGATTACTGTGTTTAATTATCTAACCTCAGATGTTCTGCTGCTTTCAGTACAGGCACTGCAGGATGACAGATTTACAGCTGCCAAGATGCTTTAATGTGAGTGGTGTTTCTGCAACAAAAAACTTACTTGTGCCAACATTTGTACTTCGTAGGTCAAAAGTGCCAGAGGTTTTCCTGGAACAGGAAACAAATTTAATTTTCAGATTAAGACATGCTTATATCACAACACTGATTACAAATGCAGAGGAGGTGATACACATAGCAGCTGCTTGCTGAATTGACATTGAGGTGATTAACTTTTTAAACTGCTTATTCTTTAAATTCTGTTCTACTTCAGACCGGTATCCTCTGCTGTAAAACAGCTGATGTGGATGTATGTGAGTTTCTGAGCAACTTAGTGTGTTGAAATAGAAGACTAAGACCAGCCCTGCAACAGTATGTAGAAATGCACCCAATTTAAAAGTGTAAGAGTCTTCTAGGAGTCTCTGACCACCCTAGAAACTCAGTAATCATACTGATGTTACTACTGATGTCAGTAAGCCTCCCTGATCTCCAGACACAGATTGAGCCCACAGGCTCCCAATTAACCAGTGGGGTGGTGAAGAAATTTTTAAAGGATTCAGGACACAAACCCTACTTCTATACTCCCATTAGCTAACTACTTTTTTAAGGTATAAGCAGTTGTGTTGCTTTAGAGGAGACATAGTGATTCATGGAAAACATAATGAATCATCTCAGTGTATTTTAATTCTGGCCCCATTAGTGATGTCCAGCATCACAGCAGACTTCCAGGCTCTGATTTTCTTTATGAGGTATTTGACTTGATGTTAAAAAAGATTTTAAAAGGTGTCCAAAAGTCATTTCCACACTCATAGGCTAACACAGGTTTTCACAGTGAGATTCAGAATAACAGAATCACAGAATGGATGAGGTTGGAAGGCACCACAATGAGTAAGCTGGTCCAACCTCCCAGCTCAGGCAGGGTTATTCTAGAGCACAGAGAACAGGATTGCATCCAGACAGTTATCTCCAGTGAGGGAGATTCTACAACCTCTCTGAGCAATCTGTTCCCTAAATTACTTTAATTAAGTTTCAGGCAAGAATGGCCTCTACATTGTTTCTTGAAGAAAAAGAGATTCAGGCAATGCTACAGAAGTGCCGTGGTTTGTTTCTGGGGTGGGACTGGGGATGCTGACATCCATCATTTATAAAAGAATGTGTTGTTAGACACAATAGGTTAGTTGTGATCACTGTTATTGTCATCATAGGAATGATGTGCCAATGCTTACCTGGGATAGGCAAAGGATTAGAGCTAAGATATTGATCTGCTTAGGACTGAGTGACATCACATAAGAATGACAAAGTATTTAGGGCAATGTTATAAATTTCAAAGGCAATCTAGTTGGTTTTTTTTGTTTTCAGGCAAGATTTGTTTTGAGAAAGTGTTATGATCATGTGAGCTGTGGCTGCAACCATTATTCTTCTACGTGACATTCTAGTGGGTCCTCTTATACCTCCTTGCCTGTGCACCCACCTACGCAAAACCACCACCAGAAAGTAATTCAGGGCAAATCCAACAGATTGTCCTGGCTCAGCAGTCAAAGTTACAGCACTCAGAGGGGACAGTCCTAGGGTTGTGCATGTGGGTTTTCAAAGCAGGGCAGAAATGGAAATTGGCTTGTTGGACTTGCTTCTTCGCATAAGGGTTTCTCTCTCCCTGATCTGTTTGTCCTCATCTTTTCTCTTTGCTATCTGTTCTCCTTTCCTCTCCTTACTCTTTCTTTCCCCTTCTCCACTCCCCTCATTTTCCCTCCCCTCTCTCCTCTCCCGAGGTGCACGCTGCCGTCGCGCTCAGGGGGTGCGTTCACGCTCTCCCTTCCGAGCACGGAGGAGCAGCAGCCGGGGTGGCGGGCGGACCCCCGGCCCCAGCCCGAGCCCGGCGCGGCTCTGCCCCGCGGTGCGTGCGCAGGGCGGCGCGGAGCCCCTTC